>QLSR01000260.1:279696-428629 GCA_031780015.1 Citrullus colocynthis
AAAAAAAAAAAAAAAAAAAAAAAAAAAAAAAAAAAAAAAAAAAAAAAAAATATATATATATATATATATATATATATATATATATATATATATATATATATATATATATATATATATATATATACACATTATATTAATTGTATTATATATAATTAACTTAAAACCTTTATAATTTGAACGATTCAAATTCCTCCAAAACTAAATATTCCTTGTTTTACCCTTAGTGAGCTAGCGGAGGATCTAATGGACCTACAAATTAGAAGTTCCAATGATATAAGATTAATTAATTAAATTAATGAACATTCATTAACCGTGGGTCACTCCACTAAAGACCCATAGCTACACTCTTCGCACTATAGACATATTTCTGTGTCCATGAATATAACCAATCACAGTGAGTGGACCCTTCACAAATTGCTCATAATTTGCAGCTGGGTTAAATTACCGTTTTACTGCTATAATTACATCTAACTCCTTAAGTCTCACTAATCCTTTAATGAACAACTTGTTTATGGTCCTACCATAAACAAAACGCTATCGGGCTAGTGAGAGAGAGGGGTCCCATTGTTCAAGACCCAGAGTCAGCACTTAAGGGAACAATTTATCTACTTACCCTAAAAAACGGGAAGGAGTGAACTCCATCTTGTGTAGCTATATTCCCAGCTCCCTACTTGGACAAATTCCCAAAATGGTCAGCATTTTGAGTCGACGAATATAGCCACTTTCACCCATACAGATCAAAGGGCTACCTTAAAGAGTTTATAACTCACTCAGGATTAAGGGCAAGTCACCTATGGTCATCCTATGAAATGTTAATCTCTTTAGTCAATGGTGTTATAAAGAAAGATTAATCATTTTGCAGTTCGGTCTTATACGAACTCTTTATATAGGATACCTCCACACACATCTCTCCACATTAAGGATTTGGATCAAATCGTTTTGTAACATTTACAACTCTTGTAACATTTATAAAGTAGGTTGTATCTGTAGTGTCACCAAGATAAGACACCTAACCTTATCCTTATACTACGGACCATTTAGGTTATTACTTAAACAAGATCCATTTTTATGTAAACTACATACATGCTTAAGTTATATAGAATAACATTGGGTTTTTCTCTAATAGATAATTGCATATATAAAATAATCAATAATTATTTCAAATTATTAATTAACTACGAGGCTTTAGGGCATAAATTCCGACATACATAGTATGGTCCAACGCAATAGCGTGTCAATATCAGCTCCAAGTTCGTGCACCTACAACAATACAAACTCACGCAATAATTAATTGAAGAGTATGAAACAAATGCAAATATTCATAATGCTTCCGTGAATGAGAACTTTACATATCTTCCTATGAAAGTAACATCATTGAGTCGACAGTTTCCATCAACAAATTTTGAAAAACTCCATATCTATCATCAAAGATAACAGTTGTTGTTGTCTTTAGTTGCTGAGCCATGCACCGTTGTCCGCCGTTGTTATCATGGTAGCAGCAAGACCACAATCAGCCATGAAGGATGGTTCTCGAAGGTTTGGCTTAATTGCATAGTGAGTAGGAAATCCCAGGCAAAAACGACATCATTTTGAGCTAATCCTATGATATGGTTACAACTTTCTCAAAATGACATCGTCTTGGTTTGAAAAATCAAATTACCATTTTAAAATTTTTGATGACGGTTGACAACTGCCATTGTAGCGCTACTTTTGGTGATAGTTTCAAACCTCCATTGTTTAAGTTGTCCTATTTTCAATGATGGTTCAAACCTGCCATCGTATCTAACTTTTGGTGACGATTAATACCCGTCATCATATGTAAAATTTCTATAAATGTACGGAAAAATTCCATCAAATCCAACGTGTTTTTTCAAAACCGTCTTTATAAAGCCAAAATTGTTATAATGAATATTTGATGAGATATATATCTTTGAAGGCGGTTGGACAAGAAATATAATGTATTATCATATTTCTCATCCATGTGATTCTGTGTTATCCAAGTGTGTTCTTTTTCGATCTAGTTGTCTGTCCCTCATAATTCAGTAAAGATTTTTGTATGTTTTTTTTTTTTAATCATTTTAAGAACTATTGAAGAATAACTTTTAGATCAATTACAAATTTTTACATCATTTATCAAATTAATGACTAAATTATAAATAATTGAATTTAGGACTAATTGAAAGTTGACTTGTGAAATAAATTGGGAAATCGTAATGATACCATGTATTTTTGTCGTGACCTTTGGATTAAATAAAATAATTCAGTTCAATTTGTTATTAATATTTGGGGTAAAATCCATTTGAGCCAAAAAATAAGCTTAATTTGGCCGAAAAGCCAATTAAGACCCGAATTCAATTAGTTGAGTTTAAGGGCCAAGTCTATGGACCAACTAAGTCCAAGCCCATAAAAGCTCATCTGAGAACTCTATAAATAAATGAGTTTTGACAGCATTTGAAAGATGCACAAATTCTATGCCTCAAAAAGCCTAAAGAGAATTCTCACTGCAATCAAAAGACTACTCATGAACCTAAATCATATGATTAAATACTAGAGATCGAACCACATCTACATTAAATATATATAAACTTAAGTTCAACTCAACGAAATGGTTTTCGAAACTTAAGTTCAATTCAACAAAACACATTTCTCCGAAAACCTCGTGCGAGCATAAACAAAAGATATTTGTATGCCATTTTTGTCATTCTTGTGGTCAATTGATTGTTGATAGTCAAGGAGTTAGGAACATAAATGTAGTGTTTTGTTACTTACTTGTTGTAGCTTAAAATTAAAACGATTTTCTTGAAGATTTTGATCATGAACACTTCGTGGACCATCATAAGGATCTTTCTAATTATTCTCTGGCCTTAGAACGGATTGTTGGACCAAAATTGTGATAAATTTGGAGCAAATTTGAAGGAAGTTGAGAGTTTTGGAGAGTTTGTGAGTTGGAGAGAGTTTCAGCAAATTCCACTAAGATTTCCACTCAATTTCAATCTTTCTTTCTTCTATATAAAGAATACATGCAAATCAAATTTGCCATAAGATTGACACCTTAATTGGTGATTAATCAAGTGGATTTCGGAGGTGGGTTAAAGGTGTTTCTAGAACACCCACCTCCTGCTCCATGCAAAATGAAAAATCTCAAAATTCAAATTGAATTTCTAATTTTCAATTTCTTTAAAATTAATTATATTGATTAATTTTAAATAATATTAATTTAATATTAAATATATAAATAATTAAATTATTTAGTTAATTATATTAAATTAATATCAAATATTAAATTAATAAATTTTCCACTTGTCCCGAAAATTTACAATCTAATGAATCTCTATTCATGCAATTAATATTTAATTCATATTTAAATATTCTCAACTCACCAATTTCGTTTAATTCATAACTAAAACGAACAATCTGTAAAACTTGCTCCTTAAACGAATTTCAATGTTTTCAAATTCTTTCATCACACTGTTCTAAGGTTTTAGTCTATTAGCTAACAAGGGGCTAATGGAACTACAAACCATGAGTTCCAATAATACGAAATTAATTGGCTAAATTCTTTCACCTAGTTGATTAACATTCGTTAACTACCGGGACACTCTACTATAGCCAGTAGTTGCACTCTCCTCACTATAGATATATTTATGTCCACTTGATGTAACCATGATTAGTAAGTTAATCCTTCACAAGTTATTCGCAATTACACCTGGGTCAAAATTACTATTTTACCACTGTAATTACATTTTGTTCCTCTCGAGCCAATGAGAGGGTGGGGCTCCTTGTCCAAGACCCTGAGTCAGTACTTAAGGTAACAACTTCTCTATTAAACTTGAATTAGGTAGGAGTGAGTTCCATCGTGTAAGACTATGTCCCCCAGCTATCTACCTAGTCTTATCCCTAAAATAGTAGGTTTATTGAGTCGGCAACTTGAGCCACTCTCATCCATACAGATTAAAGGATAATCTCAAATAAACAGGAGTTCATAGTTAGCTCAAGATTAAAATTGAGTTACCTAGGTCATCATATTGAAATAATCAGTCTTAACAGTAAACAGTGTTATAAACTAAAAGTGATTGTCTGATGGTCCGGTCTTATGCAAACTCATTGCATAGGATGCCCCCACTCTCATGTCTCAACATGAACGATATATGATCACATCGTTTGTATCAAACATGTGCCGCATCCATAGCATCTCCACGATAAGGTACCCAACTTTATCCCTATACTATAAACTATTTTGGCTATTACCTAAACTTGATCCATTTTTATGTCCACACATAAAATCTAAATATTCAAACTATAGCCAGGGGTTCTTAGTTTATTGGATTTAGGGTTGCAAATCACATATTCAATAACATCTTTACTGAATAAACCTCGATAAAATCTTTATTGAAAATATGTTCAAAGTTTACAAACCACGAATTTTAAGATACTGGACAATCACTACTGACAAAAATGGTGAAGTTCTTGGACATGCTTCAATGGAAACAAGCTACCAAGTTCGATACCTACTTCAACAACTTACAAGACCAGGATATTAAATTATACACATTTAATGTACAACATAAATGATGGATAATATTCTTTCTTGTAATCATTTCTTTAAAATATGGAAGGTTATGTCCCCATTGTATAACTTATGTAGCAGGTTTCTCCTCCAAGATATAGTTTTGATTGGCAGGTTCATTTATGTCCCTGGTTTTAATTTTGTAATACATGTTATACCACATAAAAGTCTATGCACTGCATTCTATATGAACTCTATAATCTTGATCAGGTCTTTTGGGTAGTCAACCTAACCAACTCAAATTTCTAGGTCCAAAAAACTTTCTAACCCAGCTCATGTACCTCTGTTCATACCATTCTATGTTAACTCTATTTAAAAAGTCAAAAATTGAGTCTTAGACATTGTAGGTTAAGTCTTGCATTTTAAAATGCATTTAGGCTTTTATCTAAGATAGTATTGACAACTAAACTAAGTATTTGTATATGTGTAGATACCATACATTTAATAGTTTAGCTAAAATGAAGTGCAACATTTTATACACATTTTGTAAATCCAAAATTTATATACCACCGAGGGATTAATTAAATCATATTTCAATTCACACACAAAACTATTAGGTCCCTTTGAAGACCTCACATAAAATTGAAACGATACACATAAAAAAAAAAAAAAAAAATGTTAGGGGCAATACAATGTCAAATGAATTAAATTTAATAAGAGTTGCACAATATAAAAATGATGTAGACCACCATTTGGGTGGATGATCAAACATATTAGTCTTCTGGGCATGGAATACAATCTTCCGTCTCCCAAAAGCAAAATCTTCTGTTAACTTTGTTGAAAGTTGACTCTACCACTAACCTAATGGAAAACTTGATGCAATCTACAAAATGCATTAAAAATTTTACATTACGATGAATGGAAGTCCATGAAATAAAAAGATGAGAAGTTATAATAAATAAAAAAATTATCAAACTACTTATAAATATAGAAAAATTTTACAGTCTATTGCAGCGATAGACTTTCAACACTTGAGTGATAGAAATAAGCAATAGAAGTTTATATATTTGTAAATAGTTGAGCTCATCTTGTTATATCTGAAAACAACCATAAAAAGAATTACTTTTTTCCTTTTTCTTTACAACTAATTGGTGAAGTTATCAAGTCCAAATAAGCCGGAATAATCATTAAAGTATACGCGGGTCATAATCAATTTAATTTTTTTTTTAAATTGAAACAAAAAGAACACTTAATTTTCATTGATGAAAAAAAAAAGAGACCATTGCTCAAATTACAAAGAGACTAAGAAAACTGAAATACTAGCAATTAGCAGGCACATCTATATATCTCAACCGTAAACCTATATTTTAACATAAGGATAGTTACATGCTATAACCTAGATTTTGAGTAATTAAAAACCAAATCCATGTCATATTATACCTATATCATCCACATGAAGCACAATTTTTTTGTCTAACAAATACATAACTGATGCGCACTTTTAATGTTAACCGCAAGTGTACGGATCAAGTTATAATATAAGACGGTGAAGTCCGAATATCGTTCCACTGGAGATCCAATTGTGAAGGTTTAAGTTACTTAGCTATTCTAGAGTCGAATCAATTTTATTTGAGGATTGAAATTAATATTTTTAATTATGGAAAATATAAGCCAAATAAGGAAAGTAATAAAGTGAGAAACACAAGAGTCAAAGAGAGTTCTACGGTAATGAATCCTTGTTTATTTCATCATGCAATATTATAGATTTTATGGATTTTATTGTAATTCATATGCCTAAGTCTAGAAACTTAATTCCAAGTTATTTTCTCTAAAAAACAATCATTTCTCTTGCAACTCGATTTATTACTAATCTCTTGAAACCAATACAAATAACATGACATTAAGATTAGTCTTTAGCAACTTTTATTGCCAACTTAACTACTCTCGTGATAGATTAACAACAATTCATTGTTATAGATCAAGTTAAACATACAATGTCTCAATCATACATCTAACCTAATATGTGAAGATGACCAATCCACAAGAATTAAACACAATAACAATGAAAAGCATAATCATTCCAAAAAAACCCTAAAAATCTTTTCAAAAATACATTTTTTCATTATGGTAAGCTGGTGTCGTGGCGCTGGTTTATAGCACCATGACATTATTGAATTTTTGCAGATGGCGCCTCGGCGCCGCGACTATCTCCTACAGACCATGTTCTTGGGTTTAAGCGCCGCGGCACTGCCCCAATTATTGCAACTTTGTGATTTTCTTCTCTTTTTCGCCATATTCTTGCTCAATTTTGATCTTTTGGCCTTTTCTTATAATTTTCCTCATTTTAACGTGAAAACCACTAGCAAACAAGTGAAATCTAATATAAACTTTCGTAATTTGAGAGAATAGAAAGCAATTTTCAAGTGTTTATCACCACCCCAAACTTAGAGATTTGCTAGCCCCGAGCAAAGAATAAAATCAAATAATAGGGAGTTTAAATGAAGCAGTGTGCAACTGACTCATGTCTCAGAGAATAGCATTTAGAGTTTAAGTAGAAACGTGTAAGCACATATATATTGTTATAATCATTCAAGGCCAAATCTTTCTATCTCCCATGTGTGTGTGTGCAAGCCTCCTTCTATTTAAAATACGAGAACTCAAATTAGGACTTAAGGGAGTTTTTTTTTTTTTTAGTTTTCCCCTGACTCTAGCTCATGCACCAATCTTCAAGCTTTCATACATTTCAAGTGAGTAATATGTTCACTAAGGTGCCTTTCAATCATATATTTTTTTTTCATGGGCCCAAAACTTGCATTCTTTTACCTAGAGGCACTAGCTTTCGCACATTCACTGTAGGGACTCGTACCTAGTCAATTCCCAGGCGTCCTTACTGATCACAGCAAAGGCATCTCTTTTTACCCCCATCCATGCATACTCATTACAAGTTTAACATTTAAAAAGATAGACAAATAACACTCATACATTTTGTGTACACTTTTTCTTTTCTCAAGGCATGTATACTCTTTTCTTTTTTTCTTAGTCTAAGATTACAAACTATCATGCATTTTCACTCTCTAACCGGTGGGGCCTTTCGGAGTGACAACCAAATACACCCAACTTAATCCTTTTCTCAGTTAAAGATTCTAAATTAAAGTGGCTACGTGCTTAAGAATATGGGAGATTTTAAGAGGGACTTAAATGAATTTAACTCAAGATAGTGCTATTCTATTTCCACAATAAGTCATCTATCATGCAAATTCGAATCTCACCATAAGCAATCAACATCAAGACACACAACCATGAACAACATTTCCATTAACTTTGAAAGCTCCAAAATTTTCAAAATTTTTCAAAAGTAGCATGCATATGATCATTAAAACTTCACAAACATGCAGAGTAGGATAAGAAAACAGACAAAAGTATGAGAGACACCTCCCACACCAAACTTAGAATCATGCATTGTTCCCAGTGCATAAAAGCATCTAACAAAGAAAGAACAAGCCTGGGAGCAAGTGGGAAGCCACCAAACAGGCTTGGTGTATGGAGTACTTTGTGTGATAAACCATGATCCTAAGAGATAAAGCATATGAGTGACTCCAAGATTTATTGCAAAGAAAATAAAACGAAAAGTAAAGAAAGCAATAAAATTGGGTTGCCTCCCAATAAGCGCTTGGTTTAACGTCTTCTAGCTAGACGGGGCTCACAAATCACGGTGGATCCCAAGGTGGTTTCTTCTTTTCATGCTTTGGATCACCCACAACTTTTAGTATTCGCCCACATTGACACTCACAAACATATTCACTAGCATTTAGTGAGTTAGTTGACAAATCATTATCAAGTTGGACATCATCTTTTCTAATGTAGTCAAGACTCGTTAAAGAATTATCATGCTTAGATTTTACTGGATTGCAAATATCTATCTCCCTGAAATTCTGTAACAAAGAGTGGGTTACTCATTTCTTAATGAAAGAAAAACAAATGCAGCAGGAAACATTCCATGAATTAGTTCGATTTTGGGGTAATTTTTTTTATTGTTATGAAACCGAATATAAGGAGATCAAATTGAGTAAGTCTATTCAGTATAAGGAGAAAGTGTTTGATATATTGAATAATGCTAAGGAAAGATTCGCATTAAATGATGATGAATTAGAATTAATGCAGATTCAGATAGAGGATCTGACAATGACATTCGATGAACAATCTATGTTCCGGACTGTTCCAAACATAATTAAGATTTTAATGAAATCTGATGGTATAAATGCAAAGGATTATCTTAAGTCATCTTTATCAGACGAGAATGATATTTCATTACTTAATGAATTTTGTCAATATATGATTGATTGAGCCCTTAATAATATATGTTCTATGTATGATGTTTAATTCCGGGGGTAGTTATAACAATACCACTTCATTTTTATCATGTTTCTCCATAATTTGTTCATAATTCATTATAGGTCTTGGAGGCATGCAAAAAGAACTAGGAGAATTATCACAACTAGAAACATGTTTCATAGGATTTTCTAATTTAACATCAAGCATGCAATTAGTCTTACCATTCAAAGGAGGCTTATCATGCATAGAGTTTGTATTCGAAGAGAGAGGGGATGTTACCTTTGTACTTGGCTCATGATGCTTATACCTTTCTACATCCGGATGCTTAAGGGTTTTATCAATGTCGAATGTTACCTATTCATCATTAAGGCAGAATGTGAGCTTTCCATCTTGCACATTGATGAGGGCCCTTCCAGTGGCCAAGAATGGTCTCCCAAGGATTATGGGGACTTCGGCATCTTCCTCCATGTCTAATATCACAAAGTCTGCCGGGAAGATAAACTTGCCTACCTTGACCAAGACGTCCTCCATAATGCCACAGGGATGAACAAATGATCATCGACCAAAAGCAAAGATATGGTAGTTGGTTGCACCTCTCCTCCATTGAGCTTCCTAAATATGGCTAAAGGTATTAAGTTAATTGAAGCTCCAAGATCACAAAGTGCTTTAGTAATCTTATTATTGCCTAAATGACAAGGTATAGAGAAACTCCCTGGATCCTTTAGTTTTGGAGGCAATTTCCTTTCTAGTGCCATACTACATTCTTTGGTTAGTGCAACCATTTCATAGTTTCCATACCTTTTTTTCTTAGACAACACCTCCTTTATGAACTTGGCATACTTAGGCATTTGTTCTAATGCCTCTGCAAAAGGCAGGTTAATTTTCAACTTTTTGAATATGTCTAAGAACTTAGAAAATTGAGCATCAATCTTTTTCTTTTGAAATCTTTGAGGAAAAGGTAAAGTGTTAGGAATAAAAGAAGTAGAGCTAGAAGTACTCCCTATGTTGGACTTGATTTCTCATTTTCCTTAGATGCACTCTCTTTTTGTGTAACATCCTCTTTTTGTGGAGGTTCATCATCTTCATCATTGATTAAGGGAGTGGATAGCTTTTTCCCACTCTTCAAAGTCACGGCCTTGCACTCCTCCCTTGGGTTTTTTTTGGGGCAACTAGGGAACTTACCCTTTTGCATTGTTTGGAGGGAAGTTGTCATTTGACTAAATTGAACCTCCAAGTTTTGAAGTGCCTTACCTTGGCTTTGAACGGTGCTTGAAATAGCTTGGACCGAATTCTCCAATGTGGTTGTCCTTGATCTTGACTCTTTGACAAAGTCAAGCATTATGTCCTTTAACGATGATGTCTTTGCATTCCTTGCTCCATTGAATCCTTGAGGCGCTTGCAACACATTCTTGTTGTTAGCATATGAAAAATTCTCATGATTCCTCAAGTTGGGATGATAGTGAGTTGGAAGTTGTTATTGACCTCGGTATTGTCCTCTATCCACATAATTGGCTACCTCCAACTCACTTGGCTCTTGTTGATTTACCATGACTGCAAGGGAAGCTATTGATGGTAGACTTGCTTGGGTTTGGCTTCCTTGAGAAAATTTAGATGAAGCATTAGTAAAAGAAGCCAATTGAGCTTTTAGAGAACTTACCTCGTCTATCTCATATCGTCCGGTGGCTTTTGGGATGATTGGAGAAGACCATTCACATGACCAATTGTACGATGTAGTGGCCAAGTCTTCTAGTAAGGTATAGGCCTCTTGAGCATTCTTTGAAAAAATTGAGCCTCCTGCGGTTGCATCTAGAATGGATTTGGTTGAACTTACTAATCCATTGTAGAAGAGTTGAATTTGCAACCAATCTGAGTAACCGTATTGAGGGCATCTTCTCAAAGATCCTTATATCTCTCCCAAGCCTCATATAGTTGTTCATCCTCAAGTTGGCGGAATGTTCCAATCTCCGTCCTTAGTCTTTGAGATTTTGCCGGTGGAAAATATTTGTTCAAGAAAGCTTGAGCTAAGATCTCCCACGTTGTGATGCTATTTGGAGGTATGGTTTCCAACCAATCCTTTGCATGATCCTGTAAATAAAAAGGAAAAAGTCTTAGTTTAATTGCATCGTTAGAAACACCATTCATCTTTACCGTTCCGCATATTTCTAAGAAAGACCGCAAGTGCTTGTGAGGATCTTTATTAGTTTTTCCTCTAAAGGCTAGCTCTCTAGCCATGTGGATCAACCCCGGTTTTAATTCAAAATTGTTGACGTTGATGGGCACATTCATGATGCCGGGTTGATTTGCTGGTAATGTCGGTTGGAAGTAGTCTCGAATTGCCTTTGGTATCTCCTCCGCCATCTCCTCGATGTGATTGTGTTGAACCCTTAGGTTTCTTCTACATGTCCTTTCAATCTCAGGATTAAGAGGGAGAATATTAGTATTGTCTCAAGGCATAAACCGACAATATATATATAAAATAAAATAAAATAGAATAAAATAAAATAAAAAAGAAAAATATAAATTACAATAAAATACAATATAAATAAATAACTAAGAATCAATCAAATAATATACACCTCAAATTAAGATCTATCAATTCTAATGAATATTAAATAACGAAAAATCGTTCTTTGGAACCCTGACAACGGCGCCAAAAACTTGATGCGCACTTTTAGTGTTAACTGCAAATTTACGGGTCAAGTTATAATATAAGGCGGTGAAGTCCGAATATCGTTCCACTGGCGATCCAATTGTGAAGGTTTAAGTTACTTAGCTATTCTAGAGTTGAATCAATTTTATTTGAGGATTGAAATTAATATTGTTATTATGGAAAATATAAGCCAAATAAGGAAAGTAATAAAGTGAGAAACACAAGAGCAAGAATACGGCGCCGCGGCACTACCCCATTTATTGCAACTTTGTGATTTTCTTCTCTTTTTCGCCGTATTCTTGCTCGATTTTGATCGTTTAGCCTTTTCTTTTAATTTTCCTCATTTTAACCTGAAAACCACTAGCAAACAAGTGAAATCTAATATAAACTCCCGTAATTTGAGAGAATAGAAAGCACTTTTCAAGTGGTTATCAATAATCAAGGGTTCATAAAAAAAAATAAAGGAGCATCGCAATTGATAATAATTTCCTTTTGTAGTGTTTTGTAGGAGTGAGGAACTCAGCAAACCAATTGCAAATTAAAATGTCAAGAATAATATTGTCCCACCAGCATTCATTGAAATTTGGTAGTTATGGCAAAAGATAAGCTAGACAATAAGAGAAAATTTAGTTAAATGGCTGACTTGAGCGCGGAATCACATGAATCAATGGCAAACAAATAAAACCATGGAAGCACATGAAATGGGAAAGGAAAAAAGCTCAGTACACATCACTTTCCTTTTTTTTTTTTTTTTTTTCAATTTTGTTACTATTTTATTTTTGAAGTTCCTATAACCTCATGACATCACAATTTTTAGCCAAGTGTTCCCTAAATAAAATGAAATCATAGAAAATAGTAATATAATTTTTAAAAAGCTACTATTCTCTATAAGTTTATATTTCTTAAAAATATAAAATATTCCCATTCTTCTCTAACTTAATTGATAAACAACAAATCCTACCCGAATAAGAAAAGAACTCTCCAAATTAATTTTTGCATTCAATTAGCATGGATACATCTCTATTCCCTAATCGAAGATTTACAGGAAAAATACTCTTCAATCTATATATTTTACCAATGGACTTCTTTTTTGAATTATTTCAAATTAAGAAATTTATATGATTTTGGGAAAAAAAATGGCCTCAACGGATCTTAATTAATTAACACATTTATCATTATGAAATTTTGACATCTATTTTTGGTATGCATATATATTAATATACCTTTTGATATTTAATATAGTGTGTTCTTTATTTATGGCATGCATAGTGAATATATGTTTCCACAATTGTAGAAATTATAATTAATATTCTCATCCTCATATCCAGTAGATTATATCCTTGTTAACTTCCATAATAAACGATTATTTCATACGATTCTTACATCTTCCATTTCGTTAACATTCAAGCTCAATTTTCATTTCATTTCCGCTGGTTTTTCCAGTTTTGCGATCGTCACAGTATTCTGAAGTTTGTATTGGTATGGGTCTTATCTTATGTAATGCATTTTCGCTTATTAATTCGAAGTTTTGTGTTATAGTCTGTACTAGCACAAATGTTCAGAATATATGTACATTGGTATATATATACCTTCTAATATATATGACAGGTTATATGTACTGCATTTACATATCTTACTTATCGTTATTATATTTATGTTGCTATCCACTGAAATATAATGGAATATATTCTTATGTAAATTAATTACATAATAATTATATTGTACCTTATAAAACATTATCTGTATTTTATAAGATCAAATATTATCCACATTCAATATGGTGGCAATTTCAATGAGTTGGATAATTTTATCAACCACAAAGTAGCTAAAATAGCTTTGCATTTAGGAATGTCATTTGCTAAATTGCAACAATTGGTTTTGCATAAAACATATAGTATAATCAATTTTCAAAATGTTGACATTTATGCTTGTATTGGATTGAAGGATTTTACAAAAAAGAGATATCATTATTTCAAAAGACAATGATGTGAAATGGTTGTTTCACCTTATTTCCAGTGGTGTTGAAAAGTATTATTCGTTGATTATTGACTCTACAAGTACATTATCATTATGTATTCGTAATAGACATCCCATTGAAGACGTTAGCATTAGCCATGATGAATGTGGTCATTTTTACGAAACAATTGATATGAATAAAATTACACCTGATTTCCAACTTAAGATAGATGACATGTTCTTGTCGAAGAGTATGTTGTTGAATGTTGTGCAAGCGATTGCGATTAGAGATAACTTTAAATACAAGATTGATAAATCGAACAGGAAAGTAATTGTACTAAGTTGTGTTGGATGAATGTCAATGTTCTCTTCGTGCTTGTTCGATTGGGGAGGACAAAATTTCTACATGGACTATTATTCGTTTTGATAATGAGCACTAGTGCTCTTTAGAGATTGTGCTATCTAGACATAGGCAAGCTACTTTTTCGGTGATAAAAGAGTGCATAAAGAAGAAGATTAGCATTGACGGCAGCCAATTGAGCACTCCAAAAGATATTGTTCACTATATACGTACGAAGCATGGTTTGAATATTTGTTACATGAAAGCTTGGCGTGCTTGGGAAGCTACTATTAATGAAATTCGAGGTTCGCCAAAAAAATCTTACCAATAGATTCCATCATTTGCTTACATGTTGGCTGCCAGAAACCCAAGTATATTAACTATGTACTTTACGTTTTATTAATATTATAGTTGATATATAAACCATAGTTTATTTTTAAGTTCATAAGGTTTATATGTAAATTCATTATTGTAGGTTCAATTGTTGAATATAAGGTTGACGAACAAGGGAGATTTTTATACTTTTTCATGTCATTATTTGCATGTATTTATGGTTGGAAACATTGTCGTCCTGTAATATCTATTGATGGTACTGTTATGAAGAACAAGTATGGTGGGACACTATTAATTACTTGCACTCCAGATGCAAATGAACAAATATTCCCTTTAACGTTTTATGTGGTTGATTTTGAAAATGACGCTTCAAAGTAATGGTTTATGAGCCAATTAAGAAGGATCATTAGTTATCGGAATGACGTTATTGTCTCTAACAGACATAAGAGCATAGTGAAAGCAGTTGAGCTTGTAATCCCCAATGCCTGCCATTGCATATGTATGGTACATATGCATAGAAATATCAAGCCTAGATACAAGGGGAAGCTAGTAAACTCCATATTTTTCTTATGCGCAAAAGCTTTCAATGTTGTGGATTTTGAAATTCAGATGCGATAGTTGGAATCTAATGCATGTGGCATACACAAAAGGTTAGAAGCAATTGGGTATTCTAGATGGTCCCGTGCATATTCACCTCGTAATAGATATTTGATAATGACAATAAATATATTAGAAAGTCTTAGTTTAGCAATTTTAGATGCAAGGGGATTGCCTATTACATCCATGCTTGAAGCTTTAAGGATGATCATGCAACAATGGTTCCATGATAGAAGGAATGAAGCAACCTATCAAATCACTGATTTTACTAAATCAACCGAGCCATGAGAAGAAATTGACAAAGGGAGAACAATGCAGGTAAGTACATAATCAATGAGCAGCTATTTATTGTCCATATACATATTTACACCTTTTATCATTATAGGTTAATGTAGTAAACAATATGCAATATTAAGTATTGGATGAAATATTTCAAACATGATGTACACTTGCCTTCTAGAAGTTGCAGTTGCAGGATGTGGAATATTTTGCAGATTTCGTGCTCACATGCATGCGTAGTATTGAGTAAGAAGCACTTATCTATTAAGAACTATGTGTTGCCGTATTACCTTAACAACACTCTTTCATCAATATACTAAGTTTTAATTAATCATTTAGGTGATCATCGTGCGTGGCATGTTCCTGAAGATATAAGCTCAATAAATATTCTACCAAGGAATAGAAAGCGTCTAATTGGTAGGCCTAAGAAGTTGAGAATTCCTTCACAAATGGAGTTTAAGAAGTGTGTTAAGTGTAGTCGTTGCATAAGACAAGGACACAATAAGAAAGGCTGCAGATTTTCACTAACACAATAGGTTTATTGATATGTTGTGTATTTTTTGAAGATTTTTTTAGTTAGACAAGGCATTTTTTCATGTACTGTTATTTGCATTATGTTGTTACATTTTTTCATATACTGTTATTTGCATTATGTTACATTTTTTCAAGTACTATTATTTGCATTATGTTGTTATATTACCAATAAAATTTCGTTTATCTTCAACTAATATATCTAACTGTTTATATTGGATGACATAGAAGTTGTTTTTAATCATACTCCAATAAATAAATATATAAATTATACATATCAATTGCACTCGATATATGATAGTTTCTAGTCGATAAGAGTATAATTGTTTATTTTTTATTTTTTTTCTCTATTTATTGAATATAGCTATATATGTTCATTGTTGTCTTATATTGTCAATATATGCGAAAGTTTATATTCGATAATAGTATTATTATTGTTAATATATTTGACATTTTATATTCAATATATGCGACGTTTCATTGTGGTCAGTTTATTGAATAAAAAACATGGTGTTTAGAACTATTGCTAATTGTCTATTGATTCAAAATGTCTACATAAGATTCATAATCTATAGATATCAAAGTTGTTTATCAAAACAAAAAACCATAAACATCATAGCAATACTGTGGTTCACAATGTTTTAAAGATTAATATGTAAGCATAGTTCAACTACAATTGGGACATTAGTTTGAAGGATGGTGCATTAAATCATCTTCTAACTTTAATTCTCTTTTCCTTTGTCATCTGCTGATCCAAATTTGGTTGTGAAAGGTGATCTAATCAATTTTGAAGGTGTGACTGTCCTAGGCCCACTTGGTATATTGATTTCTTTACTTGCGAATGGACTAGCCCCTCTCAGCTGTTACAAAATATACGAAATAATATTTATGAAGTAATCCACACTTATCAATATAAAAAAATTGTTATATACTAAAAAAACACTTACAGCATCCATGTAAATGGTGTTGTTATCATAATTATAAAGCATTTTTGTCTTTTTCTTTTTTCCCTGCAACTTATGTTCAATTAAAGAATTAATGATAAACATATATTAAAGCTTATGGTAAATCAATGATAAATATATAGTTCATACCTCAATGGCTTTCCTGTAAATTTCATCAACCTGAAGTAAAAAGTTTGTACTGAGTACTATCGAACTTAAACATAATCCTTCAATATTTTATATTTTCAATTAGAATCATGTATTAATATGTTAGACAACAACCTTCAAACATAAATATATCAATATAACACCCATAGTCAATATATGCTTAACTATTTTAATGGACATTCACATACACATCTTGATATTTGTCATACCTGGTTTATATTTGATTCCCCATCTATGTTCATGATCATTATTACCCTCTGCCATGTCTTTTTCAAGTTCTGGTTCATATTCATTATTATTTCCATCCTTTTGTTGTGGTTGAAAATCTCCAAACCGACCCTCAAATCCTCCTACATCATCATTCCCGCCTTCATCATTGTCTTCTTCTCTATTCATTTGTTCTTCATCTTTTCCATTTTTCCTTTTTCGTAGTTCAGCAGCTAGCATGTCCAGTTTATTCTCCAGCATAGCAAACTTACTCAAGACTAATTCTTGAAAATCTAGGAAATATTTTGGGACAATACTACATTCTGACCTCATCTCATTGGCTTTACTACTTTCACCTTTGTAGTTGACCTTTACACCAATATCTTCATCACTCCCAATCATTTCGTATATTTCAAACTGAAAGCAATAAACATTGAAATATAAATTGTGAATTCATCACATGAACATGGATATATGTCAGATAAACAACTGATCATTGATAAAAAATAAAAATGTGTACATATTAGATAAACATAAAAACTTACAACATTTTTGTCAAACACCTTCCTTGCTAGGTTATTCCATTCAGGATGCACATCTGCTACCCAATTGACCATTCTTGGCATTCCTACAGACACTTTTTGACAACAGACTATTAAAGGACCCGACAAGCTTGGGATGAATTTGTACGCCCAAACAATCAATGCTTGTGGGAATCCAGCTATCCTCACTTGCAATGCATCCGGATTCTTAACTGCCTTTTTAATCGATTCCAGTGTTGCCATATATGCAATCCATCCCCATGGATATGCATCAAATTGCATCTCATCATTCAACATCTTAATATGATCAATCTCAACCCCGGTTGTTATTTGTTTTGCTAGTAGGAAGTTTGCTAGGAACAACAGTTTAGCAAGTTTCACACAGTCCTTTTTAACTGTCTCTCTAGTGTATTTTTTTAGAAACTTTCCTCTAAACCTTTGCATACCTAATGTAGGAAATTCACCACAATTTAGTCCTATGATCTTCTCAAATTCACCTTTACTCAACTTCACTATCTTACCCTCAAAATTAGATGTTAATTCATCGTCCTTTGTAATAGTACACTGTCTTCATAGCAATTGGTTAGGGAACTTACTGATTTTGAGATTTAGGAAAGGACCAAAAGGACTATTTTCAAACCTAGCTAAATGTTTACTACTGAGATTGTCGTTAATTATTAGAATGACTTCGTGTTTCGAATAAACATTCAGTTTTTGCACAGTAGACCACCTATGTCAAAGTAACAATAACAGTGCATCCTGTAATTTGTTCAAAAAGTTGGGTCACTTTATAAACTATTGAATATTTCAAATATATCGAGAGCTTCGTATATAATTACCTCATATAGCCTATCTAAATCAGACGGCTTGCCTCCCTTATACCATAAGGGACCAGATTCAACATTTCTTTCACACGATCGATCCGAAACACCATACAGATTTAATTTATTTAACTTAAATAATCATCCAAACTTTTATGATATATAACTAAGATTATACCCTTTCTTTCAGTGTATACCTTAGTCACATTTTCTTTCCTTTTGACAGTGTTTCTTCTTTCAGATCCCCTTGTTCTTTTTGTTGGTATTTTTTCCTATAGAAAGGCAAATTTAATAACAAAAGTCGGTTTTTTTTTGTTTTTAAATAGAAACTTTAACAGGTCATACCTTTTCACGAATATGGAGTTTTGTTTGATGTATTTTTGTTCGTTCACTTTGTCGCTAGGGTGTTTTCGCAGCAACCTACTGTCGTGAGAACAAATAAAATAGTCCTCAAATTTAACTTACATATATAAGATATATGTAATGTATGATCAAATATGAACCTTGCTTGCACATTTCATTAAAAGTAGTTCCCTCTTCCTAGTTTCAAGGGGAACGTTGTCACCATTTTGTTATACCCCAATGAAATCCCTTTAATATATATATATATATATATATATATATATATATATATATAGATATACACAAATCCTTGGATATATACCTCAGATTCTTCGCCAAAAATCTCTTTCTTCGTTGTCCCATCATCTTGCCCTATGTCCTCATCAATACCTTTGCATATAATATCCTAATACAGCATAAAGAAAATAGTTATGAATATGGCATAAATACATATTAACATCCATTAAACAGTAGTATATAAGTTATAAACCTCATCAAGTGTTTCTCTAACAATATCCTCTTCTCGATTATGTCAGGTCCGACTATGTCATTTTTAGGTATATCCTCCATCTACATGTAATATACGTTAGTAATCACTGTTGTTAATATATGTTTATTCACTATGTAACACCCCCTCCCAGATTCCCTTCCTAACCTAGAAGTAGGTGCGACCTACACACACTCGTCATCCTATATTTTGAAACATAAATCAATACCAAATCAATTATACAAAGCTTTATGCTAGTGAAACGTCATGAGTTAAACATAATTTCTAAATTCTGATTTCTCAACTCATAATTTATCATAACAGGTATTTGTTCAGCACACAGTACAAAACCTACTCTTGTTATACTACAAAGATCATGTATGACAAAACATGTACATAAACTGAGTATTTACAACTATCCCAGAGAACTAATGCAGAGTAAGCTCAGACGAGAATCTTCTGTAGGCTAGGCGTCCCGGACACACTCGCTACCTGAAATGAACAACAATAAACAAGAAAGCGTGAGCCTAAAGTCCAGTGAGTGACTAAGTTATCCAATTACAATTAAATCCTTGAATTAATACTGATCATAATAACTACTATGTATTTCATAAGTACAGATTCCTAGGTCACCCATGCCATTAAATAAATATAATATAAATATCTTTCCAAGAGGTAGCGAAGCAAAGCTCAACGTACTTAACCTCATGAACAAATTCTCATTATTCATACATTCACACGCCTTTTCATTTTGTCCTTCGGCATTTCTACTCTCAAGTGCTTTCTCATGATGTCCCTCGGCACTAAGTTCCAAATCAATCCACTGCTCAAGTGCCTTCACTCGTGGTCCCTTAGCACTGAGCCATCATGTATTGGTTTTCCATATGCCTTCTCACAAGGTCCTTTAGCATTGGAATCCATCTCAATCAATTTCTCAAGTGCCTTCACCCATGGTCCCTCAGCACTGTGTATCATATCCCCATAGACCTTCACACATGGTCCTTCGGCCGTGGGTTGCATTTAGATAACACGCATACAGGAGTTCATATGACATACTCGTTTTCACTTGCACAATGTTAGAAATAATCCTTGGATGAAATAGAAAGTTACTCACAATTTGTCTTAGGTCCCGAGCAGATTATATGCTTTTTCGAGCTCTTCTTGGCCTGTAAAAACACATTTCTCACATTAGGTTTTCTTTGAACTCCCTCTTCATAATCATTAAGTATGTATATACGTATACGATTCTCACTCCATCACTGAGACTCTTTTTCCAAAATATTCATAACTAGCGATACTCTATGTCACTAGCGAGACTACTAGCGAAATCACACCACTGAGTATTGCACTAGCAAAACCACAGTGAACTAGACTAGCGAGATTACCTTAAGGAGTGATACCCAGCGAGACTTCCGCGAGAGTTATGAGACGCAAAGCTCTTTGCGTTATCAGCGACACTCGTTCCGCTGCTCACTCTTCAGCTCCTTAGCATTACCACTATCTTAACAACACCTGATACTGCTGCTTCCTTCCTTTCCTTCTAACTCTTTCTTTATCCTGCTAAAAACCATATTACAACCAAAATCAGAACTTCCTCTCTTCTTCAATCTTGTAAAGTAATGAGTTTTCTAGCTTACCTCAAAATTTCAGACCATAACTCGTCTTCGTTTGAGAACTATTCCCAAATAACTTCGACTGTCTTGAATTGTCTGGCAATTCAACTCCGATTACTTCCTCCTAGAAATTAACACATTTTTGCTCGAATTTAGCTTAAACATCCTTCATGGAAGTTGCTAGGAATTAAATCAACTTACTAACCTCAAAATTTCAGTCCTAGCTTCAACTTCCTCAGCTCACTCTCCTTCAAATACCGATTGGTGTCCAAATTTATCAGCAACAATCAAGCTTCTGATTCCAGCTTCAAAGTCACCATGAAAATGATCTGGTTTCTACCTGAATTCGATATAAACACCTTCTTCCACCTCTCCTAGTTCTTCTGCAAAATGGAGTTAATTTGAGTTCGAAAATATGTCCAAAAGGGTTTAATTATTCGATGCACTCACTTATATGTCAATATAAATCACCGACTTACCTGCTCTACCATCATTTTCCTTCTTGAATTAGCCAACGTAACCTTCCGCGCATGGCTTCGGCAACGTATAGCCTCAACTTACCATGCCACTGATTGCCCAACGCCGAATAGCCGACTACCTCATGGCCCTCTCGGCCCCTTTTCTATGCACCAACGCATACCAACCTTCAACGCATAGGCCATCTCAATGCATAGCAATGCCAACTTCTAGCACATAGTAGCCTTCAACGCATACTTCTACTAACGCCTATTGCACCCTCCTTCCTCCACATCTATTTCCATGCTAAGCTGCTATTACACCCTTTTTCTAAGACTTACGTGAAAGAGTCTATGAAAAGGAGAAATAGGACAAGAGCAGTTGTGCACAAAGGTTGGATTACATAAGCCGTAAAAGAAACTCGAAGTAAAAGAATTTGATAAAAAGGTTGCGTTGAGTAAATTTTGAATCTTGGAATCAGAGTAAGTTTTAAAGTTAAGAATTCTAATGTAGGATAAATGGGTTAAGAGAACGCAACCATGATTTTAAGCTTAGAAGTAAGCGAAGTTGGATGTATACTAAGCTGGAAATACCATGTTGGACGCATGGTAGAAACGAAGGAACAAACGCATAGAAGTAAACATTTGAGACTATAATGCCAAGTAGTATGTGGTAGAGAAATGCTGTAAGAGTAAACATTTGAGACTATAATGCCGAGTAGTATGTGGTAGAGAAATGCTGTAAGCTTCTACCCGACATTTGGGAGTTGGCAAGTTAAGAATGAAATATGAAATGTGCAGTGATTAAGTTCGCTGAGTATTATGGGAGCAAAAGTGGCTAAGTGCTAACCATGCGTTAGTAAGATTACGCGTTGAGAATATGTTGGAAGCCACGATGAGTTGGAAGTCACCAAGCGTAGAAGGCAACCATGCGCTGAAGTTACAGTGCGTCCAAGACAAAACGGTCTTGGCACGATGAAGGTGATGGTGTGAAAGATTATGTTGTATGCGTCGGAAATAGGAGGCGCTGAGGACACCATGCGCTGAGCGTGGTTGGTTGCTGAAGGCGCTGAAGGGAATTCGGACATAAGTACCCTGTGTCAAGGAGAAGATCAGCACCAGCCCACAGATGAGTAAGTTAACATTATCATCTCGGTACTTGTGAGGGATAAGTCGGCAGTATATATATAGGTGAGTTGGATCATTTTCAGACATTTCGAGAGCTTAAGTCGGTTCCACAAGAGAAGATAGAGGAAGGAGTTCTTATAGTTTTTCGACGAAATTTCACTCGTTTTGGTGTTGAAATCAGAGCTGGAACAGAAGATTGATTTGCAGACGCACAGATTGAACAGTGGTCGATGTATGGAATAGAACGACTCGAGGAAGCCGAGTTTAAAGCTGAAATTTGGAGGTTAGTAAGTTAACACAATTTCTAACAAGTCTTATGAAGGATGGTTAAGCTGAAAGTGAAGTTAATCATATGAATCTTTAGGTAAAAGCAGCAGCTACACAACTGCTAAGCAATCTGGAGCAAAGCGGAGTAATTTTGGCATAATTGGAGAATGATAAGGAGTTAAGCTTTGAAACTTTAAGGTAAGCTGAGGAACCTAATTCTTTACAAGTTTGTAGAAGGAAAGAAATCTTAGTTTAGGCTGAAAATGCGTTTTTAGCAGAGACTAAGCAGAGACATCAAAATTGTAGCAGTTAGCTCTGTTAAGGAAAAATTAAGGCTCCAACGTGAGTATAGCAGCAAACAAGTTACACATAAAGTATCCTTAAAATCAAGGTACAACAGAAGGATAAGGAACATCTAATAATTGTAGCTTTAGTGTTGAGACTTGAGAGTAAACCGATAAAAGCTTAACTGCATGATGAACAATTAATATTAAGCATGTGATGAGTTGTTGCTTCTGATTTAATGAATGAAAAAGGAAGCATAACAAGAGAAAGTGTCTATTTCAGGTCAAGAGGAGCTAAGGAAAGCATATAACCCGCTTGGCGCCTGAAAGAAGTTGTGAGTGACTTTATGGTTTAGTATAAGTTAACTTGAATGTTAATATCTCCTATATGCTTAATGATACCTCTGAATTAGGAGATGAGATGTGTTACTATGTACGAAACTAGCATATTTCTTAAATGTGAGATAGAGATTGATAATGTATTAAATAATGTGCTAAATCTCATCAAGCTAGTTGCTACCTAATGTTCTGGGAAGCTAAGATATCATGATTATAATTAATGCGGAGAAACGTATTATGTTTGTGTACTAGAATTATTTGAATGGGACCCAATGCTAAAGGAGATGAGAAGGCATATGGGCAGCCGTAGCATCTCTTTTAAGCTCTCACCTAAGGATATAAAGACGGTGATTGAGTACTTCCCCTGGGACCCTAGTACCAAAGGACATGAGAAGGTACACGAGCAGCTCGAGAACAGACTGATTTATAAGCAGAATAACAGAGCATTTGACGCTGTTGTGTTGAGATTACTCCACACAGCTAAGGCTTATTGACGTTAGGTGCGTTGAGTTTGCTCCGCCCTAACAAAGGTTCAATAGGAAGATATCTATTTATGTAATGCTAATACCATTCAATCATGGTTAATTACAAGTTTATGAATGGAATGTGAAGCATGGTTAAACAGGTTATAAAAATGATTGTAGTTATATGTTATCGAGTTATTTCTTTAGTTTTAGTCACTCATTGAGCATTGTAGCTCATAACATTTCTCTGTTGATTTCTTTCCAGGTAGCAAGCGTGATCGCGATACCTAACTTATCCTCTAGATTTGACTGAGATAAATTAGAATTTTGTTTAGGTGGAACTTGTAAACTCTATTCCTATGTAAAAGTTGTTCATATTTGAAGGGGATTTGAGTAGGTCACCTGGCACACCTGTAAACTTTTCACAGAGTCTCTTAACTTTTACTTTAAATGCTATCTTATTAGGAAAATTTGCATAACTATTGTAAAGGTTAAACATTTTGTTAGCTAGTTATGATATAGAATGTATATGAATAACGATGTTTAGCAGAATACAGATTAGGTAACATTCACTCCTAGAAAAGAATATAGAGATAAATAAATATCTAGGTTGAGGGTGTTATAGCTGCCCTCTTCAAAGCATGCCTACCAACGGCAACTCTTGTCAAGCTTTAGATATACCCTCAACGCATAATCATCCATCACATGGCCAACACTTAGCCATTTTTGCTCTCACACAACTCGGCCAATTTTCTTTACTCAATACCTGTCCCATAGTTTCTTCTTACTTACCTTCTCTCAATGACAAGTACGGGGCTTACACACTATATACTATTAAACATTTACCTCAAAGTTGTGTTCATATGAACTATTTGTGTTCCAAACAAATCCTCCACCCCATTCTCTACAACGTCCTCACCTGGCTGTACTACTCTTAATGGGATGAAGTCACTTGCCATGTCTCCAAATAACCTTTCATGAAAATCGGATGATGAAGGCAGTTTAATATTATCCGTTTAGGTGGTTGATATGTGTCCTCATCCTATACACATTCAAACAATATGGTAAGTAAATGATTATGTTAACATAATTTGCTATTGTTTTTATAACTGATATAATATACATTAAATCTTACATCAAAAGAAAGGCTAATGACATTGGTCTTTTACTTTTTTGGTTTGTATGTTGACGTGCTTGTTGATCCTATAAGTCAATTGCTTCGTCTTCTTTCTTCCTTTTTCATTGGTAGTTTCACACGAACCATGAATGTAATAAACCATATGAACTTTACTCATACCACAGTATATACTATACCCCAACTATATACTATATACTACAGTATATGTAAATCAAACAAAATATTTGTACTCATACTACATTTATAGTATATATATTGAAGTATATACATATGTTGTTTCATAATGTAAGAAGTTTTCTCTTCCTAGTTTCAAGGGGAACGTTGATGGTATATATACTAAAGTATATGCAAATCATGTCATATACATACAACAATTATAGTTTTTATACTATAGTATATACTTAAGACAGTAGACAATGTAGTGAAAAATCTCTACGATTTAACCGTATATACTGTAGTACACCACAGTAAACCCTATGTAAATCCTAAAACATTTGCATTTTCTTTGATTCGTATTATGCAGAAAACAGAGTCATTTGTGATCCCTATGTAAACCCTATGTACAATGCAAAAAACAAATGCTTCCTAAAACATTTGCATGTTCCCTCATTTGTACAATAATAACATTTTTCAGTAACAAATCAAGTGAAATAGAAGAAACCAAATGTAATAATCAAAACATTAATGAAAATCGAAGAATCCTTACTTGCTGTGAGCGAATCGTGGAACGATTAGGGAAGCCGAGACAATGAACGAATCCAAAACCAAAGAATTCTGAGACGAAGAAGAAAACATGAACGGAAGAAGACAGAGAGGAAGACAAAAGTGGGAACTGAAGAAGACGGAGACGAGAAAATGAAGAAGTAATCAGCAATTGAAGAATAGAAAAACGACCAGACGAAGAAGACAGAAACGACTAGACGTAGAAGACGTGGAGGCAGAGAACAGAAGAAACCGGGAGAAATTTCACATTGGAACGGGAAGAAAGTGAAGATAAGACAATGATTTTGGAAGAAATTTAGTTTATTACATATATGTTTTTGCTGAAAAGAATATCTGAAAATAAATTACGGTTGGAGTTTTTGGGATGGAGTTGAACAATTGCCATATATAATGATTATTTATTTTAAATGGCTAGAATGTCAAAACTGTAATGGGAAGGCCAAAATTGTAAATGGATGTGGACATTTGTGGAATATTATGGTCCATTAAGACATATGAAATTTATGGGCCAAAGGGAGTATGATAGAACATGAAATTTCATCCTAACTCTCAGCACCTGGTACACCTCAGCAAAATAGTGTATCAGAAAGGAGAAACATAACCTTATTAGGCATGGTTCGGTCTATGATGAGTTATGCTCAATTGCCCGACTCGTTTTCGGGTTATGCAGTAACGACTGTATTATACATTTTGAACAACGTTCCATCCGAAAGTGTTTCTAAAACTCCTTTGGAATTATGGAGAGGTCGTAAAGGTAGTTTACGACACTTCAGAAAAGCATCAACGATCATAAATTAAGCATAAAACTAACAAAATTCTAAGCCTAAAAAAGCACTTTTTGAATGTTTTTCATCCATTGTACGAGAAAGGACACTGGGAGGTTTACATCAAGCATTGGTTGGGAAAGCAAGGATGTATAGGGAAAATAGTGCAGTGAACCCGTCATATATCATCAAGTTTAGCCTTCCTGAGTGTAACACCCCTATCCTAGATATATATATATATATATATATATATATATATATATATATATATATATATATATATATACACATCTATATTTATACCTAGGAGTGAGTGTTAAAACTATTCTTCCTCCTACTTTGTTATGAACACATTTGTAAATCATAACCTGCTGAAAATTGACTTAGCTTTACAATAGTTATGCAAAGATCTACTGATAATATAGCATCATGAGAAATACTTAAGAGACCATGTGATGATTCTCACTATGCCACTCAAAATAAAAGCAATATCTACATAGGGATGGGATTTATAAGTTCCCAAGTACAAAATCTTAAATAGGCTCAGATGAGTCTTGATGGTAGGCTAAGCACCCCGAACACGCTCACTACCTGGAAAGGAAACATCAAAGAAACAAGAATTTTATGAGCTATAATGCTCAGTGAGTGACTATCTAAAATATAACTCAATAAGGCATAACTACAATCACAAGTATAATCTGCTTAGTCTTGCACTGTAAACTTGCAACTATAATAATTACACAATTAAGTTTCTTTTCGTTAAACCTTAGTTGAGGCGGAGCAAACTCAACGCACCCAACGTCAATAAACCTTGGCTATGTGGAGTAATCTCAACACATTAGCGTCATATGCCTTTTAATATGCTTATATGTCTGACTGAACTTGGGCTGCCCTTATACCTTCTCATGTCTTTTGGTATTAGGGTCCCAGGTCATACTCGATCACCTTCTCTATGTCCTTTAGTGAGAGCTTCATTAAAATACTAGGGCTGCCCATATGCCTTCTCATGTCCTTTAGCATTGGGTCCCAATTCAATCTTTCTAGGATTCTGATATGCGCGTCACATTAATCATAAATTAACATAAATCATGATACCTCAGAGTTTCCAGAGCATTCAGCTAACACTAACTTAGGAGCATTAACTAATACATTTCAAGCTCCAGCTTACATATAAGACATGCACTTGTTTCATGCATAAGAGTACACTTCAAGCATGCCTCATAGATATTACTAAGTATATAGAAAATAATAATTAACTGGCTTATCACAAATTATAATGTCACTCACAACTTGTTCCAAGCTCCGAGTGGGTTATATGCTTCCTCCAGCTCCTCTTGGCCTCAAGGAGCGAGCAAGAGTTGTGAGACGCAAAGCCTCTTTGCATTACTAGCAACACTCGTTTCGCTGATCACTTTCCTGCTTTTTAGCGATACTACACCTTAACGACCCCAGACGGCCACTGTTTTCTTCTTTCCCTTCGGATTTGTTCTTCAACCTACTAAACATTGAATTCCAGCCAAATTCAGAACTTCCTCCCTTCTACAAACTTGTAAAGAAGTGAGCTTTCTAACTTGCCTCAAAATTTCAAACCATAACTCTTCTTCGTTTGAGAGCTATCCTCAAATATCTCCAGCTGCTTTGAATCATCTAACAGTTCAACTCTGATTACTTCCTCCTAGAATTTAACAAATTTTCGTTCAAATTCAGCTTAAACATTCTACATGGAAATTGCTAAGAATTGGGTTAACTTACCAACCTTAAACTTTCAACCCTAGCTTCAACTTCCTCAGCTCACTCTTCTTCAAATACTGAATGATGTCCAGATTTATCATCAACAGTCAAGCTCCTGGTTCCAGCTTCAATTTCTCCATGAAAATGATTCGAATTCTACTTAAATTCGATATAACCACCTTCTTCCACCCCTTCTCGTTGTTCGTCTATGAAATGGGATCAATCTACGTTCGAAATATGTTAAAGAGTGTATTTACTCGATGTACTTACTTACATATAAATATAGACCACCAACTCACCAGCACCATCATCGCCTTCCTACTTAGGTTGGCTAACGCAACCTTCCGCGCATGGGTTCAGCAACACAGTCTGAACTTTCTGTGTTAAAATTGCCCAACGCCCCATCGCCAAATAGCCGACTAACGCATGGTCCTTTCGGCCACTCTTCTATGCATGAACCTTCAACGCATAGTCGTGTTCAACGCATAGTGACTTTAACGCCTAGTGGCCTTCGACGCATAGTAGCCTTCGCATCTGCATCCATGTCGAGCTCCTTTCTTCTACGCGTAGCTACCAGTGGTCTTCGTGTCAAGCCTCAGACACACCTCAACGCATAGTTCCACCAACGCGTGGCCAACACTTAGCCACTTTTGCTGTCAACTCTCTCTATTCAAAGCCCGTCTCATAGTCTCTTCTTAACTTGCCATCTCCCAACGCCAGGTGGGGGGCTTACACCGAGTCTCCACTAGTCTTTCATATACTTTATTTTTTGTTACAATGCTTTTCATTTAACCTGTTACATCCCCCTCTCACTGTTTGTTACAAAATTGCACAAGTTTGGTTGCACGAGACACTGTCAACCATCGATGGAGTCACTATATCACATCCCCTCCCAAATTACCTTTTTAACCTGGAAAGAAGTGTGAAGACAGCAAACATCACTTTTTTGTGAGGTTCATTGTCCATCTATACCTAAAAACCTACTGAAATAACATTACTACATAACCGCCTAGATTATCTTTTCTCTAAATACCAAACATACAAGATTAATTTTTAACATAAAGAAAAGATCATACAACTTAAGTTATATACAATTGATGTACATACAGAAACTTCCAAGTTACAATCCACAAATAAACAACCCTATACAATCTTACACTCCAGCATCAAACCCATCTAGATATGCCTACATGCTACACTGACTCAAAACCATTTACACGTACAAAAACTAGGAAGAAATGAGTATGTTGATGTCCTAAAACTGAGAAAGACAAGGATTGAGTAGGTTAAGCTCCGGGAACTCTTTTGCCACCTGAGTGGGAAAGAAAACATAGGAAAGTGTGAGCTGGAAAGTCCAGTGAGTGACAGTTTAAAATAGTTACATCAACATCTGCTAAAACATTTTAAATTTAAGAAAATATTATAAGTTCATGGCATCATGAAATATCAAGCTTATAATCATGAGTAAAATAAGAAGACAAAACATCATAAAACGTGCAAACTTCCATCTTTTAAACTGTGTAAACTTCACATCGAACTTGTACCCCAAGAACCTTAGTTGAGATAGAGCAAGCTCAATACACACAACGTCGTAGCCTTAGCTGATATAGAGTAGTCTCAATACATCAACATTGATACATTTTCCTATGTGCACGTGGAATGCCCTCAAGGGCTAATACTGTATTTCCCAAATCCCTTCTCTAATCCTTTAGTATTGGGAATCCTCGGACTTCTCGAATACCTTATCTTAATCCTTCAATATCGAAAATCCCTTGGACTTCTTGGGTACCTTCTTTCATCCTTCAGTACAGGGAATCCCTTGACAACTTGTAATGCAACGGAAACATATTCACATAGCTTGGTAATCACAACTAAGGTACAAGGCATAATGGTTTGTAATATCCTTTTTAAAAGCCTCAGAATACATCATTAGCAATCTTGAAATATTCTTAGCATAACATAAGTTATTATCATTCAAACCATGTATACTTGCCAACATTTGAGTATAAGAAAACATATAACTTCCCTTTTAAGCTTAACATTCCCATACTACGCATTAAAAGTAAAATCAGTGAATCATGCTCAATCCTTAGCAAAATTAGTAAGAAAAACACATTTTCAAAAGAAAACAGGGCTAGAAATCATAAATGAATTCCTTTAAAAACAAACATATGTCACTCATAAGTCAGGCCTGCACTTTTAGAGTTGGCTTCTCCAACCTCAATTTGACATGAAATATCAATTAAAAGGTATTAGTGAAAGAGTTGAAATTCCTAACACAACGGATGCAATGCAGAACCAAATTCGAAATAAATTAGAATTTTCAAATACCAATACAATAGGAAAAAAATTACAACAAACCTACTGTATTAATTCAGGTTAGGCATGCTTTAGAGATAGAAACTTACATTCGTTGTCGACTTTGAACACCATCACCATGAACCTCTCCTATTCTCTAAGAGATGAGATGAAGGATTGTGGATCCTTGATCAAGGGAGAAAAGTAAAGAGAATTTTATCATGAGAAAAACCTCTTTTTTCTCTATTTCTTTTACAGGTCTTTTATTGAGAGAGCAATCAGGAGACGTGAGAAAACAACGTAAAGCATAATTCCCATGTATGAGAGTTACCCTATTTATTTATTTAACAAATAAATAAATAAAAAATAAATAATATTTAATTAAATCTAGTCTAATTAATTATTTAATTTAAATCATATTTAAATGAACATCTCCCATATAACATATAGTTTTAATTCATTTAATTTAATTAAAATAAATTAATAAAATTAATTCTTTAATTAATTAATTGTCAAATTAATCTCTAATATTTAATTTAACCTACATTTGAATCATATTCATTTGTTATTCTCTCATAACTTATAGTTTTAATGCGCATCTAATACACATTAATTTTAACCTATAATTTTAATATGAACCTAATTCCTATTAATATTTGAACTCCTTCAAATATTTAATTCTCTCAAAAATTTATTTTGTATCATATCCAAAATTAAATTAATATTATAAAGTTAAAAATAAACTCTATATTATAATGTATCATCATACATTATATTATTTCCTTAAGTAAATTTAAACATTTCAAATTTCATTCAAGACATAAATACCTCATCACTCTTTACGAGCTAGAAAGAGGACCTAATGGACCTACATATTAGAAGCTCCAACGATATGAGATTAATTGACTAAACTCATTAACCACATTAATCAAGATTCGTTAACTGTTGGTACACTCCACTAAAAACCCATAGGTGCACTCTTCTCACAGCAGATATATTTCTATGTCCATGGATATGAAAGAGTTGAAATCCCTAACACAACGGAAGTAATACAGAACCAAATTCGAAATAAATTGGGATTTTGAAATACCAATACATTGGGAAATAATTACAAAAAACCTACTATATTAATTTAGGGTTAAGCATGCTTTATAGATAGAAACTTACATTCGTTATCGACTCTGAACACCATTACCACGAACCTCTGCTATTCTCTGAGTGATGAGATGAAGGATTGTGGATCCTTGATTAAGGGAGAAAAATAGAGAAAATTTTATCGAGAAAAAAGAAAACTTCTCGTTTCTATATTTCTTTAGCAGGTCATGTATTGAGAGAGCAATCAGGAGACATGGGAAAACCGCGTAAAGCGTGACTCCCATGTACGAGAGTTACCCTTTTTAATTAATTATTAATTATTTATTTACTTGTTAAATTAATTAATTAATTAGTTAGTTAATTAAAAAGGCAACTCCCTTACGTGGGAGTTACGTTTTACGTGGTTTAATCCACGTCTCCTACTCTCTCTCCTTAGATAAGCCTGCAAAATACAGAGAAAAAGAGAAAGTGATTCTCTCGATAAAAATTCTCTCTGGTGCTCTCTCTTTTTTTTCCCCAAAATCAAGATCAAGAGTCCACAATCCTTATCTCGTGCCTCAAAAATAGGAGAGGTTCGAGGTGGTCGTTCTCAAAGTTGACAACGAAAGTAAGATTTTTTCTCTAATCCATGCTTAGCCTAGAACTAATAGAGTAGGTTTTCTGTGTTTTTTTTTTCCAATGTATTGGTATTTCAAAATCACAATTTATTTCGAATTTGGTTCTGTACTACTTCCGTTATGTTAGGGATTTCAACCCTTTCAATTGGTATCAGACAGGTAGTGAAATTAATTTGGGATTTTTAGAATTTGCATTAGTTTTGGTGGCTTTCTGCATTATTGAATGTAGGTTTGCAATCGAATGTTTATGGTAAAAATGGCCATAGATTTACAATTTTTGATTTGATCAAATGTAAAGGCCCCTGCATTTTTTTGACATTTTTTTATTATAAATTACTGTTTCCTAAGTCTAATTTTGAATTGGGGATGTTTCAAGAAGAAGAACGACACCAAATTTGTCCAAAATGGATGAACAGAGGTCAAGAATTCGTGAATAGAAGGTCTCTGCACAAAGGGGAAAACGGAAAAAAAAGAAAAAAGAACGGAGGCTCGCGGAGAAGAAGTAGGGCTGACGTTAGTGTGCATTAGCAGGCGTGGCTTGACTCAGCTCGCGGTTTGGCTGAGCTAGCCACTCGGCACGACTCTGGTTCGACTCCGGTTTAGGCTTTTTGGCTCCAATTTAGCTGCTCTTTGGTTTGGTTCAGCTGGTTTTGATCTGGTTCTTGGCATTTTTTGTTTGGTTCATGGTTTTGGGATTTGGTTCGAAGCGACTCGAGTGTTTTTGGTCCGGTTTTGAAGCGATAGAAGCAGTTTTAGGATTTTTTAGCATGAATTAATGTAATTTATTGCTTTATTTTATCCTAGGCGACAATTTTACCGGTTCAATTGATATTTAAATGCTTTATGGATGTCATTTAGTGTGAATCCACCATTGGTTAAGCATGTTCATGCATTTTAGTATATTATAAATGTTATAATATATGGTTTTAATGCGTGATAATAATTTCATGAGTTATTTAATGTATGTTGATATGTTAAATATATTAAATTAGAAAAGCATGGTGTATGACATTAATTAAATAAATATAAATAATTATATTTATTAATGTTTTGTTAATGTATGATTTATTTTCATGATTTATTTAATATAAATGTTATATTTTAAATGAAAATCAATTTGTATTGAGCATGATACATCCATAGATTAATATAATTGTTATATTATGTCATGAAATACATGTAATATGGTTGGTTAATTAATTAGAATTTGATTGTTAATTAATTAAACCATAGGAAGCATGTTATAGGGTTAATCATTAAAATTTATAATAGTTATAAAATTTATGATTAGTAACCGTTATACTATAATTAAGAATTGCATGCAAACATAAGACCTTAGGAAATTGGTTTTAAATTGTTTAAAATTAATTTAGACCTAAGATCACATTAATTCTAGTAAGATTTTAATTTTGTCTTACTTTGTTTTTAAATAGTTTTAAAATATGACTAAGTAGGACAAATAGGACTTTAGGTTATAAGGGAACTCTACCACTTCAGTTCTATCAAGATGGGGGTAAGTTGACGTTTTACGGAACGTCTCCTAACTCGGAATTGAATTGAAACCTGAGTTGAATTAACCTAAGGCCTATTAGTATGCATTCTCACTAGGTTAATTAAATGATTTAATTCACCTATAACATTAGTGTAAAAATCTTTTACAAGAGTTATAATAAGCATAGACTTAGATAGATTGACTTAGCCGAATTTATCTATGTCAAATAACCCTAAGATACGGTAGGACATTTTAGTGAGAGGAAAACTACAAAAGAAGATGTTTGTATCAAGTTTTCCTCCTAATTATTCACACTGTGAGATCCATACTCGACTTTGTGTCGCCTTAGGAGCAGCCTCCCTTCAAGAAGTGTTTGTATGGCTCAATAACAAGATGAACGGGAAAATGTTTATAGTAAGTGGGAGGGGGACGCGTGTCAACATATCCCTGGATCTCTAACCCTAGGTCGCACCGTAAGATTCTTATGATCCGCCTGCATGTTGTCCTAGAGCAACCATCCCTTCGGAGGGTCTGATCATAGGTTTCAAAATACCACGAACTCCTGAAAAGGACAGGTTCACTTAGGTTAATTACTAACAATTGTCTTTCCTAATGGTAGCTTGTTGGTGCATACCTCTAGGATATGAAAGTGGGAGGGTTACACTTACGGGGATGAATTAAGAGTTCATAAACCCTTGACCAAACAACGGTGGCTAATGTGTATAGGAATATGAGCTATTTTGGCATTAGAATTAGCTGAGAATTGTCTCATTTCAAAGGAGGAGTGGCTAATCACCCTACAGTGGTTGTTGCTCTAAACCTCTGAAGCATAATTTCAGCATGTCTTCCTGAATCGTCGCCCTACTTAAAAATGAAAAACTAACCGATGAAAACTACACAATGTGGAAATCTAACCTAAATACGATTCTAGTTATAGATGATCTACGGTTTGTCTTAACGGAGGATAGTCCTTCTGTCCTTGCTCATAATGCATCCCAATCTATTAGGGATGCACATGACCAATGGACAAAGGCCAATGACAAGGCCCGAGTTTATATCTTGGTGAGTTTGTCTAACGTACTCAACAAGAAACATGAGGTCATGATGAATGCACGACATATCATGGAGTCCCTCCAGGAAATGTTTAAACAACCGTCCTCACAGATCTGGCGCAAGGTCTTTAAGTACGTTTATAATGCACGTACGTACAAAGGCCAATCGGTGAGAGAACATATTCTCAACCTGATGGTCCAATTCAACGTTGCTGAAATGAACGGTGCAATCATCCACGAGCAGAGTCAGGTGTCTTTTATTCTAGAATCTCTTTCGACGAGTTTTCTTCAATTCCACAGCAACACGTTTGTGAATAAAATTGTGTACACCATAACGACCCTCCTGAATGAGCTACAGACTTATCAGTCTCTTATGAAAAATAAGGAACCGATTGATGGAGAGACACATGTTGCCCATTCCAAGAAGTTCCACAAGGGTTCATCCTCTGGAACTAAGTCTATTCCCTCATCTTCTGGTTCTAAAAAGATCAAAAAAAAAAAAAAAAAAAAAAAAAAAAAAGGAGGAAAGGGGAAAGCTCCCACTATTGGGAAAAACAAGGGTAAGGCCAATGTGGTTGACAAGGGCAAGTGGTTCTACTGCAATGTGGATGGTCATTGGAAGCACAATTGCCCTAAGTACCTTGCGGAGAAAAAGAAGGGAAAGGAAGGTAAATATGATTTACTTGTTTTAGAAACTTGTTTAGTGGAAAATGACTATAATGCATGGATACTTGATTCGGGTGCCACTAATCACATTTGTTCTTCTTTACAGGAAATTATTTCCTTTCAGCAGCTCGAGGAGGGTGACGCTTAAGGTTGGAACGGGAGATGTCATTTCAGCTTGTGCAGTGGGAGCAGCAAAGTTATTTTTTGGAAACAGATTTTTATTTTTAGAAAATTTGCATATAGTTCCTAAAATAAAAAGGAATTTAGTATCTATTTCCTTTTTAGTTGAACAATTGTACTCAATTATTTTTTCTCTTAATGAAGTGTTCCTTTTGAAAAATAGTGTACGTATTTGTTCTACTGAATTAGAAAACAACTTATATGTATTAAGACTAACTGAAGTAAAAGCACTTTTAAATCATAAGATGTTTAAACCTGCTAATACTCAAACTAAAATGCAAAGAATTTCTCCAAGTAACAATAGTACTTATCTTTGGCATTTGAGATTAGGTCATATAAATCTCGATAGGATCAGGAGATTGGTAAAGAATGAACCTCTAAGGTAAAATGACTAAAAGACCTTTTAGTGGAAAGGTTATAGAACCAAAGAACCTTTAGAATTCATACATTTGAATCTTTGTGGTCCAACGAATGTAAAAGCTCGAGGAGGGTACGAATACTTCATCTCTTTTGTAGATGATTATTCGAGGTATGGTTACTTATACCTAATGGAACATAAGTCTGAAGCACTTGAAAAGTTCAAAGAGTATAAGGGTGAAGTTGAAAACTTGTTAGGTAAAACAATTAAAACACTTCGATTTGATCACGGTGGAGAGTACATGGATTTAAGATTCCAGGACTATTTGATAGCAAATTGGAATCCAATCCCAATTTTTAGCACCTAGTACACCTCAGCAGAATGGTGTATCAAAAAGAAGAAATAAAACCTTGTTAGACATGGTTCGTTCTATGATGAGCTATGCTCCATTGCCTAGCTCGTTTTAAGAGTATGCAGTAGAAACTACAATTCATATCTTGAACAATGCTTCCTCAAAGTGTTTCTGAAATGCCTTTTGAGTTATGGAGAGGGCAGAAACCTAGTTTGCACTACTTTAGAATCGAGGGTTGTCCTGCATGTGTGCTAGTGACAAATCCTAAGAAATTGGAACCTCGTTCAAAATTATGCCAATTTGTTGGTTACCCTAAGGAAACGAGAGGTGGTCTCTTCTTCGACCCACAAGAAAACAAAGTACATTCTTGGAAGAAGGCCACATGAGAGATCATAAACCACGAAGCAAAATGGTATTAAATGAAGCTACTAAAGAGTCAACAAGAGTTGTTGATAAGACTGGTCCTTCATCAAGATTAAATGAAGGAGCCAGTACTTCTGGTCAGTCTCTTCCTTCTCAATTGTTGGGAATGCCTCGACACAGTGGGAGGATTGTATCATAGCCTAACCGTTACTTGGGTTTAACTGAAACTCAGGTCGTCATGCCAGATGATGGTGTTGAGGATCCATTTGCCTATAAACAGGCAATGAATGATGTAGACAAGGACCAATGGATCAAAGCCATGGATCTTTAAATGGAGTCTATGTATTTCAATTCAATATGGGAACTTGTAGATCTACCTTAAAGGGTTAAACCTATAGGGTGTAAATGGATCTATAAACGAAAGAGAGATACAGCTGGGAAGGTACAGACCTTCAAAGTTAGACTTGTAGCAAAGGGTTACACCCAAAGGGAAGAGGTTGACTATGAGGAAACTTTTTTCCCTTATTGCCATGCTTAAGTCTATAAGAATTCTCTTATCCATAGCCTCATATTATGACTATAAAGTTTGGCAAATTGATGTTAAGACTACTTTTCTGAATGGCAATCTTGAAGAAAGTATCTTCATGTCTCAGCCAGAGTGGTTCATAGCCACTACTACAATTTCTGCTTTTATTGATGGCCAAAAAAAAAAAACAATCAAGAAAGACCTATTTTGATGGCTAAAAAACATCAAGAAAGCCTATATCAAGAAAGCCTGACCATCAAGCCCAAAAAACGTCAACATAAATCCTATCTTGATGGTTTTGGCCATCAAGATAGGTTAGGTTGATGTTTTTTGTCCATCAAGTATTGGAGAAAACCATCAAGATAGATACTTTTGTTGATACTTTTTGAACGTCAAAATAGGTTAATATTGATATTTTTTGTCTATCAAGTTGACCCTTTTTATTGACGTTTTTTGTCCATCAAGAAAAATGTATTATTGTATGTTTTTGTTGACGTTTTTTTGCTATCATTATCAACCTTTCTTGAAGTTTTTAAGCCATCAATTATACAATTTGAGAAAATTAAAAAAAAAAAATCCAGGTCATTAGGACACCCCATAAGCAACCTGTAATCGAACCTAAGCAAGCTTACCTACAATTTGCATTCACTCCAAACAAGCTGGACCCAAATGTATTTTATACACAAATAATAAATATACCAACTCATTTTATACCTGCAATTTGCAAAACAACTTTACACATCTCCTGCAAACCACCAATTACACAACTCCAATATTTCAATTATACATTACTCCATCATAATCAGATAATTATACCAAATCGTTTCTACTAACATCATCAACTACATGACTACACAACTTCAACAACATAACTCCAAATTTTCAATCACAATATCTAAATTGACAGCATCAGACCATCTCATTGAAACATCATAACACAACATAATGAATCAAGTAATCTTCATTAATCAACTAGTAAAATATCTTTTCTACAAAAAGTTAGTATCTTGAAACCGAAACATATAAGGCTTAATCCTACCAAACTTGACATCATATCCTTTGTCCTTAAACCTAACAATACGAAAACTTTGTCCTTAAACCAAACAATAAATTGTTAAGTACAATAGCCAACTCTCACCATGTCTAAATTCCAATTGACTGTAAGGTGTTTGTCTCGTCAACTGCAAGTAAACAAACCATATTATATTGATTAAAAACAATTATATTGAGTGTAGAAATTATAGTTAAAGAAGATGGTTTAAGCAAATGCATACCATGTCTATAACTATTGTGCTCCTACGAGTTACTATGTCGTGTATGAACTTCATAGTATAGCACCCACATTCCGTACTACCCGGTTGTTTAGTACACTATATATGTACACATATATTTCAACCCATGTTAGAAGAAACTAAATCTTTTAATCAAAAGTATAATGTCATTACATCGAAATTGAAATGGTTACCTTAACGGGGACCCAAGTAACAGGTCGAGCTCGTGTACTTGTTCGAGCATAAAACATTATTATGCCCTTAAACAAAACAAACACACAAAGATATTGAAGTGTTAACATAATGAAGATACATAATATACTCAAATACTTTAGTATCAAGTATTTAAAACAAATTCACTCATAGTTATTGCCTTGTTCTCTCGGGCTAATAAGCTTCATCTAACGTTGTTTGGCCTGAAATTCAAATATAATCCAGGGTTACTTCCCATCTAACCTTTTCCAAGTCCAAAGAGTTCTAATATTCCCATAAATTCAGCCAAGTTAATAGTAAACACAATGTAACCCTTAAACTCCCTTGACTCATACTTAAAACATAACCTTTTGGTTAAAATGTATCCAATCTTGCATAAATCAATAATTTCATTCTTTAAAATCAAAGTTTATTAATCCGATCATGCCCAACTTGAATACAAATCATAATACTATAAATAAGTTTAGTATGGAAAACCTGAAAAATAACCATTCATAGTATGCCCTGCTTCTAATTTTTCAATCATTTCAACCTGAAATGAGGGTTTACAAGCTCTAGGTTATTCCCTAAATCAAACATAAGCTCAAATGACTCCTAAACATACCTTAGGAATAGCCAACATTACACTGTTTTTCTCATTGGCCAGCCATAATTTTAAACGTTGATTTCAACCAATCCAACACCAAAACCACCCGAATTTCTTCAACAAAATATTTTAACTACCTCTAAATTAAATTATCCATAGGTTTAAAGTCCACGTATTACCTTAGGTAGCTCTGATTTTCCACAAATTCCAAGCTGCTCTGTTTACTTCATAATTGTGCGTCTTCACTGTCTTCCTTCAACTTAATTGCCTTTTAGATTACTTCTTCCTTCATCAGCCCTCGAGTGTCTTTTTCACTCAATATTCTTCAACTTTCGTGAAGGAAGCTTCCAATTTTCATAATTGGTTTGAGAGAAAATTTCCAATCTTCTCACGGTTTCATTCCCTATTTTCCAGACTTTGTTCACTAGTTTTTCAGCCCGTTTTTCCTCAAATTTCAACCAAATTAACTCAAATTTCTTGCAAATAACTCAAAATAAGCCTCTTAATAACCTTACCTAAAGATTTGAAGCCTTGAAACCTCTTGGGTTGCCCAGAAGCTTCTCCAAAACCCTAACTTTTCTAGCTTGACATAAAATTAAACAAGCATGGTTTCCCACCAAATTCACCCACTTCCACTCATAATTAGCACAAATATCCTCCTTAAGAAATGTTAAAACTGCAAAATTTTAGTTTCAAACTCGAACTCTACTGCTCGAAATCATCTAAACACCACAAGTTGCTTAGATTCACCCAAATTTCCTTGGGTTCTGAAATTTTCGTGGCTTTCGCGAGCAAAAATTGTGAGCCACAAACAATATCCATTTTGAATGATGTAAATTAAGGTTGGAGAGGAAGTACTAGAGCTCCAATATGCCAATATCAAAAAAAGCGGTCCATGTGCCCCAAGAATTGTCTGGTGCAATAATTAGTTGCCTCAAAGTCGAATTGCAGTATCTCGAGGGAGACAAAGGTGAAAGAAGCTGAGTGTCACTGTTTACTCTTCGAAATGAGGACTTGCAAATTGAAGCAGAAGCGGAAGCAAAGAGGCAGCCATGGAGAAGCGAGTATGGCAAAATGAAGAGAGTTGTAGCAATGGAAAATGAGGCGCGAACATGGTTGCGTTCGTTATCGTCGAGGACACCATTAATGGTGAAGGAACAGATCAATTTCTCAGGAAGACGGTACGAGGGAGAAGGATGGCGCAAATGTGAAATAGTCTTAAGTGAACAATGAGGGTTTCAAAACCTAAGAAGAAAAGGGTTTTAATACAAAGGCTTCCTTGATGGGCATGCCCATCAAGGAAAGCCAGCTCCAAATGACATCGTTTTGTCGTTTTTGGCTAAGGCCCAAATTTGGGCATTTTCTTGATGGCTAATGAATGTCAATCTACATGCTTTTCTTGATGGGCAATGACCATCAAGAACAATTTTTCTTGATTGTTTTGACCATCAACAAATCCAAAAATCGAAAATTCACTATTTTGACGTAACTTACGTACTTTTCAATCAAGAAAAATATTTTTCTTGATGTATATGCACATCAAGTTAAATATAAATCTTTCATGATGTTCTAAGACCATCAAGAAATGTAAATTTAAATTAATAATAATTTCAAAACTCCAAATTGAGGTTTTTTTTATGGTATCTTTCCATGACCATCAAGAAAACAAAAAACTCGTGCGTCAAGAAAGGCCAAAATGGTAGTAGTGAGCCCAAGGTCAAGAGCAAAAAGTTTGCAAGCTGAATTGATCCATTTATAGGCTAAAACAAGCATATAGATCATGGAATATTAGGTTTGATATTGCCATCAAATATTTTGGTTTTGAACAAAATTTTGATGAGGCTTGGATATATAAGAAAATCATCAAAATTAAAGTTGCTTTCTTAGTACTTTATGTGGATGACATCCTACTCATTGGAAATGATGTAGGATATCTTACTGATGTTAAAACTTGGCTGGCAGCCCAATTCCAAATGAAAGATTTGGGAGAGGCACTGTAAGCATCTGACTTGTAAAACCAAGTGTTGGGGAGAGCAATGCGACTTAAGTTATGCGTTGTTAGTGGAGAAGTAGCCAAGAAGTAGAGTAAAATTTTAATTAAAGACCATGCGTTGGTGAAAGTAGCGAGAAGCTGAATTATTTGAGGAACCATGCGTTGTTGATTGAATCAAGAAGGGTTGTGAGATGAAGTAGTCGTCGCATCGAAGGATAAGTGATCGTTGGCGGGGAAAGAAGTATGCTTAAGCCATGCGTTGAAGCCACCATGCGTCGAAGACAGCCATGCGTTGAAGTCACCATGCGTCGAAGATAGCCATGTGCTGAAGTCACATTGCGTCCAAAATAGAACGGTCTTGACGCAATGAAGCTAGTGATGTGAATGAATATGTTGTATGCGTCGGAGGTATGAGGCGCCGAGAACATTATGCGCTGAGAATGGTTAGTTGCTGAAGATGCTGGAGGAGAACATAGACATGAGTGCCTTGCGTCGAAGGAAAGACCAGCACCAACCTACAGTGAGGGGTAAGTCGGCATTATCATCTTGGTACTTGTGAGGGATAAGTCGGCAGTATATATATATAGGTGAATTTAATTATTTTCAGACATTTCGAGAACTTAAGTCAGTTCCATCTTTCAGAGAAACTACCAGAGAAGGAAGAAGAAGGTGTTCTTATAGATTTTGGGCGAAATTCTACCTGTTTTGGTGCTGAAATCCGAACTGGAACAGGAGACCGATTGTAGACGCACAGACTGAACAGTGGTTGTTGTTTGGAGTGGAACAACTCAAGGAAGCCGAGTTTATGGCTGAAATTTTGAGGTTAGTGAGTTAACATAATTCCTAGCAAGTCTTATGAAGGATGGTTAAGCTAAAACCGAAGTTTATCACATGAATCTTTATGTAAAAGCAGCAACTACGGAACTGCTATGCAATCCGGAGCAACACGGAGTAATTTTGGCATAACTGGAGAACGAAAAAGAGTTAAGCCTTGAAATTTTGAGGTAAGCTGTGGAACTTATGTCACACCCCCTCCCAAGTTTACCTACATACCCTGAAAGGAGATGTGAGGACAGTATACATTACCCCTCTTGTGACGCATACCATCCGTCCCTTCACACACATTCTGAACTGTTCACCATGTAATTTCCACATTCTAAAACATATTAAACATCATATATGGAAAAGTATATATAAGCCAAAACGAAATTCTCTCAACTCTTTTACATGTCCTTACACAACCCATAGTTCAACCCCTAGTAATTGTACATACATATCTACATGCCACCTAATTAAGGTTCAACATACAACTGACTCTTCAACAAGTCAAATTATTCAGAGTCTCGAAGCTTAAGTAGGGCGAGTGGAAGTAGGCAAAGCACCAGAAACGTTCTTGCTACCTGGAGGGGAAAGAAAACATTGAAAACATGAGCTAAAGGCCCAGTGAGTGACAATATTAACAAACCATTTTAGTTCGGAAATCATCAGTAGTAAAACTATGTTCAACATCAAACATAAAACATGTAATCATTTCAAATACATTAGTTAAAACAAACTTAATTGCCCTTATCACTTCATACATGATTCTCAGCAAATCATAAGAAAACAGTATAAGTGCAATACTTTTCCCTTAGTTGAAGTGGAGCAAAACTCAACACCCCAACGTCGAAAACATATAAGGCTCGATGCGGAGCAAGACTCAACGCACCAACATATAACCTCTATGTGCACATAGGAATATCGCGGGTTGCCCAAGTACCTTCTCATGTCCTTGAGTACAGGGTCCCGGGGAAACTCACATGCCTTGCTAGCATTGATCCTCCTCTAAAACATTTTACAGGCGGTTGCCCAAGTACGGGGTCTCGGAGAAACTCACATGCCTTATTAGCATTGAGCCTCCTCTAAAAGATTTTCCTTTTTAGAAACAACATTTCATGCAAACCGTTCGTATACAAATCGTTCATAAGAAAACAGGGCGATTATTATATCGATAACATCTCATAAACATGCTTTTCAATAGCTTTAAGAACATAATGTATGCCTCATAACACATTTAATCACAAATTCACATTTCATTGGAAAACCGAACTATCATGTTCAACAAATCATTTAAAAGTAAAAGAAGTGTCACTCACAATTCTTTCTAGGCCTTGAGTGGATTATACGCCTCTTCTATTTCCTCTTGGCCTGAAATAGATATTTCCTTTGTTATACTTCTTTTCCATTCACAAGAACATAAACAACAACTTATCATATGCTCGGTGTTTATAGCACATCATGCGGTTAGGCTTTCATTAGTTTATTGTCAAGCCTTAACTCTAAAGCTATAACTACGAGTTGTCCCTTACCTGTCTGCTATACCTTGATTTCCAAGAACACTTTACGTGCAGCTCACTTGCTTTTATATCAACACTTGAGCTTTAGTTTCTGCTTGACAAAGCTGACTGTTACAGCTTGATGTCTCTACTTAATCCCTGCTAAAAATGCATTTTCAGCCTATATTAAGACTTCTCTTCTTCTACGAACTTGTAAAGAATTGAGTTCCACAGCTTACCTCAAAATTTCAGGGCTTAACTCTTGTTCGTTCACCAGTTCTGCCAAAATTACTCGGTGTTGCTCTGGATTGCATAGCAGTTCTGTAGTTGCTGCTTTTACCTAAAGATTCATGTGATTAACCTTAATTTCAGCTTAACCATCCTTCATAAGACTTGTTAGGAATTATGTTGACTTACTAACCTCAAAATTTCAGCCCTAAACTCGGCTTCCTTGAGTCGTTCTACTCCAAACATCAACCACTGTTCAGTCTGTGCGTCTACGATCAATCCTCTGTTCCAGCTCGGATTTGAGCACCAAAACAGGTAGAATTTCGTCCAAAAACTATAAGAACACCTTCCTCTTTCTTTTCTGGTGGTTTCTCTGAAAGATGGAACTGACTTAAGTTCTTGAAATGTCTGAAAATAATTAAACTCACGTATATATATACTGCCGATTTATCACTCACAAGTACCAAGTTGATAATGCCGACTTACCCCTCACCATAGGTTGGCGCTGGTCTTTCCTTCGACGCAAGGCACTCATGTCTATGTTCTCCTCTAGCGTCTTCAGCAACTAACCATTCTCAGCGCATAATGTTCTCAGCGCCTCCTACCTCCGACGCATACAAAATATTCATTCACATCACTTGCTTCATCGCGTCAAGACCGTTCTGTCTTGGATGCAATATGACTTTAGCGCATGGCTATCTTCGACGCATGGTAACTTCAACGCATGGCTGTCTTCGGCGCTTGATGACTTCAATGCATGGTTCAAGTATATTTCTTTCCCCGCCAATGATCCCTTATTCTTCAATGCGGCGACTGCTTCAGCTCACACCCTTTTTGATTCAATCAATAACGCATGGTTTCTCAAATAATTCAACCTTCCACTACATTCACCAACGCATGGTCTTAGCCACCACTTAATTAAAATTTTACTCTACTTCTTGGCTACTTCTCCACTAGCAACGCATAACCTCAGTGCATTGCTCTCCCCAACCTTTGGTTTTACAGGTCAATGCTTACAATTCCTTACCTCCTTTTTGAGAATTTCGTCCTCGAAATTCAACTAAGGTCACTGTAAGAAAAGGTGAGGATACTTAACTTTCATTTGATCTTCACTTTCCCATGTTGCTTCTTCTATTTGATGATTTCTCCATAGAACCTTAACAAGCGGTATAGTTTTTGTTCTCAATACTTGTTCCTTACGGTCAAGAATTTGCACAGGTTCTTCTTCATAAGATAAATCTTCATTTACTTGGATAGGTTGAGCCTCTAAAACATGAGTGGGATCTGGAATATATTTCCTAAGTAAAGAAACATGAAATACATCATGTACTTTGGACAACTCCACAGGTAATGCTAACCGGTAGGTTGAAGGTCCTATGCGTTCCAAAATTTCACAAGGTCCAATATATCTTGGACTCAATTTTCCTTTCCTTCTAAATCTCAATATATCCTTTCCAAGGGCATAGTTTCAAGAAAACTTTGTCACCAACTTCAAATTCTAAATCTCTGCGTCTCTTATCAGCATAAGTCTTCTGTCGATCTTGAGCAGTTTTTAATCTTTCTTTTATGAATTTCACATTCTCAGATGTAGTTTGGACTAATTCTGGTCCTATCAACTTCCGCTCTCCTACTTCACACCAACATATGGAAGTTCTGTATCGCCTGCCATACAACGCCTCATAAGGTGCCATTCCAATACTGGAATGGTAGCTGTTATTATAGGCAAATTCCATTAAAGATAGCTGAGTATCCCAGCTTCCTTTAAATTGCAACGCACAGGCACGCAACATATTCTCTAAAGTTTGAATCGTTCTTTCTGATTGCCCATCTGTTTGAGGATGGAAGGCTGTAATAAACTTAAGTTTGGTTCCCAACGCTTGTTGCAGACTCGGCCAAAACTTAGATGTAAACCTTGGATCTCTATCAGAAACAATAGATACGGGGGCTCCATACTGACTTACTATTCTATTAACATATAGTTTGGCCAATTTATTCAAGGTAAAAGTCTCTTTAACAGGTAGGAATCGTGCAGTCTTAGTAAGTCTATCTATTATCAACCATATTCCATCATATCCATTTGGGGTTTTAGGAAGACCAAATAAGAAGTCCATCGTAATATGCTCCCATTTCCACTGAGGTACAGGAAGTGGTTTTAAAAGTCCACCAGGTCTTTGTCTTTCTGGTTTAACTTGCTGACATATTAAACATCTTCCTACATATTCAGTAATTTCCCGTTTCATACCTGGCCACCAATAATATTCCCTCAACGTCCTGTACATCTTTGTACTACCAGGATGCATTGCATATGCAGAACTATGAGCTTCCTCTAGAATGGCATGTTTCAGTAACGCATCATTAGGAACGCATACCCTGCCTTGTTTCATTAAAGCTCCATCAGTTCTTACCTCGAAGTCCATCCTTTTCTTAAGATTCACTTCTTCCATTATTTTCCTAAGTACATCGTCTTCCATTTGTTTATTCACAATTTCCTTTATCAAAGTGGGTCTCAAATGGAAATATGCAAACAAAACTCCAAACTCGTCTACTGATAAAGACGAATTCGAACGTCTAAGTTCCTTTGTCAATTTTGCGTTAACATTGTTCAACAACGCCTTGGCTTGCCTCGATTTCCTACTCAATGCGTCAGCCACAAAATTGGCCTTTCCGGGATGGTATTCTATCGAGCAATCATAGTCTTTAATCAATTCCATCCATCTTCTCTGTCGTAAATTCAATTCTTTCTGAGCAAAGATATACTTCAAGCTTTTATGATCAGTTAAAATACGACATCTTTCTCCATACAGGTAGTGTCTCCAGATTTTCAAAGCTAGTACAACTGCTGCCAACTCTAGATCATGCGTCGGGTAATTGCACTCATGTTTCTTTAATTGCCTCGACGCATAGGCAATCACTTTTCCTTTCTGTAACTTGAATAACAATGATTGTATAAAGAATAATAATAAAGTATTTCTTTCCCATAACCCTGTGCCTTTTAAATTTCGAGGACGAAATTTTTTTTAAGGTGGATGGGATTGTGACAACCCAACTTTTAGTAACCAATGCGTTGAAATGTTCGAAGGAGAAGAATAAGAGACCATGTTGGACGCATGGTCAAGACTGAAGTAACGCATAGTAAAGTGGACGTATAGGATGTACTCAAGCACTTAAAGGGAAAGAAGTAAGACGCATAGACTTCTATTATAAGATATTTCTAAGAGCTGGAAAGAAGAAGGTGGTGAAGTAGGCATATGAACTGGAACATGTGTTGGACGCATGCTAATTTATCTAAAAGGAAATAGTAATATAAGGAAAAGTTGAAAAGAATAACCTTGGGAAATACTCAAGGAATGACTAAGGATAGGAAGATGGTCATGGATGCAGGATGGAAGTGAATGCAACAGGACCAACGCATAGAGGAGGAGCTTGAGAAGGATTTGTTGTCGTTAACGCTTAGCGGTATTGTGTAAACACTAGATTGTAATAGGGCGACTATACGTTGAAGGTGATCATAAATGGTTGTTGTGTGACCAGAAACGTATTTGGCTTACCATGCGTTGGTGAGATCGTTATGCATTGAGGTCCCTGTGCGTTGAGACAGTTATCTCTACGCGTCAAAGACGATAGTGTAGGTAGTTAAAAGTTAGACAAGTGAGTAGGGAAGCTCAAACCTTAGAGGAAACTCAAAGAACGCATAAGGGCGCTGTATGGATTGAATGGCTGTCTATTTGAAAATAATGGACGAATAAGATAAGTTATAAAGGCCAGGTGGCTTCATATAAACTTGACACCTAAAAATAAGGATGTGTTAAAAAGGCATGTTAAGTGTTTCATGCAAGGTAACACTTGGACGAATGCATGGTTAGTCAGACATGCAGAGCGACATATGGCAATCAAGTGGCAAAAGAGGAGTAGGATGGCAAGATCTCTTTAAATAGGACCCTGGGGGAAGGGTAACGACTGATGATTCTGAAGTAAAAATCCTTGAGAGAAGAAGGAGAATGAAGACAGAAAGAAGGAACCCCCTTGCGTTGTAAAAGGAGGTCTGCGGCCAAGAAAGAAGACATTCTTGACAACTTAGTCATCTGGTGTTAAAGAAGTTATCTTGCGTTGAAGAAGGGTCGACCTTGCGTTTGAAACGAATCCAACATTTAAGGTGAACGTGGTGTTTGAAAAGAGACAATGCGTTCAAGTTGACCTTGCGTTCAAGAGAAGTCGACGCATCCGGAAGAAATAAGAGGAGTTAGGCTGCACCTTGTAGTAGTCATCAACCTTGCGTTGAAGGGCAGGATTGTGACCAGCCAAACTGATAGAGGAAGGTCAGTTTTGCGTTCTAGAGTTAGAACACTGCGACCAACTAAGCTACCGAGAGTGAAAGTAGCTAACTAGTGGACTAGAAGCCGAAGCCTTATGTTAAGGAGCTCGGGAAACGGAAATTTGAAAGGAAAAAGAGGAAATTCCTTAAGAGATTTGTGAGTGACTCTTTCCTTTCTTCGAAAATGAATTTTATTAAAAATGTTGTTATGTGATATGGTTTTGAGATGACTGTTTCTGTGAAAAGCGTAATGCTTGAATATATGGTTCAAAAGGCATGATTTACTTGATTGCTTAATGGTAACGAAAGGCATGTTGCAAAATATATTTCGAGGAACACCCTGTTTTCTGAAAAAGTCTTTGATGAACTATTTATGTAAATTGATGGAGAAAATGTTTTAGAGGAGGCTCAATGCTATTAAGCATGTGAACTTCCCCGGGACCCAGCACTTGGGCAACCCGCCTATAAATGTTTTAGAGGAGGATCAATGCCAATAACGCATGTGAACTTCCCCGAGACCCAATACTTGGGCAACCCGCCATATTCCTATGTGCACATAGTGGTTATATGCTGGTGCATTGAGTCTTGCTCCGCATCGAGCCTTATATGTTTTCGACGTTGGGGTGTTGAGTTTTGCTCCACTTCAACTAAGGGAAAAGATTGAAATGCCAAATGGTTTTCTGAATTATTTATTTGATAACGATTCTATATGTTTCAGAATGGATTCCCGAGATTGACAAGGTTTTGCGGAAGAACTATTTTGCTTAATCCTTGTTTTATGGATATTGTTTTGACATGCCTCTGTTCGAACTAAAGATAGTTTTTACAAAGCCAGTCACTCACGGAGCTTGTAGCTCACGTTTTCCTATTTTATTTTATTTTCCAGGTAGCAAGCGAGTTCAGGATGCTTTGCTTACACGGAAACCTCGTCTGGGCTGTTCTTATCGGAAATGGTTGGACAGTGAACCTTACAGAAGAGTCAAGGTTGTTGTCTTCACATCTCTTCTCGGGTGTAGAAAGGATAATCCGGGAGGGGATGTGACAACTTAATTCTTTACAAGTTTGTAGAAGGGAAGAAGTCTTAATATGGGCTGGAAATGCGTTTTTAGCAGGGATTAAGTAGAGACATCAAGCTGTAACAGTCAGCTTTGTTAAGAAGAAACTAAGGCTCAAGTGTTGATATAACAGCAAGTGAGCTGCACGTAAAGTGTTCTTGGAAATCAAGGTATAGCAGAAGGGTAAGGGACAACTCGTAGTTATAGCTTTAGAGTTAATGTTTGACAATAAACTAATGAAAGCTTAACCGCATGATGTACTATAAACACTGAGCATATGATAAGTTGTTGTTTATGTTCTTGTGAATGGAAAGGAAGTATAACAAGGGAAAATATCTATTTCAGGCCAAGAGGAAATAGGGAAGGCGTATAATCCACTCAAGGCCTAGGAAGAATTGTGAGTGACACTTCTTTTACTTTAAAACGATTTTGTTGAACATGATAGTTCGGTTTTCCAATGAAAGGTGAATTTGTGATTAAATGATTTATGAAGCATATTTATGTTCTTAAAGCTATTGAAAAGCATGTTTCTGAAATGTAATTGATATAATAATTGCCCTGTATTCTTATGAGCGATTTGTATACAAACGGTTTGTATGAAACGTTGCTTCTAAAAAGGAAAATGTTTTAGAGGAGACTCAATGCTAGTAAGGCATGTGAGTTTCCTCGGGACCCAGTACTCAAGGATATGAGAAGGTACTTGGGCAACCAGCCATATTCCTATGTGCACATAGAGGTTATATGCTGGTGCGTTGAGTTTTGCTCCGCATCGAGCCTTATATGCTTTCGACGTTGGGGTGTTGAGTTTTGCTCCACTTCAACTAAGGGAAAAGTACTGCACTTAAACTGTTTTCTTATGATTTGCTGAGAATCATGTATGAAGTGATAAGGGCAATTAAGTTTGTTTTAACCAATGTATTTGAAGTGATTACATGTTTTATGTTTGATGTTGAACATAGTTTTACTACTGATGATTTCCGAACTAAAATGGTTTGTTAAAATTGTCACTCACTGGGTCTTTAGCTCATGTTTTCAATGTTTTCTTTCCCCTCTAGGTAGCAAGGACGTTTCTGGTGCTTTGCCTACTCCCACTCACCCTGCTTAAGCTTCGAATCTCCAGAAAATCTGACTTGTAGAAGTGTTATTTGTATGTTAAACCTTAATTAGGTGGCACGTAGTTATGTATGCACAATTACCAGGGGTTGAACTATGGATTGTGCAAAGACATGTAAAAGAGTGGAGAAAATTCGTTTTTGGCTTGTATATATTTTCCTATATGTTATGTTTTAAATGTCTTAGAATGTGGAGATTACATTGTGAACAGTTTCAGAATGTGTGTAAAGGAGCGGATGGTATGCGTCACAAGAGGGGTGATGTATACTGTCCTCACACCTCCTTTCAGGTTATGCAGGTAAACTTGGGAGGGGGGTGTGACAAGTTGGTATCAGAGCGAAAGAGTCTTGGGAATAGGACCATGCATTATAGTGTAGGAGCATGTAAATGTTTATCCAATAATAACATGGTGTTATCATATAGGAAAACATGCCACCTCGAAGCAAGCGAGTAAGGCAATCAGCAACTGGAACTCCTCAGGCTACTGAAGATCGAGGGAATATGTCAGAGGGTGAATCTAGTCATCCTCAAGTTGAAGAGCAGATATTTACCAGAATTGCAGAAAGATTAGCTGAAGGCATAGGATCAATACAATCAGATCCTGAAAAGAAGTATAGTATTGAAAGATTGAAGGCCTTAGGTGCTACTACTTTTGAAGGCACAGTAGACCCTTCTAAAGCAGAGTCATCTTTAAATTCACTGGAGAAATGTTATCATGTAATGCGGTGCCTTAATGATAGAAAGGTGGAGTTAGCGGTATTTCTGCTCCAAAAAGGGGCAGAAGATTGGTGGAAGATTGTAGAAAGCAGAAAAGGAGACATGGAAGAAATAGACTGGGATGAGTTTAAAAAGGCATTCCAAGAAAAATATTGTCCAAGGTCATTCCGAGATGCCAAACGGAATGAGTTTTTGAGGTTGATACAAGAATCCATGTCAGTAGCAGAATATGAGAAGAAAGATACAGAGTTATCTAAATATGCCATGACAATTGTGGCAGATGAGCACGATAGATGCAAGAGATTCGAAAAAGGTTTACGGGAGGAGATACGTACTCCTGTAACTGCTAGTACTGAATGGACAGATTTCTCAAAACTCGTAGAGGCAGCTATGCGAGTTGAAAGGAGTTTGATGGAAAAGAGAATGGAGCGTGAATCAGCAAGAGGTGGACGCGCAATTCCTTTCTTTAACATTACTCAGGGACAGTCTGGTAGGAGATTTGTACCAGGTGTAATTAGTGGAAGAAATTTCAAAGCCAGACCGAATGAGCAAGGTAAAAGTACTTCCAAGGGTGGTATTGGAGGAGGTGCACGGAGACAAGGACCGAGGAATCTTAGTGGACTAGCTCAATCAGTGGAGGGCTCTCAAAGTGGACAACCTGGTGAGTCCACAGCTTGTTCCATGAGGAAACCGTTATGTCCTACTTGTGGGAAACATCATTGGGACAATGTAAGAGCAATGTCTGTTATCATTGTGGACAAGGAGGTCACTATAAATGAGAATGCCCCCAGTTGATGCAAGAAGTCAAAGCTAAACAGAAAACTGGTTCTATTACTGCTAATCAACCACAAAGACCTGCAGTAATTGTTGATGAAGGAGCTAGTGGATCAAGACAAAAGGGAGCTACAGGTCGACCTAGATAGCAAGGGAAAGTCTTTGCTATGACTCAACAAGAAGCTGACGAGACTCCTAATGTGGTTACTGGTAAAATTCCTATTTGTCATACTTCTGCTCATGTTTTGATAGATCCTGGTGCTACTCATTCTTTTGTTGCTAGAATGTTTACTGTAAATATGGATTCTGAATTAGAATCTTTGTCTGAAGAACTGTATATATATACCCCTGTTGGTGATGTGTTGGTGACTAATGGAATAGATAGAGATTGTGTAGTTGAAATCAATGGTGTAACCATGACAGCTAACTTAATTCCTTTGAATATTCAAGAGTTTGATGTTATATTGGGAATGGATTTCCTGTTTAGATATCGAGCTACAATAGATTGCTTCCAGAAGAAAGTTGTGTTTAAAGGAAGTGAGGGAACTGAAGTTACTTTTAGGGGAGATGGGAAAATACTGCCTACTTGTGTGATATCAGCAGTTAAGTCAAGGAAGTTGTTAAACAAGGGTTGTTCAGCGTACCTTGCTTATGTGATTGATACACAAGGTAGTAAGTTGAGACCAGAGGATATTCCAGTGGTAAGTGAATTTCTGGATTTGTTTCCTGAGGAACTACCTGGTTTGCCGCCCGATAGAGAAATAGAATTTTCTATTGATCTGATTCCATGAACCGCACCAATTTCAGAAACTCCATATAGAATGGCACCAAAGGAATTGAAGGAATTGAAAGTACAGTTGCAGGAATTGATTGATAAGGGGTATGTACGACCCAGTGTATCACCGTGGGGGGCACCCGTGTTGTTCGTCAAGAAGAAGGATGGCACACTTAGATTATGCATTGATTACCCCCAGTTGAACAAGGTAACAATACGTAATAGGTATCCATTGCCTCGCATTGATGATTTATTTGATCAACTTAATGGTGCATCGGTGTTTTCCAAGATTGATTTACGATCTGGATAACATCAGGTAAAGATTAAAGAGACAGATATTCCAAAGACTGCTTTTAGAACGAGGTATGGACATTATGAGTTTTTAGTAATGCCTTTTGTATTGACTAATGCTCCAGCAGTATTCATGGATCTTATGAATCGAATATTCCACCCATATCTTGATCGGTTTGTGGTAGTATTCATTGATGATATACTAGTATATTCTGAAAACAGGGAGAAGGATACAGAACACCTCTGAATAGTATTACAGACATTGCGTGCTAAAAGGTTGTATGCGAAATTCAGTAAGTGTGAATTCTGGCTGGACCGTGTTATATTTTTAGGGCATGTAGTGTCAGCAGAAGGGGTAAGTGTAGATCCACAAAAGATTGAAGCGATAGTTGACTGGGAACGACCTACAAATGTGACGGAAGTTCGTAGCTTTCTGGGATTAGCAGGTTATTATCGCCGATTTGTGGAAGGATTTTCGAAAATAGCATTACCCTTATCAAGTTTGACTAAAAAGGCAACCAAATTTGAATGGACTAGTGAATGTGAACAGAGTTTTCAAAAGTTGAAGGAAAAACTAGTGACAGCACCAGTATTGTCATTGCCTACATCTGGAGTAGAGTTTGAAATTTATTGCGATGCATCACGCCAGGGATTAGGTTGTGTACTTATGCAAAAAGGAAAGATGATTGCCTATGCGTCGAGACAATTAAAGAAACATGAGTGCAATTACCTGACGCATGATTTAGAGTTGGCAGCAGTTGTACTAGCTTTGAAAATCTTGAGGCACTACCTGTACGGAGAGAGATGTCGTATATTAACTGATCATAAGAGCTTTAAGTATATCTTTGATCAGAAAGAATTGAATTTACGACAGAGAAGATGGATGGAATTAATTGAAGACTATGATTGCTTGATAGAATACCATCCCGAAAAGGCCAATGTTGTGGCCGACGCATTGAGTAGGAAATCGAGGCAAACCAAGGTGTTGTTGAACACTGTTAGCACGGAATTGACAAAGGAATTTAGACATTCAAATGCATCTTTATCAGTAGACGAGTTAGGGGTTTTGTTTGCACACTTCCATTTGAGACCCACTTTGATAGAGGAGATTGTGAATAAACAAATGGAAGACGATGTACTTAGGAAAATAATGGAAGAAGTGAATCTTAAGAAAAGGATAGACTTCGATGTAAGAACTGATGGAGCTTTAATGAAACAGGGAAGGGTATGCGTTCCTAATGATGTGTTACTGAAAAATGCCATTCTAGAGGAAGCTCATAGTTCTGCATATGCAATGCATCCTGGTAGTACAAAGATGTACAGGACGTTGAGGGAATATTATTGGTGGCCAGGTATGAAACGGGAAATTGCTGAATATGTAGCAAGATGTTTAATATGTCAGCAAGTTAAACCAGAGAGATAAAGACCTAGTGGACTTTTAAAACCGCTTCCTGTACATGAGTGGAAATAGGAGCATATTACGATGGTCTTCTTATTTGGTCTTCCTAAAACCCCAAATGGATATGATGGAATATGGGTGATAGTAGACAGATTTACTAAAACTGCACGATTCCTACCTGTTAAAGAGACTTTTACCTTGAATAAATTGGCCAAACTATATGTTGATAGAGTAGTAAGTCAGTATGGAGCTCCCGTATCTATTGTTTCTGATAGAGATCTAAGGTTTACATCTAAGTTTTGGCCGAGTTTGCAACAAGCATTGGAAACTAAACTTAAGTTTAGTACAGCCTTCCATCCTCAAACAGATGGGCAATCAAAAAGAACGATTCAAACTTTAGAGGATATGTTGCGTGCCTGTGCGTTGCAATTTAAAGGAAGCTGGGATACTCAGCTATCATTAATGGAATTTGCCTATAATAATAGCTACCATTCTAGTATTGGAAGGGCAGCTTATGAGGCATTGTATGGCAGGCGATGCAGAACTCCCATATGTTGGGGTGAAGTAGGAGAATGGAAGTTGATAGGACCAGAATTAGTCCAAACTACATCGGAGAACGTGAAATTCATAAGAGAAAAATTAAAGACTGCACAAGATCGACAGAAGAACTACGCTGATAAAAGGCGTCGAGATTTAGAATTCGAAGTTGGTGACAAGGTTTTCTTGAAGCTATCACCTTGGAAAGGAATATTGAGATTTTGAAGGAAAGGAAAATTAAGTCCAAGATATATTGGACTTTATGAAATTTTGGAACGCATAGGACCTTCAGCCTACCGGTTAGCATTACCTGTGGAGTTGTCCAAAGTACATGATGTATTTCATGTTTCTTTACTTAGGAAATATATTCCAGATCCCACTCATGTTTTAGAGGCTCAACCTATCCAAGTAAATGAAGATTTATCTTATGAAGAAGAACCTGTGCAAATTCTTGACCGCAAGGAACAAGTATTAAGAAAAAAACTATACCGCTTGTTAAGGTTCTATGGAGAAATCATCAAATTGAAGAAGCGACATGGGAAAGTGAAGATCAAATGAAAGTTAAGTATCCTCACATTTTCTTACAGTGACCTTAGTTGAATTTCGAGGACGAAATTCTTAAAAAGGGGGTAAGGAATTGTAAGCATCTGACTTGTAAAACCAAGTGTTGGGGAGAGCAATGCGACTGAGTTTATGCGTTGCTAGTGGAGAAGTAGCCAAGAAGTAGAGTAAAATTTTAATTAAGTGGTGGCCAAGACCATGCGTTGGTGAAAGTAGCAGGAAGCTGAATTATTTGAGGAACCATGCGTTGTTGATTGAATCAAGAAGGGTTGTGAGATGAAGTATTCGTCGCATCGAAGGATAAGTGATCGTTGACAGGGAAAGAAGTATGTTTGAGCCATGCGTTGAAGCCACCATGTGTTGAAGACAGCCATGCGTTGAAGTTACCATGCGTCAAAGATAGCCATGCGCTGAAGCCACATTGGGTCCAAGACAGAACGGTCTTGACGCGATGAAGCTAGTGATGTGAATGAATATGCTGTATGCGTCGGAGGTAGGAGGCGCCGAGAACATTATGCGCTGAGAATGGTTAGTTGCTGAAGACGCTGGAGGAGAACATAGACATGAGTGCCTTGCGTCGAAGGAAAGACTAGCGCCAACCTACGGTGAGGGGTAAGTCGACATTATCATCTTGGTACTTGTGAGGGATAAGTCGGCAGTATATATATATAGGTGAGTTTAATTATTTTCAGACATTTCGAGAACTTAAGTCAGTTCCATCTTTCAGAGAAACTACCAGAGAAGGAAGAGGAAGGTGCTCTTATAGATTTTGGGCGAAATTCTACCTGTTTTGGTGCTGAAATCCGAACTGGAACAGGAGACTGATTGCAGACGCACAGACTGAACAGTGGTTGTTGTTTGGAGTAGAACGACTCAGGGAAGCCGAGTTTAGGGCTGAAATTTTGAGGTTAGTAAGTTAACATAGTTCCTAGCAAGTCTTATGAAGGATGGTTAAGCTGAAACCAAAGTTTATCACATGAATCTTTAGGTAAAAGCAGCAACTACAGAACTGCTATGCAATCCGGAGCAACACGGAGTAATTTTGGCATAACTGGAGAACGAAAAAGAGTTAGGCCTTGAAATTTTGAGGTAAACTGTGGAACTTAATTCTTTACACGTTTGTAGAAGGGAAGAAGTCTTAATATGGGCTGGAAATGCGTTTTTAGCAGGGATTAAGTAGAGACATCAAGCTGTAACAATCAGCTTTGTTAAGAAGAAACTAAGGCTCAAGTGTTGATATAACAGCAAGTGAGCTGCACGTAAAGTGTTCTTGGAAATCAAGGTATAGCAGAAGGGTAAGGGACAACTCGTAGTTATAGCTTTAGAGTTAATGTTTGACAATAAACTAATGAAAGCTTAACCGCATTATGTACTATAAACACTGAGCATATGATAAGTTGTTGTTTATGTTCTTGTGAATGGAAAGGAAGTATAACAAGGGAAAATATCTATTTCAGGCCAAGAGGAAATAGGGAAGGCGTATAATCCACTCAAGGCCCAGGAAGAATTGTGATTGACACTTCTTTTACTTTAAAACGATTTTGTTGAACATGATAATTCAGTTTTTCAATGAAAGGTGAATTTGTGATTAAATGATTTATGAAGCATATTTATGTTCTTTAAGCTATTGAAAAGCATGTTTATGAAATGTTATTGATATAATAATTGCCCTGATTCTTATGAGCGATTTGTATACGAACAGTTTGTATGAAACGTTGCTTCTAAAAAGGAAAATGTTTTAAAGGAGACTCAATGCTAGTAAGGCATGTGAGTTTCCCCGGGACCCAGTACTCAAGGATATGAGAAGGTACTTGGGCAACCCGCCATATTCCTATGTGCACATAGAGGTTATATGCTAGTGCGTTGAGTTTTGCTCCGCATCGAGCCTTATATGCTTTCGACGTTGGGGTGTTGATTTTTTCTCCACTTCAACTAAGGGAAAAATACTGCACTTAAACTGTTTTCTTATGCTTTGCTGAGAATCATGTATGAAGTGATAAGGGCAATTAAGTTTGTTTTAACCAATGTATTTGAAGTGATTACATGTTTTATGTCTGATGTTGAACATAGTTTTACTACTGATGATTTCCGAACTAAAATGGTTTGTTAAAATTGTCACTCACTGGGCCTTTAGCTCATGTTTTCAATGTTTTCTTTCCCCTCCAGGTAGCAAGGACATTTCTGGTGCTTTGCCTACTCCCACTCGCCCTGCTTAAGCTTCGAATCTTCGGAAAATCTGACTTGTAGAAGTGTTATTTGTATGTTAAACCTTAATTAGGTGGCATGTAGTTGTGTATGCACAATTACCAGGGGTTGAACTATGGATTGTGCAAGGACATGTAAAAGAGTGGAGAAAATTCGTTTTTGGCTTGTATATATTTTCCTATATGTTATGTTTAAAATGTCTTAGAATGTGGAGATTACATTGTGAACAGTTTTAGAATGTGTGTAAAGGAGCGGATGGTATGCGTCACAAGAGGGGTGATGTATACTGTCCTCACACCTTCTTTCAGGTTATGCAGGTAAACTTGGGAGGGGGTGTGACAGGCACGGTCTGTATTTGGGATCTAAATCATTAAGGATCACAAGAACAGAACGTTGGCCCTATCTCAAGCAACTTGTATTGACAAAATGTTGACTCGATATTCGATACAAAACTCTAAGAAGGGTTTATTACCTTTCAGGCACAGGGTTTATTTGTCCAAGGAACAGTGTCCTAAGACACCTTAAGAAATTGAGGATATGAGACGTATTCCCTATGCCTCAGCTATAGGCAGCTTAATGTATGCTATGTTTTGCACTACGCCAGACATTTGTTATGCAGTGGGAATAGTCAGTAGATACCAGTCCAATCTAGGGTTAGACCACTGAACTGCGGTTAAGAACATCCTAAATTATCTTAGGAAAACGAGGGACTACAAGCTGGTGTATGGAGCTAAGACTTTGATCCTTACGGGATACATCGACTCTGATTTTCAAACTGACAAGGATTCTAGGAAATCCACATCAGGATCAGTGTTCACCTTCAATGGAGGAGTCATAGTATGGCATAGCATCAAGCAAGGATGCATTGCAAACTCCACTATGGAGGCTGAGTATGTAGCTACTTGTAAAGAAGAAAAGAAAGTAGTTTGGCTTAGAAAGTTCCTAAATGATTTCAAAATTGTTCTAAACATGGAATTACCCATCACGTTATACTGTGACAATAGTGGGGCAGCAGCCAACTCTAAAGTGCCTCGCAGCCACAAATGAGGAAAGCATATTGAGAGGAAGTATCACTTGATATGGGAGATTGTGCAACGAGGAGATGTGATAGTAACAAAGATCGCTTTGGAGCATAACATTGCTGATCCATTTACAAGACTCTCTCGACTAAAGTGTTTGAGGGTCATCTAGAGAGTCTAGGTCTGCGAGATATATACGTTGTGTAGTCTAGAGCAAGTGGGAGATGTGTAATTGGTATATAGATGTCCTTGTTTATTGTATTTACATACTTACCATTCTCACTGCTCTTTATGTACAACCCATAAAAGTTTTAGTTCAAGTGGGAGTTTGTTGGGTTTTATGCCCTAAAACTCGTATATTACAAATGTAATTATTTTATCGTCATTAAATCATTAATAAAGATTTTTAATGTGTTATTTCAATAAACGTTATTGATTGTTTTTTGTTTGTTTTGTCTTAATAACCCTAAATCTAATAAACTAACATCCTAGGCTATTTTATGAGTCTTGAACTGTATGTGGAGATATGCGGAGATCAATGTCAAGATACAGTCTAAACGGTCTATAGTATAGGGATAAGGTTGGATACCTTATCCTGGTGACACTAAGGATACGACTCACTTTGTATTTGATACAAACACAATGATCTAATGCGTTCGTATAGGTGACATGTGAGTGGGGGTATCCTATGAAATGAGTTTGCATAAGATCGAACCACGAAATAGTGATCACTAGATGTAACTCCGTTGAATAGTTGGGTTTATATTTCAATAGGATGACCTAGGCAACTTAGTCTTAATCCTGAGTATATTATAAACTTCTGTCCACGAGGGATTGTCATGGATGAGAGTGGCTGTTTGGCAACTCAATATGCCTACCATCTTGGGGACAAGACCAAGTGGGGAGCTCGAAACATAATTATACAAGATAAAATTCACTCATTCCCATCTTTAGGGTAAGTAGATAGGTGTTCCATGAACAAAGGGCCTTACCCTCTCATTGGCCCAAGAGAGGTTTCTGTTTAATGGTTGGACCATAAACAAGCTGTTCATTAGAGAAGCACTAGTACTTGATTTAGAAGTAACATAGGGGTAAAACGGTAATTTTGTCCAATTGGTGTTACGAACACTTGTGAAGGACTAATTTGCTATTATTGGTCTATATCCATGGATATAGAAATATATATGCAATGAGAAGAGTGCAACTGTGGGTCTTTGGTGGAGTGTACCCACAGTTAACGAATATCGATTAATGTGGTTAATGAGTTTAGCCGATTAATCTCATATCATTGGAGCTTCTGATTTGTAGGTCCATTAGAGGTCCCCTTCCTAGCTCGTAAAGAGTGATGAGGTATTTGTGTCTTGAATGCAATTTGAAATGTTCAAATTTACTTAAGGAAATAATATATAAAGTTTATTTTGAACTTTATAATATAAATTTAATTTTGGATATGATACAAAATTAATTTTTTTTAGAGAATTAAATATTTGAAGGGGTTCAAATATTAATATGAATTAGATTCATATTAAAACTATAAGTTATGAGAGAATAACAATTGAATATGATTCAAATGTAGGTTAAATTAAATATTAAATATTTAATTTTAAAATTAATTAATTAAAGAATTAATTTTCTTAATTTATTTTAATTAAATTTGGTTTAATAAATAAATTAAAACTATAGGTTATATGGGAGATGTTCATTTAAATCTGATTTAAATGAAATAATTAATTAAATTAGATTTAATTACTTATTTATTTATTTGTTAAATTAACTAATTAAAAAGGTAACTTCTTACGTGGGAGTTACGTTTTACTTGGTATAATCCCACGTCTCCAAGTCTCTCTCCCTAGATAAGCTTACAAAAGAAACAGAAAAGAAAAAGAAGTGATTTTCACAATAAAAATTCTCTTTGGTGCTCTCTCTCATTTTTTTTTCCCAAAGATCAAGATCAAGATCAAGGATCCACAATCCTTATCTCATCCCTCAGAAAATAGGAGAAGTTCAAGGTGGTCGTGTTTAGAGTCAACAACGAAAGTAAGATTCTATCTCTAATTCATGCTTAGCCTAGAATTAATACAGTAGGTTTTCTGTATTTTTTCCTGATGTATTTGTATTTCAAAATCCCAATTTATTTCGAATTTGGTTTTATACTGCTTCCGTTGTGTTAGGGATTTCAACCCTTTAATACATTGCAGTGGAAGCACTTGTCCTTGTCAGCCACCTTGGCTTTACCCTTGTTTTTCCCAACAGCAGGAGTTTTCCCCTTTCCTCCTTTATTTTTCTAGACTTTCTTCAAACCAGAAGATGAGAGAAAAACTTAGTTCCAAAGAATGAACCCTTGTGAAACTTCTTGAAATGGTCAACATTTGCCTCTCCTTCGATTGGTTCCTTATCTTTCAAAAGATACTAATAAGTCTGTAACTCATTCAGAAGGGTCATTATGGTATACACAATTTTATTCATAACCGCATTGCTAAGAAATTGAATAAAGCTCTTCAGAAGAGATTCTAGAATAAAAGACACCTGACTTTGCTCGTCAATGACTGCGTTGTTCATTTCATCAACGATGAATTGGACCATCAGGTTGAGAACATGTTTTCTGACCGATTGGCCTTCCTTCATATGTGCATCATAAACATACTTGAGAGCCTTGTGCCAAATCTGTGAGGATGGTTGTCCAAACATTTCCTGAAGAGACTCCATGATGTGTCGTCCATTCATCATGGCCTCGTGTTTCTTGTTGAGTTCGTCAGACAAACTCGCCAAGATATAGACTCGGGCCTTGTCATTGTCCTTTGTCATATGCATCCTTGACAGATTGGGATGCATTACCAGCGAGGATAAGAGGACACTTCTCCTTTAAGGCAAATCGTAGATCATCTATAACCAAAATCGTATTTAGGTTAGATTTCCACGTTGCGTAGTTTACTGGTTAGTTTTTCATTTTTAAGTAGTGTGACGATTGAGGAAAACATGTTGAAATAATAAACGATTAACTGTTTTAGTTATCTTTGTCTTAATCCATTACATAAGTAAACAAAAATTGCAAGTAATCCAATCAATTCAGCAAAAACAAGCAATCAAAGAAACCCTAATAAACTATTGATTTAGTTTTTGCAATGATGCTTCAGAGGTTTAGAGCAACAACCAATGAAGGGTGATTAGCCACTCCTCCTTTGAAATGAGACAATTCTCAGCTAATTCTAATGCCAGAATAGCTCATATTCCTATAGACATTAGCCACCGTTGTTTGGTCAAGGACTCGTTAACTCTTAACTCATCCCCGTAAGTGTAACCTCCTACTTTCAAATCCCAGAAGTACGCACCAATAAGCTACCGTTAGGAAATACTATTGTTGGTAATTAACCTAAGTGAACTTATCCTTTTCAAGAGTTCGCAGTGTTCCGAAATCTTTGATTAGGCCCTCCGAAGGGATGGTCGCTCCAAGACCACACACAAACAGATCATAAGAATCTTACGGCTCGACCTAAGGTTGGATATTGAGGGATACGTTGACACGCGTCCCGCTCCCACTTACTATAGACATTTTTCCATTCACCTTGTTATTGACCCATACAAACACTTTCCGAAGGGAGGCCGCGCCCAGAGCGACACAAAGCCGAGTATGGATCTCACAGTATGAATAATCAGGGACGTAGGAGTAAAACTTGATATAAAACATCTCGTTTTGTAATTTTCCTCCCACTAAGATGTCCTACTGTATCTCAGGGTAATTTAACTTAGATAAATCCGGCTAAGTCAATCTATCTAAGTCGATGCCTATTATAACTCTTATAAAAGGTCTTTACACTAATGTTCTAGGTGAATTAAATCATTTAATCAACCTACTGACAATGCATGCTAATAGGCTTTAGGTTAATTCAACTCAGGTTCCAATTCAGGTCCCAATTAGGAGGTGTTCTGTAAACCGTCAACTTAAATACCCTAAATCTAGACAGAATTGAAGTGGTAGAGTTCCCTTATAACTTAAAGTCCTATTTGTCCTACTTAGTCATATTTTTAAACTATTTTAAAACAAAGTAAGAAAAAATTCTAATCTTATTAGAATTAATGTAATCTTAGGTCTAAATTAATTTTAAACAATTTAAAACCAATTTTCTAAGATCTTATGTTTGCATGCAATTCTTAGTTATAGGTTGACAGTTACTAATCATAAATTTTATAACTATTACAAATTTTAATAATTAGCCCTATAACATGCTTTCTATGGTTTAATTAATTAACCAACCATATTATATACATTTCATGACATACTATAACAATTATATTAATCTATGGATGTATTATCAATGCAAGTTGATTGTCATTTAAAATATAACACTTATATTAAATAAATCACGAAAATCAATCAAGCATTAACAAAACATTAATAAATATAATTATTTATATTTATTTAATTAATGTCATACATCATTGTTTTCCAATTTCATATATTTAATATATCAACATACATTAAATAACTCATGAAATTATTATCATGCATTAAAACCAGATATTATAACATTTATAATATACTAAAATGCATGAACATGCTTAATCTAGGTGAATTATCACTAAATGACAAACATAAAGTATTTAAATAGCAATTGAACCGGTAAAATTGGCCCCTAGGATAAAATAAAGCTATAAATTACATTTATTTATGCTACAAAAATCCTAAAACTGTTTCTACAACTCCAAAACCAGACCAAAAACCCTCGAACAGCTTCAAATCAGGCCCAAAACCATGAACCAAACAAAAAATGCCAAGAACCAAATCAAAACCAGCTGAACCGGACTAAACAGCAGCTAAATCGGAGCCAAAATGCCTAAATCAAAGCCAAACAGCCTAAACTGGATTTGAACAGCGTGAACTAGAGCCGAATCGTGCAAACTAGAACTGAACTGCGCGAATCGAAGCTAAACCAAGCCGCCAACTGAATCGAGCCATGCCTGTAAGTGCATGGTGACGCCAGTCCTTCTTCTCTTTGTGCCCCCATTTGTTTTTTTTTTTTTTTTTCGTTTCCCCCCTCTGTGCAGAGACATTCTTTGCACCCTTTTATGAAAAGACAGTTAATAATGTAGAAACCCACCAAAACCAATGTAAATTTCAAAAATCCCAAATTAATTTTACAATCTGGCTCTGATACCAATTGAAAGGGTTGAATTCCCTAACACAGCGGAAGCAATACAGAACCAAATTTGAAATAAATTGAGATTTCGAAATACCAATCCATTGAGAAAAAATTACAAAAAACCGACTCAACTAATTCAGGGTTAAACATGCTTTAGAGATAGAAACTTACATTTATTATCGACTCTGAACACCACCATTATGAACCTCTCCTATTCTCTAAGTGATAAGATGAAGGATTGTGGATCTTTGCTCAAGGGAGAAAAGCAGAGAGAATTTTATCGAGAGAAAAACCTCTCTTTTCTCTGTTTCTTTTGCATGTCTTTTATTGAGGGAGCAATCAAGAGATGTGGGAGTTACCCTTTTTATTTATTTATTTATTTTATTTAACAATTAAATAAATAAATTATATTTAATATTTAATTAAATCTAATTTGATTAATTATTTCATTTAAATCATATTTAAATGGGCATCTCCTATATAACCTATAGTTTTAATTTATTTAATTTAATTAAATCAAATTTGATTAAAATAAATTAAGAAAATTAATTCTTTAATTAATTAATTGTCAAATTAAATATCTAATATTTAGTTTAACCTACATTTGATCATATTCATTTGCTATTCCCTCATAACATATAGTTTTAATGTGCATCTAATACATATTAGTTTTAACCTATAGTTTTAATATGAATCTAATTCGTATTAATATTTGAACTCCTTCAAATATTTAATTCTCTCAAAAATTAATTTTGTATCATATCTAAAATTAAATTCATATTCTAAAGTTCAAAATAAACTTTATATTAAAATGTATCATCATACGTTATATTATTTCCCTAAGTAAATTTAAACATTTCAAATTTCATTCAAGACATAAATACCTCATCACTCTTTACGAGCTAGGAAAGGGACCTAATGGACTTATAAATCAGAAGCTCCAACGATATGAAAGTAATCGGCTAAACTCATTAACCACATTAATAAATATTCTTTAACTATGGGTACACTCTAATAAAGACCCGCCGCTGCACTCTTCTCACTGTAGATATATTTTTGTGTCCATGGATATCGACTAAAAACAGCAAATTAGTCTTTCACAAGTGTTCGTAACACCAACTGGGTCAAATTACCATTTTACCCCTATGTTACTTCTAAATCCTTAAGTACCAATTCTCCTTTAATGAACAACCTGTTTATGGTCCAACCATTAACAGAAACCCCTCTCGGACCAGTGAGAGGGTAGGGCCCTTTGTTCAAGTCCTGAATACACCACTCAAGGGAACACTTATCTACTTACCCTAAAGATGGAAAATAGTGAATTCCATTTTGTATAATTATGTCCCTAGCTCCCCACTCAGTCTTGTCCACAAGATGGTAGGCATATTGAGTCACCAAACGGCCACTCTCACGCATACAAATCAAAGGACAATCCCCCGTGGACAAGAGTTCATAATATACTCAGGATTAAGACTAAGTTGCCTAGGTCATCCTATTGAAATATAAATCTAACTAGTCAACGAAGTTACATCTAGTGATCACTATTTCGTGGTTCGGTCTTATGCAAACACATTCAAAGGATGCCCTCACTCGCATGTCACCTACATGAACGTGTTAGATCATTGCGTTTGTATCAAATACAAAGTGGGTCGTACCCATAGTGTCACTGGGATAAGGTACCCAGCCTTATCCCTATGCTATAGACCCTTTAGATTGTATCTTGAACATTGATCTCTATATGTCCCCACATACAGTTTAAGACTCATAAAACAGCCTAGGATGTTAGTTTATTGGATTTAGGGTTATTAAGACAAACCAAACAAAAACAATCAATAATGCTTATTGAAGTAACACATTAATAACTTTTTATTAATGATTTAATGACGATCAAATAATTACATTTTCAATTTATGAGTTTTAGGGCATAAAACCCAACAATTAAATCATCTCCTTGAGGTTCCCACACTTCCCATAATACTTAAACATCATCCACATTGGCCAAAATCAACTTAAATTTCACTTATTCCTTCATCATTGCCATTTAGGGATTTCTATGCAAAAATTCCCAAAATTTCTAAAAATACCAAAACTAGTTTAAAATCAAAATTATCCATTTTGAGGCTAAAAATTAAAGGATATATCAATTGGGCCTAAAAAATGCTTACTAACACCTAAAATGGTCATAGGCATGTAGCATGGGCGATAAATGGGCGTGGGGTACACACTGTAGGCATGGTGAGCGGTAGAACTGGTGGGCGTGGGCAATAACTGCCGCACGTGGGCGCTGCCATGCGACGATGGCGGTTGGGGCGCGTGAGGGTGGGCGCTAGGTGGGCGTGGGGGTGGGCGATAGCCTGGGCTACTATCTTCAACCGTCTGCAAGTAGTCTCCTATTTTTAACTCAATTTTTCAGAGTTCCAAAACACCTATGTCAATCAAATAAACTCTAAATAAAATTTGTGGAACTTAAGAGGGACCTTTTAACTTACTTTCCAACAAATTTGGGCACTTAAAACCTCCCTGCCACCCAAAATTTCTCAAACTTGAGTTCTCTAATTTACTTTCAACGACAACCTCTGTTCTTAACTTCGATTCATTTCGGTAGCCCTAGGGTAGATTCCAAACTCATTTAACTTCATTTGGTTCAAAAATCACGAAAATGGCATAAGGAAATCGAAAGAACCAGCCTTTTCTTTCAATTGCTTGCTTCTAGCCGAAGCTATTGCATTTTTCTTCTAATCATCTTTGGTTATCCAACTGCTTGCTTATCCTCAACTTGGCTCCTCCAAACTTCTCCTTATCCTCATCACCCTAAAAATTATCTCTTTTAATTCAAATTAAATTTTATTTATTTATTTATTTATTTATCTATATCACTTTTATTTAATTAACCTACTTAACACTTAGAAAAATTTAAGCACTTAGAAATTTTATAACTCTCAGCCAATTTTCCTTTTGAACACATACCATTGGCTACATTCCTTTTCTCTTTATTTAAAGCTAAATGAAAGTTAAGCACACTCTACCATGTTCTTTAATTTTTACTTAAGTCTTTAACTCAATGTTACTCACCTAGTCCTAACTTAAACTTAAGCAAAGAATATAGGAACTAGGATTTACACATTGCAACCAAAGTAAACGGACACACCAATCTTTGCATGCTAAGTTGGACTTGTGTTCAATCTACACCACGAACCATGTTGTATTTACATAAGCATTTGAACCAATGAACTATCTTAATGAATGTCATGCATATATCGAATGAAGAGCGAGCGTATGCATCCACACCAGTTCCCAGAAGGTAACTATAAGTGCTTGAAGTAGGTGAACTCATAAGGCAATGACCACCGCGCGTTGTCCCACAATTTATTCGTGTCATTGGTCCTGCTTTTAAAGCTCATACAACCCAAGTGGATGCATCTGTGAATGACCATTGCATAAATGATACATTGTGTAACCCACACATTGGTTGTTCATACATGCCATCAAGTAGTACATGAGTCGAGTAGCCTGTAGGAGGATCGGCACCATCGACACCATCGACATCTACCTCCAATGTGGATCGACTATCTACTGTTGAGTATGCTCTTTATGTTCCTAGTGATAGGCAAGAGGAGATGAACAACAAAATCAATAGCATGATGGGTGATACATGCCATGAAATGCATGTTTTAAGGCTTTATTTTGATATCGTTTCTTGACAAAAAAATGGTCTTTTGCATATTAAAAGCTCCTAATTGTGCTCTAAATGAGTAAAATGATTAAGTATAGATGCTTTGAGTGCTTAAGGTATTTTTTTATCAGTTTAGGCCTGTTTTAGGAGCTTTTATATTGATTTTTGGTTTTTTACAAAAAATGTTTGTAATGCGCCTGCATCGCCAATACATAATGCAATCGCATCAAAACCTTAATCTTCAGAAGTGTTGACCAATTGTCTGAAGTTGCGAAATACCAGGTCTTTAGCCATTCTTCAATGCTAAAATTGTCTGGGGATCTTTGGAAATGTGGAATTCGGCCTCACCTAACCCATTTGAAGCCTATAAAAGGGAAGGAACCTTCTCCTTAAGAATCAAACACATCCATCATGACATTCAGATCCTCCAAGGCGATTTCTCACCCAAAAATCTAGAAACTCTCCAAGAATGAAAGTTCCTCTAGAGAAACTCTACCCCATGAGAACGAGTGTAGTGAGTAAGGATTCATCCTTGAGAGAGGAGAATCCAACCTATGAGGCTTGAGAGAGCAAGGAATCCATCCAAGGAGGGTGTTTACTGTCTTTCAAGCATTTACATTTCTCTTTTCTTCTTGTTATTTCTATTCTTCTAACATTCATATTCTAATTATGATTATAGCAATGAAAGCAATTCATTTATTCTTAATCATGAGCTATATTCACTAAGGGGTTCAACTATATGGATGCCCTACAATGGCTTGAGCACTTTTCAAAGTATCATACCTCACTTGTTTGCACATTTCATTTGTTGATTGTATGGTTAAATATTGTTATGTTGAACTGGCCTTTTAATTTAGCAATCTAGTGAAGTCCTGATATTAAGAAAGATAGAGTGTAACAGAATTCACAAAGGAATATAGAGTTAAAGCCTAGAAATAGGATCGCCAAGCAACCTTACAGATAAGGGGCACCATAGGATAAAGAATTCTTACTAAAATTCATCTAAGTTGTAGTTCACCATATACATATATGATATTAGCTCCTTAGGCTTCTAAAAGAACTTGAGGCAAGACTGAATAGGAGAAAATTTTGTCCATAAGTTAATGCATTAGTATAATGTGGCCGCATCGCTCAAAACATAATGATATTTGGTTAAAACATAGTTGCATCCCTACTTCTACCATTGATTGCTTTATTCTTTCAACATCACTCAATTCCCTTCACTTTACTTGCACTGGTTGCTCAATTCACTTTGATTGCATTGTTTAAAACAAACTTAATTAGATAGCTAGTCTCATGGGATTCGACTCTTAGGATACTCCAAGATTTATTACTTCATCTATAGTGTATGCTTACACTTAGACCATCTTTATCTATATTTTCATTACTCATACACGTTTAGTTGATCATTGAGCATGTTGATGGATCTATGTGGTGGCATGAGGATGATATATGAATTCATCGAATCAATCTTTAGGGTAATCCATTACACTACATGCTTAAACGAACTATAAATCCATTGAATATGATGGCTCCATCACATCATACTCATACGGTCTTTTCATTCCTGTAGGTCGATGAATTTTTCTGTGATTCCCAACATGCTCAATGCACTATCTCCCTTATTGGAGCACATTCCCATACAACATCTCAACCCCACAGAATGTTGAAACCCCGTCTCAAATTTTGTTAAGTTTAGTACTCAGTTTCACATCGCTCGTACTGCTGAAGATGTGGGCCCACTACTACAACCCCTCGTCGAACCCCATATCAATATTTCTATTCAATCTAAAAGGCCAACAATTGATAAACCTTTTATCCCAAATGACCCCGAACTCATTACAAAGATCACTCCCACGTTCCAACTCAAGTTGAACCCAACCCACCAAGTACAATTGACCCCCGACACTCAGTCGACAACCATAACCCGACCCTCCATGACCTCGAACTCACTACAAAAGATCACCTCCACCTCCGATTGATCCGAATGAGTGAATCATGATTGACCCCTGACAGTTAAATGATCCCAAACTCTGAACCGCCTATGAGAAAATTAATTTAACTTCGTTTGAATCCTCACCACATCGCATCATTAAAGCACAACCATGATTGGACCCCTTAAGCCACTTCCGAGATGATTCCCACCTTCAACCATTGAGTTAGCCCGAGTCGTCAATCAACATACAAACCAAACACTCAATTGACATTAAACTCTCGATGGTTCATGAATCCTAGAAGTCACCCACGGTTAAATCATGGGTCTTATGCATCATTGACACCGAACTAGCAATCGATCCCCAACTTGTAACCTCCAAAGATTCTCATTGTCCATCATCAATGCCACTAAAGTATGAACATATGCAATTCTGAATTCTGACATACGAAAGTTCTTGTAAGGTTACTGAAGGGATTTGAATCCCGGTGAAAGCATGTGATCTCATTCTTTGATTTCTTAAATTAAAGAATTATAAATACAAAAACTAGAAGAAAAGGTTAAGCACCATATATTTGTCAATCCATAACTACAGCAAAATCTTCTCTTCGAACCAGTAGTCTTCTCCTTGAAGTTTTTCTTTTCCACGCGATCTTTCTTTCTATGACTTTGGCAAAAATCTGGCTTGTGGGAACCGCTCTTGAAAGTATTGAGGGAATGTGTAGAAGGATTTTCCTAGAACTCTTCTAAGGAAAATTGGAAGAATTTCTAGAAGGAGAGTTTTAGAGTCATCTCTGAGATTATTTTTGTAAAGAGCGTGTTCTATAAGGGCTCCCAAGGGTCCTATTTATAGAACTTTATGGGTTACTCCTAATCCTATTGAGATAACCCTTCTAGAGAGATTTTAAATTAAATATTTAATAATATCCAATGTTAATAAATATCTACCCAAATAATATCTCATATTAAATGGTTTAAAATATTTAAATCTATTTAAATATTTATCTTCTGCAGAATCTTTAATTTGAATCTCATCCAAATTACATAATTAATTATTTGAATCCAATTCAAATTAGTTAATTAATTCTTCCTTTATTTATTTGTATGGATTTCATCTAAATAAATGGTTAATTATTTGAATCATATTCAAATAGATTAATTCTCCATAAAGTTATAATTTGAATCTTATTCAAATAAACTTTATAGCCAAACATGTAATTAATTGTATCAAATATAATTAATATTTTTCCTCATCAATTTGAACATTAAACTTTCTTTCAACATAGTTGATCTTTGTTCGTTTGTGTGGGCTAGCAAGGGGAACTTATGGACCTGCAAATTATAAGCTCTAATGATCCAAGATTAATTAATTAAACTCTTTAATTAAATTAATCCTCATTCATTAACTATAGGGCAAACCACTATAGACCCATAATTGAACTCTAATGCACTGTAGGACAAGTTGTGTCCATGGATATAATCAGTATAAATAAGTCGATCTTTCACGAGTTGTTCATAATTACAGCTAGGTCAAATGTTCGTTTTACTCCTGTAATTACCTCTTTTCCTTAAGTATCATTGATTCCTCTAATGAACAATTTGTTTATGGTTCAACCATACACTAAGTCCCTCTGGGCCAATGAGAGGGATGAGACCCCTTGTTCAAGACCCTAAATCAGCACTTAAGGGAATTACTCATCTACTTACCTTATATGGGAAGGAGTGAATTTCATCTTATGAAGTTATATTCCTAGCTCTCTATTTAGTCAAGTCCCGAAAATGGTAGGCTTATTAAGATGACACCTCGAACCACTCTCATCCGTGCAAATCAAAGGACTGACCTCACAGACAAAAGTTCATAAGTCACTCAGGATTAAGATCGAGTTGCACATGATCATCCTATGAAATATTAATCTCATCAATTAACAGATTTACAGAGAGATTAAATATTTCGCTCTCCAATCTTATACAAACTCTTTATATAGGATACCCCCACTCACATGTCTCCACATGAATGATTTGGATCAAACTATTTGTAACTATAACAAAGTGGGTCGTATCCATAGTGTCACAAGGATAAGGCACCCAACTTTATCCATATACTATAGACTTTTAAGTTATTTCTTGAACATTATCCACCTGTATGTCAACTACATACATGTTCAAGACTTCATGATAGTAATGTGTTTAAATAGAATGGTAAGTATGTTTTAGAAATGATGTACAATCCTTTACACAACACCCCAAGTAATCTTAGAATGAAAGTTCTCTAGTGGATGAATAGTGATGGTAACATGAATGCAGTTCGAAGGTGTAAGTGGTGAATGAGTGGTTTCATTAAGAAATCAACTATATTGGATCTGCACACACAAGAGACTTGGGTCCATAGTGATGTATGTTATAAGAATGAATGTGCTATTTTGTATTCAAGTTTGATAATCGTTGTAACCGCACACGTTCTTGTATTCGGTGCAAGTGGTGAACATGATTATGACGTTCCTGAAGCATAAATTTGAAGGGAAAAACCTCAATCGACAGTCATTCACAATTGTGCCATTCCCGACAGTATATTTTGTTATTGTCTGCATTTTGTCTTTATTTTGATCATGTACTTTCATGAAAAATCCATTTGTCAATATTATAGATGTCGTTGTTGTAGAACTTAAACACACCGCATGGGGTGTATAAGGAGATCGTAGGGAATTCATGGGTCAAGGCAAAGGCTGCTTGGGAGACGAATCAATTATTGGTGGGTTTCGCTCAAGGCATGCACGATCAATACAAGCCTACGTTGTCACAACCCCTCCCAAGTTACCCTCTTTAACCTAGGAAAAGATGTGAGGACAACAGACATCTATCCTTCTACGACATCTACTGTCAATCCTTACTGACCTCAAATCCTTACCAAGTACCTGATAAACATTTTATACTTCTCAACCAAACCATAAGTAAGAATCTCAAGTTAAGCTAACAAACTTCTATAGATTTACATTCAACAACTTAAGGTAATATCCACACATCTTTCAAATTTCCATTCCTTAGACCCCAATATGTACAATGCTAGGTCTAAGTATAAATATTTACAACGTTCACAACTAAATAGCAGGCTCTGAGAAGTTTAATGTGTAGGCTAAGCAGCCCAATATCGCTCACTACCTGGAAAGTAAAAAAAACAATGAAAACCACGAGTTAGGTTGGCTAGTGAGTGACAAGTTTGGAAATCAATATTTGGCTTAAAAGCTCAACGAAATCATGCTCGAAAATCGTATAATAAAGCATTGAAAGCTTATAAAGATTTGCATATGTTTGAAAGATTTTCCTTAGTTGAAGTGAAGCTCAACGCTACTCAACGTCGAATACAACCTTCGTTGGGTTGGAGTAATCTCAACACACCCAACGTCGAATAACCTTAGCTGTGTGGAGTAATCTCAACACAACAGCATTGAATCTCCCTCTATGTGCACATAGAAACTTATTCACGGGTTGTTCGTGTATCTTCTCAAGTTCTTTAGTACTAGGGTCCCAATATATAGTACTAAGGCTGTCCATATGCCTTTTCCATGTCCTTTGGCATTGGGGACCATCTATTATTTATTTGGAAACATAGCATACTTTGATAAAATCATTTATAACACAAGTTAAACAACTTTCCAAAATTTCAAACTGTTTATCAAACAACATTCTTTTATAAAACCCAGCTTCATAAAACATTATGCTCAAAATCATGTAAAAGCATGTTCAAAATCATATGAAGAAACACATGTTTTGCATGTTCAGCTCATGCCAAAAGAACTGACATTTTGAGAATAAACTGAGCATATTGGAAATATTAAGAGTATAAACCATTTTAAATGAAATGTTGTCACTCACAACTTGTCCCAGGCTCTTAATGGGCTATATGCCTCCCTTAGCTCTTCCCGACCTGGAATAATTTAATTCTTTTATCAAATATCCTTAAAATTTCCTTCATGGCATAACTTAAGTCAATTGGGTCTTGAATATTGAAATTTAGCTCAAAAAGGCTCACCCACAATAAAAAATTAGCCAAAATGTCCAAAGGTTGCAAGCTACCCCTAGGCGTGTCCAACAACCCTGCAGCATGCTCACCCAGTTTGCCTAACCTAAATGTGCAGCAAACCACTCAGAGGCACGCTGCCCTGCATGCACAGACACCCGTGGGCGGCAACGCACGCACAGACAATGTCAAAATAACCTCAAAAGGGCATGTGTGTCTCCAGTTGCTCACATTATGCACGTGTCGTCAGCCTGCGTCTCAATGAGACTAGCGAGACTTATCTCCCTCAGCACCTATCTACCCGCAATGACAGCTCCTACTCACTAGCGAGACTTGTCTCACCCCCATAGCCTGCACACCCACAGCAGCAAACCTCGCCCATCAGCATGCACGCTGCATAGTTAGTGGCATGTCAGCCCGCCTTCTAGGCATCCAAAACACAGCAAAATAACCTCAATAGATTTCTTACCTTCAGCTACTACCTTAGCTTGTCTGCATGCACAACCTTCTCCAAAACTCACCCGACAGCCCCAAACAAACTTTCTTCACTTTCAGCTGCCAAAAGTAATATTTCTAGTCAAAATTAGACTTTGCTTCCTCTAACAAACTTATAGATAATTGTCTTGGCTAGCTTACCTCAAAATTTCAGTGTCTAGCTCCTTTTCTTCCGCCAGATATCATTAAATCTTCTCGCTCTGCTCCAGTTCACTTGATAGCCTGAGCAAGCTTGATTTTCTGGTGGAATTCGAGTTCTTCCTCCACGAGTTTCCTTCCAGCAGCCCTCTCTGTGAAACTAGATGCAATTTGGGACAATTTAGTCAAAAAAAATTCTCAAATGGCCCGAGTAGTTTGTGCAAACAAGTCCTCTTTGTCGAACCCTTCTATTTATAGACTTCACAAAAAATTGCATGCAGATTATGGGCTTGCCACCTCTTACTTGCATACATATCTTTGCCACACTTAACCTTATTTTGACACCTAATCAGACTTAGGAAATACTTAAGTCCCAAATTTTCTTAAACATGAAAAAATGGTGGACGCAATCTTGGGCAAAATTTCTCCACGCATAGCTTGAGCATTCTTTTAAGGTTAGTTAGCTACTCTTCTTGGCTACCCATTGCACGCAACCCCTTGGCTGATGGTCGCCGACTTGGACACATAGTCACCATGCATCAACCTCACAAGCCTCTTTTGGACGCATAGCTTCAATACATCGCTCTCTCTCTTACCAACTTCAACTAACACATCCAAGCTCATGGACACCTAGCCCATCTTGCCCATCAAGCAACGCATCATACACACACTTGGTGGCTCGACTACTCAAGGGTCTCAATGCATACTCCACATTTATCCAATTTTTCTCCCTTCCTTCTTCCTCAACGTCGGTCACACTTACAAAATTCTCCCGACTACATCTCTCGGGTACCTCCATCTCAACTACCTGCCTAGTCACTTGCTTGCCCTCCTTCCCACGGCTAAGTCCACAACAAAAATGTTAAGTACTTGAGAATAAAAGTAGGGTTTACATGCGTAGTGTGATGTACACTTCTTATATGCGTCGTTGAACATGCAAGACCACTAGATGTTATTGGCGGCGGACATGACAAAGGGAGAAATATTAGTTTTTGATTCCATGCTGACTCACATCCAATTATCAAACCTTGCAAAGAAATTGCTTCAACTTACCCACAAGTTGCCATCATTGTTGAAATTTTGTCACGTGTACGATACGAAGAAACATCTCCTGGGGCTACCTTGGAAGGTCCAACAAGTTGACACAGTTGATGTACAAATGTTAGGTACAATGGACAACGAGATTTATTGTTGTAAGCTTTTAGAATACCATGCAACTCATATAGACATGAGACCACTTGCAGAACTTTTCGTTAAGAAATCTAGGTTCCAATATGTATATCAGTTATGGGCAGATACTCCATATTACGACAATAAGTGATAATACATAACATTTGTTTAGACCATTTATCTTGCTAATATTTGAAATCACGTATGTCAGCTGATTGACATATACCAATAAGCATTTACATGTTGTCCATAATTGCTGAGAAATAGTATATTATCAATGTACCATACGTCCATAACTAACAACTATTGTACCTCATTCTTAAAAAACACGTGAGCAGTACAGTCATATTTTGCAACAAAAAAATGTATAACAAAAACCAACAGAAAAAACTAAAAAAAGGTCGATAAATGTACAATAGGAAAAGGAATTACACATCTAGTCAAGATAATCAATTTCACAGTACGTCCGCAACAAATGTCATTCTCTCAACCCCCTCTAGAGAGAAGAATGTCTATAGCATGTGAGGCTCCTTCCCAAGTATGCCGATGAGTTTGAAACATTGAAGAAGTGATATACCTGAGATGGACTTTAACCTAGCAAGGCGGTTCTACATGTAGGCCCCACACTTAGCTTTGGAAGTTAACAAGCTAAAAAGATTAGTTTTGGAAGATGACAAGCTAAAGAAGGTAAGTAAAGAGTGGTCGAGAGCCTTAAGTCATGAGTTATCATGCATTGAAGGTGTGCTATGCGTTGGTGAAGGTGTGCTATGAGTTGCTGAGGGAGTGCCATGTGTTGGTGAAGGCTGCCATGCGTTGGTGAGCTGAAGTTTGCGTTGGCCAACTCATTTTTAAAGAAAAAAGAAAGTTGAGGTTAAGTCGGCAGTTTATTTAAGTGAGTGAGTTGAGTACTTGATCATTTTTTTAACACATTAAAAAGCTTAAATCAATTCCATTTCATAGCTTAAAGTCGAAGAGAGGTAGGAGAAGGTGCCTAGGAAAAAGTTGTGGAGAATTCATATCGATTTCGTGGGAAAACTGAAGTTGGAACAGTGGGTCTGGCTGCTGTCGCACAATCCGAGCATGGTCTAGTGTTTGGAGAAGAACAAGCTGAAGAGATCGAATTTAGGGCTGAAATTTTAAGGTCAGTAAGTTAACTCAATTCTTAACAACTTTTATGAAGAATGTTTGAGCTGAATTTAAAGAAAAATATGTAAACTTTTAGAGATGGAAGTGACTAATACAGAATTGCTGTGGATCTGGAGTAGAGCAAGGTAATCTTGAAATATCTGACGAACGAGGAGAAGTTAAGCCTCAAAAATTTGGGGTAAGCTAGAAAACATATTTCTCTACAAGTTTATAGAAGAGAAGAAGTTCTAATTCAAGTTGGAACAATGACTTTTAACAGATAGAAGTGAGAATAAGAGAAAATGCAGAAACTGAGATAGTCGGGTATCGCTGGAACTACGGTAACGCTAGGAATTTAAGCGTGAGTAGTGAGACAAGTGTCATTGGTAACACTGAAGGCTTTGTGTCTCACAACTCTCGCTGGGCATTGCTAGGTATCGCTGCTCATGTGAGTCTTATTGGTCTCGCTCACCATGGTATCATTAGTGTCGTTTGCATGTAGTTTAATCTCGCTAGTAGTCTTGCTAGAGGTGTGGAATCTCGCTTATTATGATTTTTTTTGGATGAAGTTGGTCTCGGTGGTGAAACATGAATAAAATACAAATGTGTAAACTTAATGGTTTGTAAAAGGCACTTTAGGGAAGTCTAACACGAGAAACATATTATTTCAGACCGAGAGAGGCTAGGGAAGGTGTATAATCTGCTCAAGGCCTAAGACAAGTTGTGAGTGACACTCGATTTCTAAATGTTTAATTCAAGCATAGTTTCTTGATTGAATATATGTTTGAAACTTGATTATGTAAAAGATCTTCATGAGTGATACAAGTATGACATGTGCTATGTGATGAAAAGCACGTGATATATATACTGATTGAGCTGTGAGTTCTGTGAAAGGCCTGTATGGCTATTAATTAGCTAAGTAAAGTATGAAAGTTATAATTATGTGAGTAAACGAAAGCATGTAAGTATGTGATTAGTGAAGTGATGAATAAAATGTTTCAAATGCACGATTTATGCTATGTTATAGTTTTATTTAAATGACTCCCAATGCTGAAGGACTCGAGGAAGGCATGTGGGTAAATTATGTATGAATATGACTCCCAATGCCGAAGGACTCGGAGAAGGCATATGGGTAAGATATGTATGAAAATGACTCCCTATGCTGAAGGACTCGGAGAAGGCATATGGGTGAATTATGTATGGAAATTGCCCCTATGCTGAAGGACTAGGAGAAGACATGTGGGTGGCTGAAAATGTATTAAGGGACCAATACTGAAGGACTCGGAGAAGGTACTTGGGCAACCATGGATATGTGTATGTGTAATTATGCTGATGTGTTGAGATTAATCCACACAGCTAAAGTTATTTCGACGTTGAGTATCATTGAGCCCGTTCCGCCTCAACTAAGGAAAGGTTTCAAGAAAACCAGACTATGTATACCTTTTACTCGAATGCTTATGTATGTTTAAGCTATGAATTACTCATGATATTACTGTTATAGCCGGATTCTATGTTGTAGCTTACATTATTTAAATAAGAACTCTTAGCTAGTCACTCATTGGGCGTTTTAGCTCATGTTTTCCTTGTTTCTCTGTTTTCCAAGTAGCGATAGCCTACAGAAGATACTCGTCTGGGCCCGTCTTCAGAGTCTAGTAACTTGAAAAATTGTAAATATTGAACTTAAGTAAATGTTGTACATATAGTAAGGGTTGAGAGAGTCAAGTGTAGTTGTTCTAATTATTAAACATCCTGAACTAGCTTGACTGTTTTAATCGTTAAACCCTAGTGTTAGTTATGATATGAATTGATTATATAACTATTTATCAGGTGATGGTTTTAAGTTAGGGTTAACAACGGATGTCGTGAGAGGGTCGGTGTCTACTGTCTTCACACTCACTCCTGGTTCAGGAGGGTACTTGGGAGGGGTGTGACACTACATATTAGCTATTTCACGATCATTGTCACTAGACAACACATAAGTCTGTCTATTCAGCTTCAGTAATGCATTTGCAATAGAAATAGCCAAATCAAGTATGTGACCAGACACAAAATCCTTCTTCTGCTTTTTCGTGTCATTCATTGATGATGTTGGAAGGGAGCTGTGGTGTGTTGATTTGGTATGTTGTGACATTCCTTTATCAGCATCTGCTTACGATATCCATGGGTTGAAGTCCGTGTTAAGGTCAACATCATTGCAATCGTAACCTGATACAACATCTTCCTGTCTTACACCCTCTTCATTGTCTCGTGTGGTCCTTATGTTCACCCTCGTCCTTTGTCCCAGCCATATAATTGTCTAAGTGCATGGTAATGAGGGAAGGGTTTCCCAAACAATCCAGCCACATCCTTATGTGTTTGCAAGAATAAATAAATTTGAGTGGAAGCCTTAGACTAGGTCCTGACCATAGACTTACCCTAGTAGTAAGACGTCCATACCTCCACCCATTCGTTGTACACTACCTTCTCACATTAAATTTTCATTGTCTCATCATTCCAACTAATCCCACTTTTGTTCAACATATTTGTGATCGCATTATAGTTGACCTTAAGTGTACATAGGTGAGAGTTAATGTGACGTGAAACTTTGAGTGTACATCTTGGTAACTTTTCTACTATCATTCATTCAATTTGATTCAACTAACTGTTCCTAAACCTGTTCTCAGATTTCCAATGCATGTTCATATTGATCTCCTATAATGCGAACACTAGTACCACATCTTCAATCTGTTGGGTTTTATGCCCTAAAGCTCGTAAATAGTAAATGTAACATTTGACTAAACATTAATAAGATGACATTGATGTTTTTTTCCAATCAAGTGTTATTGTCTATATTATGTTTATCTTGCCTAAATAACCCTAATCCAATGAACTAACATCCTAGACCGTTGAATGAGTCTTGAATACTATGTGTAGACATACGGGGATTAGTGTTTAAGATACAACCAAAAGAGTCTATGGTATATGGATAAAGTTGGGTACCTTATCCTCGTGACACTATGGATACGACCCACTTTGTATTTGATACAAACGCAATAATCCAACATGTTCGTGTAGAGGATATGCGAGTGAGGGTATCCTATGCAATGAGTTTGCATACAGCCGGACTGAAAAATAGTAACTGCTAATTGTAACATCGTCGACTAGCTAGGTTTCTATTTCACTAAGATGACTGAGGCAACTTAGTCTCAATCTTGAGTGGGTTATGGACTCCTGTTCACAAGGGATTGTCCTTTGATTTGTATGGGTGAGAATAGTCGGTTCGCCAACTCAATAAGTTTATCATTTTGGGGACAAGACTAAGTAGAGAGCTGGGAACATAATCACACAATATGGAATTTACTACTTCTCTACTTTTTGGAAGTAGATGAGTGTTCCCTTAAGTGGTGTCTCCGGGTCTTGAACAAAGACTCCTACCCTCCCAATGGCACGAGAGAGGTTTCTATGTTTAGTGGTTGGACCATAAGCAGGTTGTTCATTAGAGGAACACTAGAGGATGTAGAGGTAACCTAGGGGTAAAACAATAATTTTGACCCAGCTGTTGTTAAGAACACTCATGAAGGACTAACTTGTTGTTGTTGGTCTATGTCCAAGGACACAGAAATATATTTGCAGTGAGAAGAGTGCAAATGTGGGTTTATAGTGAAGTGGACCCACAGTTAACGAATACTGATTACCTTGGTTAATGAGTTTAGCCAATTAATCTCATATCGTTGGAGCTTCTGATCTATAGGTCCATTAAGTCCCACTGGTAGCTCATAAAGGGTATTGAGGTAATTATAGTAATTTGAAATGTTCAAATTTACTAAGGGAAACAATATAATATATGGAGATACATTATAATATAAAGTTTATAACTTTATAATATAAATTTATTTTGAATTTGATTCAAAATTTAATTTATGGGAGAATTAGATATTTGAAGGAGTTCAAAGGTTAAATGTAATATGAATTGAATTCATATTAAAACTATAGGTAACGAATGTGCATTAGATGCACATTAAAAGTATAGGTTATTTGAGAAAAATATAATTGAATGTGATTTAATTATAGGGTTATAATTAAATATATGATGTTTAATTTAATGATTAATTAATTGGTGCATTAATTAATTATTTTATTTAATTTGATTAAATTTGATTTAATTAAATTGATTAAATTAAAATTATACATTACGTGAGGGATATTTATTTAAATATGATTTAAATAAATTAATTAATTAAATTGATTTTGATTGATTAAATAATAATAACTGATACTTCAATTACTATACGTGGTATCAATCCACGATGGTTTTTTCTATATATATATTTCATACCTAACAAAAGGGAAGTAAGTCAATTTTGGCTTTCTCCTCCCTTATGCGCCATACAAAGGAAGTAAGTTTCCAAGAGAGGTTCTCTCATCTCTCCCAATCACTCTTTGTAGAATTAAAACAAATTAGGATCCCACTATACTGCCTCATCTTTCCCAAAGAAGATTACTAATGAAGGCAAGTGGTGGTGTTCCTGCACAATTTGTAGAGATCATGCAAAGAAGAAATATCTTCCCAAAGGAGTTGGTGAAAATCCACTTGAGTCACAATAAAGGTATGATCTTTTCTTCTATGTAATTTTATTATAGATTTAGATTCTTTAATTTTTCATAGCATGCTTAAGCTATGTTTGCAATAGAAGGTCTCTGCAACATTATTATTATTTGCCAAATGTACTGGGTTCTTTATCTAAATTGAAATGCAGTGTTTTGTTCTCTGAAAAACTTTCGCTGTGTGGGGATTTCAACCCTACACAATCGAGGTCCAAAAATGCTTGTTTAGACCTCTCCCCCTTCATGCTCCGCTAATAGAATCAATATCCATCGTGTATGTACGAATAAAAAGAAACAAATAAAGAACTGTCGTCATTGTGATTATCTAAACATTATTAGAGAAATGAAATAGTAACGCAATAACGACCACAAAAATAAACTCTATTGAAGGAACAAACCACACTGTGAATGACCAAGTCCACATGATGAACATATCCAAGCTAAGACTCGCATACAATCGAATAGGATTCCACAACGACTCACCCTCAAACTCCGGCGGAAGCGTGTAATCGTGTTCTTTGATTTATTGAAAGAATTCGTGTTCTTTGATTTATTGAAAGAATTAAAAAAACAAGAAGTAAAGAAAAGGTTAAACATTATACCTTTGCCAATCTATAATTCTTAAACCGATAGTCTTCTCCTTGTAGTCTTCCTTTTCCAAGAGATCTTCCTCTCTACGACTCTAGCAAGGATTCAGTTTGGGGAATTAGTAGAGGAAGATTTTTAGAGTAGTCGTAGAGATTATTCTCTTAGAGAGTGCATTCTATAAAAGCTCCCAAGGGCCCTATTTATGGAATTCTATAGGTTACTCCTAATCCTATTAGAATAACTACTATGCAGAGATTTTAAATCAAATATTTAATAATATCCAATATTAATAAATATCTACCCAAATAATATCTCATATTAAATGGTTTAAAATATTTAAATCTTATTTAAATATTTATTTTCTGCAGAATCTTTGATTTGGATCTCATCCAAATTAAATAATTAATTATTTGAATCCAATTCAAATTAATTAACTAATTCTTCCTCTATTTTTTTATAAGGATTTCATCCAAATAAATAATTAATTATTTGAATCATATTCAAATAAATTAATTCTTCATATTATAAAGTTATAATTTGAATCACATTTAAATAAAACTTATAATAAATCATGCAATTAATTATATATACAATACAATTAATATTTTCCTTGATAAATTTGAACATTTCGAATTTTTCTTTCAACATAGTTGATCATTATTGGTCCATGGTGAGCTAGCAAGGGAATCTTATGGACCTAAAGATCAGAAGCTTCAACGATATGAGATTAATTGGTTAAATTCATTAACCACATTAATCAATATTCGTTAATTGTGGGTACACTCTCCACTAAAAACCTATAATTACACTCTTCTCATGACAGATATGTTTCTGTGTCCATGGATCTAACCAATAATAGCAAATTAGTCCTTCACAAGTGTTCGTAACACTAGTTGGGTCAAATTACCATTTTACCCCTAGGTTACTTCTAAATCCTTAAGTACCGGTGCTTCTCTAATGAATAACCTATTTATGGTCTAACCATGAGACAGAAACCCCTCTCGGGTCAGTGAGAGGGTAGGGCCCTTTGTTAAGGGAACACTTATTTACTTACCCTAAAGATTGAAATAAGTGAATTTTATCTTGTATAATTATGTCCCCAGTTCCCCAGTTGGTCTTGTCCCCAAGATGGTAGACATATTGAGTCGGCAGACCACTCTCACCCATACAAATCAAAGGACAATCCCTCGTGGATAGGAATTCATAATATACTTAGGATTACGACTAAGTTGCCTAGGTCATCCTATTGAAATAGAAACCTAACTAGCAACGGAGTTACATCTAGTGATTACTATTTCGTGGTTCGGTCTTATGCAAACTCATTGCATAGGATACTCCACTCGCATGTCACCTACATGAACGCGTTAGATCATTGCATTTGTATCAAATACAAAGTGGATCGTATCCATAATGTCACCAAGATAAGGTACCTAGCCTTATCCCTATACTATAAACCCTTTAGACTGTATCTTGAACATTGATCTCCTTATGTCCCCATATACAGTTCAATACTCATAAAACAATCTAAGATGTTAGTTTATTGGATTTAGGGTTATTAAGGCAAAACAAACAAAAACAATCAATAACGCTTATTGAAGTAACACATCAATAACTCTTTATTAATGATTTAATTATGATCCAATTATTACATTTACAATCTACGAGTTTTAGGGTATAAATTGACATAGTCTTAAACGAGGTTCCAATTTCTTAGGATTTGTCACTAGCACATGTGGAGGACAACCTCAGATTCTGAAGTAGCACAAACTAGGTTTACGCCCCCTCCATAACTCGAAAGGCGTTTCAGAAACACTCTTCAAAGGAACATTGTTTAAGATATGAACTGCAATATTTACTACATTCCCCCAAAACGAGCTAGGCAATTGAGCATAGCTCATTAGAGAACAAACCATGTTTAACAAGGTTCTATTTCTCGTTTCTGATACACCATTCTGCTGAGATATACTAGGTGGTGAGAGTTGGGATTGGATTCCATGTTCTATCAAATAGTCCTAGAATCTTAAATCCATGTACTCTCCACCTTGATCAGATCGAAGTGTTTTACTTATTTTACCTAACATGTTTTCAACTTATGCCTTACACTCCTTGAACTTTTCAAGTGCTTCAGACTTATGTTCCATTAGGTATAAGTAACTGATGAGCACTTTAAATGTTAACCGCAAGTGTACGGGTCAAGTTATAATATAAGACGATGAAGTCCGAATATTGTTCCACTGAGGATCCAATTGTGAAGGTTTATGTTACTTAGCTATTATAGAATCGAATCCATTTTGAATTGAAGTTGTGAATTATGGAAAATAAAAACTAAATAAGGAAGTAAATAAAGTAAGAAACACATGAGTCAAAGAGAGTTCTAAGGTAGTGAATCCAAGTTTATTCATCATGCAATATTCTAGGGTTCATGGATTTTATTGTAATTCATATGCCTAAGTCTAGAAACTTAATTCCAAGTTATTTTCTCTCAAAAACAACCTTTTTCTCATGCAACTCAATTAATTACTTATCTTTTGAAACCAATACAAATTACATGGCATTAAGATTAGTCTTTAGCAACTTTCATTGTTAACCTAACTATTCTCATGATAGATTAACAACAATTCATTATTATAGATCTAGTTAAACATACAATCTCTCAATCATACATCTAACCTAACATGTGAAGATGGCCAGTCTACAAGAATTAAACACAATAACAATGAAAAGCATAATCATTCCAACAAAACCATGAAAGTCTACAATATCAACATGACTTCATAAGCAATTCATCAAAACCCTACAACTAAAAAGTTTAGCCACTCAGAGCTTAAAGCAACATGTTCAAACAATATAAACAAAGAAATAGTGTAAAGAAAGGGAAACTTTACTAAAAAGAGGCTCTTGATTGAGGCAGCACCGTCACAATCTCCTTGGCTCTCAAGTCGGAACTCGAGCGACACCACGACTCTCTCTTGAACTTTTTTCCTCTTCCTTGCAGCTAACTCACTCTTTGAGGCTCTTTTGGTGTGTTATTTTGTGCTTAGATTTGTCACACCCCCTCCCAAGTTTACCTGCATAACCTGAAAGGAGGTGTGAGGACAATATACATCACCCCTCTTGTGACGCATACCATCCGCTCCTTTACACACATTCTGAAACTGTTCACAATGTAATCTCCACATTCTAAGACATTTTAAACATAACATATAGGAAAATATATACAAGCCAAAAACGAATTTTCTCCACTCTTTTGCATGTCCTTGCACAATCCATAGTTCAACCCCTGGTAATTGTGCATACATAAGTACATGCCACCTAATTAAGGTTTAACATACAAATAACACTTCTACAAGTCAGATTTTCCGGAGATTCGAAGCTTAAGCAGGGCGAGTGGGAGTAGGCAAAGCACCAGAAACGTCCTTGCTACCTGGAGGGGAAAGAAAACATTGAAAATATGAGCTAAAGGCCCAGTGAGTGACAATTTTAACAAACCATTTTAGTTCGGAAATCATCAGTAGTAAAACTATGTTCAACATCAAACATAAAACATGTAATCACTTCAAATACATTGGTTAAAACAAACTTAATTGCCCTTATCACTTCATACATGATTCTCAGCAAATCATAAGAAAACAGTTTAAGTGCAGTACTTTTCCCTTAGTTGAAGTGGAGCAAAACTCAACACCCCAACGTCGAAAGCATATAAGGCTTGATGCGGAGCAAAACTCAATGCACCAGCATATAACCTCTATGTGCACATAGGAATATGGCGGGTTGCCCAAGTACCTTCTCATGTCCTTAGGTACTGGGTCCCGGGGAAACTCACATGCCTTACTAGCATTGAGTCTCCTCTAAAACATTTTCCTTTTTAGAAGCAACGTTTCATACAAACCGTTCGTATACAAATCGCTCATAAAAATACAGGACAATTATTATATCAATAACATTTCATAAACATGCTTTTCAATAGCTTTAAGAACATAAATATGCTTCATAAATCATTTAATCACAAATTCACCTTTCATTGGAAAACCGAACTATCATGTTCAACAAAATCATTTTAAAGTAAAAGAAATGTCAATCACAATTCTTCCTAGGCCTTGAGTGGATTATACGCCTTCCCTATTTTCTCTTGGCCTGAAATAGATATTTTCCCTTGTTATACTTCCTTTCCATTCACAAGAACATAAACAACAACTTATCATATGCTCAGTGTTTATAGTACATCATGCGGTTAAGCTTTCATTAGTTTATTCTCAAACCTTAACTCTAAAGCTATAACTACGAGTTGTCCCTTACCCTTCTGCTATACCTTGATTTCCAAGAACACTTTACGTGCAGCTCACTTGCTGTTATATCAACACTTGAGCCTTAGTTTCTTCTTAACAAAGCTAACTGTTACAGCTTGATGTCTCTACTTAATCCCTGCTAAAAACGCATTTCTAGCCCATATTAAGACTTCTTCCCTTCTACAAACTTGTAAAGAATTAAGTTCCACAACTTACCTCAAAATTTCAAGGCCTTACTCTTTTTCGTTCTCCAGTTATGCCAAAATTACTCCGTGTTGCTTCGGATTGCATAGCAATTTTGTAGTTGCTGCTTTTACCTAAAGATTCATGTGATAAACTTCGGTTTCAGCTTAACCAGCCTTCATAAGACTTGCTAGGAATTATGTTAACTTACTAACCTCAAAATTTTAGCCCTAAACTCGGCTTCCCTGAGTCGTTCTACTCCAAACAACAACCACTGTTCAGTCTGTGCGTCTGCAATCGGTCTCCTGTTCCAGTTCGAATTTCAGCACCAAAACAAGTAGAATTTCGCCCAAAATCTATAAGAACACCTTCCTCTTCCTTCTCTGGTAGTTTCTCTGAAAGATGGAACTAACTTAAGTTCTCAAAATGTCTGAAAATAATTAAACTCACCTATATATATATATTGCCGACTTATCTCTCACAAGTACCAAGATGATAATGCCGACTTACCCCTCACGTAGGTTGGCGCTGGTCTTTCCTTCGACGCAAGGCACTCATGTCTATGTTCTCTTCCAGCGTCTTCAGCAACTAACCATTCTCAGTGCATAATGTTCTCAGCGCCTCCTACCTCCGACGCATACAACATATTCATTCACATCACTAGCTTCATAGCGTCAAGACCGTTCTGTCTTGGACGCAATGTGACTTCAGCGCATGGCTATCTTCGACACATGGTGACTTCAACACATGGCTGTCTTCGACGCATGGTGGCTTCAACGCATGGCTCAAGCATACTTCTTTCCCTGCCAATGATCACTTATCCTTCGATGCGACGACTACTTCATCTCACAACCCTTCTTGATTCAATCAACAACGCATGGTTCCTCAAATAATTCAGCTTCTCGCTACTTTCACCAACGCATGGTCTTGGCCACCACTTAATTAAAATTTTACTCTACTTCTTAGCTACTTCTCCACTAGCAACGCATAAACTCAGTCGCATTGCTCTCCCCAACACTTGGTTTTACAAGTCAGATGCTTACAAGATTGATGATTAGGGTTGCTAGAAACCCTTCAATTTATAGAGTTGGCCGCCCAAAAAACTTTCCAAAAATACAACATTTTTTATTTAAGGAAACTAGCGGCGCAACGTTGGTTTGTAGCGCCGCGGCTCTGCCAATTATGGAAAGATAGCACCGGCAGCGCTGTTGGATAGCGTCGCGGCTTTGCCGCTATGCTGCAACAAATGGCCTCTCGGGAAACAACGCCACGGTGCTGCCCTGTTTTTGGCAAACTTGTGTTTTTCATATCTTTTTCACCGTATTCTGGCTTGGTTTTGATCTTTTGGTCTTCTCTTCTAATTTTCCTCATTTTAACCTGAAAACCGCTAGCAAACAAGTGAAATCTAATATAAACTCCTTTAAATTGCATGTTAAAAGCTTCATGCATCAAAAGAATTGTTGTTTTGCATGGATTCTTGGCTATGTAGCTCAACAACTCCTGCTTATGAAGTGTAAATTCCAAAATGCAGCCACTTAGCATCAAAATTTTGGTCAAAATCGAAGAAAATACATTCTGCCACTTTTCCCATTAAATTCTATCGGTTCAATTTCCCGTAAAGTTCTAGAGGTTCACTTCTTGGTAAGTTCTAGTGGTCCGATTTCTTGATAAGTTTCGACTATTCAACAACGATTTTTAGTGTAGTTTTTCGGTGGTTTCTCGTGGTTCAACTTCCCGGTAAATTTCGTTGGTTCATTCCTGGTAGGTGCCATCTGTTCAACTTTTGAAAGTTGCTTCCCGGTAAGTTCCTCTTTCCTGGTAGCCACTGTTTCCCAGTAAGTTGACTTTCTAGTAACTTCTGTTGACTTTTTCCAGTAAGTCCAATTTCCTGGTAACTTTCGTTGACTTTTTTTTTATAAATTTAACTTTTTCCGTAAAGTTTGACTTTTTTTCGAGAATTTCCTTGCGATTTCCAGTGACCTTTTCCAGCCTTTTAAATGCCCAAATTACTTCCAAAAGTCCAATACTGAGCCAAAATCCAATACTTCAACCAAATTTTGGCTAACTCCACAAACCCTAATTTTCTACCTTAAAATTTTCCTAACTCCTTAGGCTTGTTTTCCAAATTTACACCTTTTACCCTAATTTATTCTCTTTATATCTCATAAGCAACTAGGTCAAAAATTAGGGTGTCACATAAGGAGTTAGATATAACTACAGGGGTAAAACAGTAATTTGACCTAGCTGTAGTTATGAATAATTTGTGAAGGGTCAGACTTACTGTTGATTAGTAAATTCCATGGACACAGAAATATATCTACAGTGCGAAGAGTGAAACTATAAGTCTTTAGTGGAGTGACCTACAGTTAATGAATATTAATTAATCTGATTAAACTTTAGTGGAATGACCTATAGTTAATGAATATTGATTAATCTGATTAAAGATTTTAATTGATTAATATCATATCATTGGAGCTTCTAACTATAGATCCATAAGGTCCCCTTGCTAGCTCATGAAAGATTAGTATTAGAATCAAATATTTTGATTTAATTTGAAACATTTAAATTAATAAGAGAATTAATTGTATGTGATACAAGGATACATTATAATATAAAGTTTATTTTGAATGAGATTCAAACTTTACACTTTATGTTATAATAGAGATAAATATTTAAATGAGGTTTAGATATTAATTATATGGATGAGATTCATATAAAAACTATAGGTTAAAATTAATATGAATGAGATTCATGTTAAAATTATAGGTTATGTGAGAGAAGATTATTTGAATATGACTCAAATTTAAATTAAATATGAGATATTTAATTTATTAATTAATTAATTTTATTTAATTATATGTATTAAATATGATTTAATATATATTTAATTAAATTAATACTATATTATTAATATTAATATTAATATTATATTATATTGAATAACTCCCACGTAGTAGGGAGTTATTCTGGTTCTCTCTCACTCATTTTAGAAAAGGGGAGAGGGAATTATAGAAGAGTTCTGTATTTTCCCAAGAAAATCTTCCTCTCTAATTCTCTCTTCTTCCTCTCAAAACAATTCCCTTGTCAAATTCAAAAAGAGCTCACAACTCCTTTGTTGGTTCTTCCGGAGGATAGCAAGGTAACATTATGGTGGTGTTCCCAAAAGAAGAAGAGTTCTTCTTGTGAATTCGTTGGAGTTCTCACGGGTTCGTGATTTGGAGAAGAAGAAGTTTCCCCCAACGAAGAAGGTCTTCAAAGGTAGGATTCTTCTATCCTTAATTATCCTAAAAAGCATGTTGATGTCTAGTTGTTTATCCAATTTTTGTTCTCTGTATTTGTTTTTCTAAAACAAGTTTAATGGCACAAGGCGATTACTCGCTTCCGCTGGGAATTTGATTCCTTCACTTTCAACTAGTGCGGAGTACGATTGGCATTAGTTGGAGTGTGTATGTTGAATGAAGGATTACACTGATGCACCAAAAGTCAAATGAAGCAGTCCAAATTCGTATTCAACGTGTAAATCTACGACATTGTTGTTATCGTTACAACTATCGTTGTCTACTGCTCATTGGAAACCACAGTGGACAATGATTGAATGGCACTGCGTGTGCAGATGTTGACAGTTTGATCGCTTGAAATACTTCTACCGATGCCATAACTACCCATTCGAAGACCTATTCGAACATCATGAACTTACTGCTCAACTTACCTCTAAGTTTACCGTCGTGAATATGGCTCATTTAAAAACCAATGTCACGTGGATGGAATGACCGCTACTCCCCTTACCTCTACTGATGTGAAAAGCGCCCAATTTGAAGAGTACACAAATTCCTTGATTTACTACTTCCTTTACCGTCGAGATTATCACACATTTAAAAGCCCATATGACATTGTGTTGGGAATTATGCCTTAAAGCCTCGTAATTTATTAGTTGATTAATTTAATTATTAATTATGCAATATAAATTTATCCATTAACTAGAAAAATCCAAGAATATTGCATGAAATTTTGAGCATGTATGTAGTTGAGATACAGGTGGATCATGTTTAAGAAATAACCTAAAGATCTATAGTATATGGATAAGATTAGGTGCCTTATCCTAGTAACGCTATGGATACGACCAACTTTGTACTTGTTACAGAGTTGTAAGTGTTACAAATGATTTGATCCAAATCGTTCATGTGGAGACATCCAAGTGTGGGTATCATATATAAAGAGTTTATATAAGACCGGACCACGAAATGATTAATCTCTCTTTATAACACCGTTGATTGAAGAGATTAATTACTTTTCATTAAGGATATCCATAAGTAACTCGATCTCAATCCTGAGTGAGTTATGGACTCCTGTCTATGAGGACAATCCTTTGCTTTGTATGGGTGAGAGTGACCCATGTCACCGACTCAATAAGCCTACCATTTTGGGGAATTATTCAAGTAGAGAGTTGGGAACATTACTACACAAGATGGAGTTCCCTTCTTCTCGTCTTCGGGGAAAGTAAATAAATTATTCTCTTAAGTGTTGAATTCATGTCTTGAACAAGGGACCCTTCTCCTATCATTGGCTCGAGAGAGATTTGTTTATGGTGGGACCATAAACTGGTTATTCATTAGAGGATTTGTGGAACTTAAGAAGAAAGAAGTAATTATAGGGGTAAAATAGTAATTTTGACTCAGCTGTAATTACAAGCAATTTATGAAGGATCGACTTATCGATGACCAGTTATATTCATGGACACAAAAATATATCTACAGTGTGAAGAGTGCAACTATGGGTCTTTAGTGGAGAGTTTAATTAATTTAATTTCAAATAATTGGAGCTTTCAATCTATAGGTCCATAAGGTCTCCTTGCTAGCTCACCATGGACCAACAAGGATCAACTATGCTGAAAGGAAAATTTTGAAATGTTCAAATTTATGAGGAAAAATATTAGTTGTATTGGATACGATTAATTACATAATTTATGATAAAGTTGATTTGAATAAGATTCAAGTTATAACTTCATAATATGGAGAATTAATTTATTTGAATATGATTCAAATAATCATTTATTTGGATAAAATGCATATAAATAAGTAGATAGAGAATTAATTAATTAATTAGAATTGGATTCAAATGATCAATTATTTAATTTGGATTTGATTCAAATTAAAAGTCCTGCAGAAGATAAATACTTAAATATGATTTAAATATTTATATTTTAAACAATTTGATATGATATATTATTTAGGTAGAGACTTATTAATATTGGATGTTCTTAAATATTTAATTTAAAATCTATACAGAAGGGTTATCCCAATAGGATTAAGAGTAACCCATATAGTTCTATAAATAGTACCATTGGGAGCCCTCATAAAACACACACCCTAATAAAAGTTCTTTAGGAAAAATCATTCTACACATTCCCTTTATTCAAGAGCGGTTCCCACAAGCATGATCCTTGCTAGAGTCACAACAAGGAAGATCTGGTGGAAAAGGAAGGTTTCAAGGAGAAGACTACCGGTTGAGGAGAAGATTTTTGCTACAGTTGTGGATCGACAAAGGTATGTTGCTTAACCTTTCTCTTCTCGTTTTTGTATTTTTAATTCTTTCAAAAAATCAAAGAACGCGATTATATGCTTCAATCCATATTCAACTTCCTACACATTCATAGAGCGATACTGTACCGTTTATAGTGCATTGATAAGCTTAAATGTTAATGCCATTAATTCACCTCCACGTTTACCGACGACCAAGCGCAAGAAACGTCATCAAAATAAGAAAATGAGACAGTGATAAATAAAAACACTATGTGGCACACATGCGAAGGGCACGCTTATGCATCTATAGGTACTGATATCGCTTTATCAATATCGTTCAACAGTAAAACTATTCATGCATCATTAGAAATGATGCAACGAAAGTTGAAAGTTTAACTGTGATCAACAATTTTAAACTCACTAATGCAACGATTAATTGCCTATATATACAACCACTCCACTTCATAATTCTTCATTTAGCGTCCAAATCAATTTTTTTAGAAAGTCAAATAGAAATGTGGCCAAATTCCAGTTACGATTTAGAGGGTGATCATTTTTTCAATTACCTGTCTGATACACCAAGTCCCCACCTATCCAGCCCTGTCACCTCGCCAACAACATTGGAGTCCTCTAGAGAAGATGAGGACTCCTTAACGGTTTGATTTTCTGATTAGTCCTCCGAGTCATGGACGTGGAGTTTTGAACCCTCTAGCATTGAAACCCAGGCAACAACACTACAATCCCCCACCAAAGACGATGACTCTGCAGTTAAAGTGGCTGCAAGCACCACAAAAGGACTTTCTCCCTCCACTCATACACTAACTCCCATTCCAATAATGAGAGTTTTAACAACTGGTTCACAACCCAATATGAACCAACCATCCCTCATGAGGCCTCCCTAGCCTCGATCAACTACCCTACAAACCAGAAAGGCAAGGGCAAGGTGGAGGAAGTAGGGAAGAAACGAGGTGCTGACCAAGGACCAAGGGACACGAAGGTCTAGAAGAAGAACCCCAAATGTGCATTGGTGATCATATCCAGTGACTTTGAGTAAAGTGGGTTCCTCTTTTGTGGTTGGCCAAGGTTTTATTTTTTTTATTTTCTTTATGTTTTTTTGTGTGGTAAATTGGATCCCCCTACCCCAACATTTTGTATCCCCACAAATGTTCATTTGTTATGAAATTATCTTCCTTCACTCTTCTTTCTTTTTTTTTTTAGTATGTTGTTTGAATGCCATCTGTAAAAATATTATCATGGAGAAAGCCAAGTATAAGGAATTGACACTAACAAATGCATGCAACGCAAAAGACGACTAAAAATACTCAAAATGTCCCCCAATATTTTTTCTATTATTGTCGTTATCAATTGAGTGCAACTGTAAAATATATCGCCGTAAACCGATGATGCATGACGTCTTCACAAAAGTTTTTTTCCCCATGTTATTGTTATTGACGGAAGAAACGGTAGATTGGTAAGTGTATGAAGAAATGCAAGTGATAAAATTATTAAAACAGTCACAACCGTTACCTGATTAATTGTCTCGTAAACTGTTAAATGCTGACGTCCAAAGATAAAATTTGAAAATCCTTTAAAAGTATTTAAAAAAAGAAAGTGGATCCCACTACATCTTCAATAAAGATGAGGAGGTAGACTTCACGTTTCATTAGGATTATAAATGGATAGGTAATTAACAACAAAAATAGTCATATGAGGCCCAGTTGATTTATACCAATTTACTTAGGAATGAGTAAAGATGGCCTAAATTAGGGTGTGTTTGGAATATATTTTTAAATGTTTAATTTAAAAAATAAGTTATTTTAGAAAATATTAGAGTGTTTAGCAACTATTCAAAAATAAATTTTGAATTGTATTTTAAATAATTTTTATCCAAATAGTTTAAATAAAAGAATTTGTTTGAAAAATACTTCCTTCTCGAGTGAATCCAAAACCCCTAAAATGTTTTCAAATAATCCACCATTTTCACTAACCCAAAAGGCAGAGATGAAATCCGCGCCCACAAACAAAATCAAAAAGACCCATTAGTGATTACACACACTTTTGATTTGATGTTTCGATTATTATTACTTGCACACATGCCTTTCCCCTCTCTTCCTTCTTCTCTCACTCTCTCATTTTCTCTCGCACCCTCTTCATTTCTCCCTCTACAATGGAAGAAGATGACCCCAGTAAGGCTCTTGATCTCATTAAGGACCTTGTTCTTCGTCTTCTTTCCCAAAATCCCACCTCCAATTCCAGCCCTACCTCCTCCGATTTCCAAAAGTCTCTTCGCTATGCAATTCGCATTCTCACTAGCCGGATGACTCCCTCCATTGCTCCTGATGCTGCTGGCATTGCCGAATCCATCAAGCGCAGGCTCGCCACTGAGGGTAAGTCTTCTCAGGCCCTCACTTTTGCTGACCTTTACACTAAATTTGCATCCAAAACTGGCCCTGGGAGTGTAAATAATAAGTGGGCTGTGCTTTATTTACTCAAAATTGTGGCGGAGGATCGCAAATGTAGACAGACCCAGTTTGAATCTTCAGTGCTTTTGCCTAATTTAGTAGCGAGTGATCCTGTGTTGGGAAAGAAGTCGTCTGGGGCGGCCCCGGAGAAGGAGTGGCAGAAGGGGGTTTTGCTGGTTGCGAAAGACCCTGAGAATCTTCGCGATGTTGCTTTTAAGGAGTTTGCGAATCTGCTGAAGGAGGAAAATGAAGTGACTGAAGAGGTTTTGGTGAGGGATGTGTTGTATGCTTGTCAAGGAATTGATGGAAAGTATGTGAAATTTGACAATAATTCTGATGGGTATGTTCTATGCAATTTAATTAAGGCTTCCAGGGCAACTAGGACGATGATTCGTAAGCTATGTGAAATGGGGTGGCTGTTTAGGAAGGTTAAAGGGTATATCTCAGAGAGTATGGAACGTTTTCCAGCTGAAGATATTGGAACTGTTGGACATGCTTTTTGTGCTGCATTGCAGGATGAGCTTTCAGAATACTATAAACTGTTGGCAGTTCTCGAAGCCCAGGCGATGAATCCAATACCTTTGGTTTCGGAGGCAGCAAGTTCGGGAAACTATCTGTCTCTTAGGAGATTGGCAGTCTGGTTTGCTGAGCCAATGGCAAAAATGAGGTTGATGGCTGTATTGGTCGACAAGTGTAGAGTCTTGAAGGGTGGGGCAATGGCTGGGGCCATCCATTTACATGCTCAGCATGGTGACCCCTTGGTGCTTGAATTCATGAGGCGTTTGCTGCGACGTGTATGCTCTCCCCTTTTTGAGATGGTAAGGAGTTGGGTTTTAGAAGGGGAGCTGGAAGACATTTTTTCTGAATTTTTTGTTGTCGGGCAACAAGTGAAAGCTGAATCTCTCTGGAGGGAAGGTTATAGGCTTCACGCTGGCATGCTTCCATCTTTTATTTCACAATCTCTAGCCCAACGTATATTGAGGACTGGGAAGTCGATTAATTTCCTTCGTGTCTGTTGTGAGGACATGGGATGGGCTGATGCTGCAACAGAAGCAGCAGTAGCTGCTGGGACTACAACTAAAAGGGGAGGCCTTGGATATGGTGAGACAGATGCCCTTGAATCTTTGGTAGATGGAGCAGCAAAAAGAATAGACAAACACTTGTTGGATGTAATGCACAAGCGATATAAGTTCAAAGACCATTGTTTAGCAATTAAACGCTATTTACTATTGGGACAAGGAGATTTTGTCCAATATTTGATGGATATTGTTGGACCTGAGCTTTCTGAGCCCGCTAATGCTATTAGCTCATTTAAGTTATCTGGTCTCCTGGAAACAGCAATTCGGTCCTCTAATGCTCAATATGACGATCCAGACATCTTGGATAGATTAAAGGTTAAGATGATGCCTCATGGAACTGGAGATAGGGGTTGGGATGTATTCTCATTAGAATATGAGGCACGAGTTCCGCTAGATACTGTATTCACAGAGTCTGTCATGTCAAAATATTTAAGGATCTTTAATTTCCTGTGGAAGCTTAGACGTGTTGAGCATGCGCTTATAGGTACTTGGAAGACAATGAAACCAAACTGCATCACGTCCTGTTCATTAACTAAGCTGCACCATGGGGTAAAGTTGCAGTTACTCTCAACATTGAGGCGATGCCAGGTCCTCTGGGTTGAGATGAATCATTTTGTTACAAACTTGCAATACTACATAATGTTTGAAGTCTTGGAGGTATCGTGGTCTGATTTTTCAAATGAAATGGAAGCAGCGATGGATCTGGATGATTTACTTGCCGCTCATAAAAAGTATCTTCATGCAATATTTGAGAAATCTCTTCTTGGAGAACAATCTCAAACACTTTGCAAATCACTTTTTGTCTTATTTGATCTAATATTGCGATTTCGAAGTCATGCAGACAGGTTGTATGAGGGAATACATGAATTACAATGCAGGTAATATTATATTTTTTATTTATTTACTTCATTGTACTTCTATGTAATATTTCTTTCTTCTTGGATTCAGTATATCTCTTGTTTTTATGTAGAACATTAGAATCATCTTTACCTTCTGGAGACAAGAGTAAAAAGAATCGTTCAACAGAAAAATCTTTAGAAACAGCATCGTGGAAAGCTGATGGCAAGAAGGCTCTAACACAACGTGCTGGTGAATTTCTTCGGAATGTAGAACAAGATCTGGCTTCATTAGCTAAAGAGTATTCTTCATTGCTTGAGGGATTCATTTCTCAGCTGCCTTTGCAACAACATGTTGATTTGAAGTTTCTCCTATTCCGTCTTGACTTCACCGAATTTTACAGCCAATTACGACCTCATGTGTAGAGTGGATGTCAGATATATATCTCACATGGCCTTTCGTTGGTAGTCACAATTGGCAGAGCTCTAACAAATTTTTCATGGCCGCCACAGGGATCAGCCATTGAAAATTTCATTGCCCGGCATGTAATTTTAGGTATGTAGCTCATTTGTTTATAGTTTGTTCCTGAGATTGTTGTTACATTTATGGGACAATCTGAGCTCTTATAAATACTTTCCAGGGTTTTGACCATTTTTATCATTTATGAATAGAAATGGTGTTTGCGTATTATGTTGAGCCCAGAAGCCTAAAGTTCTTTAGCGTTGTATTTGTTGTCTCATTTTGGATTCTTTTTTAATGTTTTTGTGGCGTTCAAGTCCATATTCAAGTTTTATAGTTTTCTTTCTTAAGCTGTGTTATGGATGGCTGTTAGGCTTGGATCTGATTGACTTTTTGCACTTTCCAGCATCCTTCACACATGTAGCCGATTTTTGTTTATGGTATCAAAGATGATTTATATTTGCAAATATATAAATTTGACAAGGACATGATAATACTTGTTCTAATCTATCTTTTTTTCTTTTTCATTTTTTCTTTCTTCTTCTTCTTCTTCTTCTTCTTCTTCTCTTATTTTTATTTATTTATTTATTTTTTTTTATTTTTTTTATTTTTTTGCTATCTATCATTCATTCAGGTAGCTGATTTTTGTTTTTGGTCTTTCACATTTGTACTTAGTAGTATGCTGCAATTATACAAACACCACCATGACATCAGTTTCCTTGCCTCATAATTATTTGTTTTCCTATTTTAGCTAGGTCTATTTTTAACTCTTCCTTCAAATTATGTGATTGTGTTATTCCAATGAGAAGTTTAAAACTCACTCTGGGCTAAGCTCTACCTATCAGTTAACTTTTCCTTAATACTTTGCAAAGTTATCTTTATTTTTATCTGGTGACAGATAACTCCCCTTTTCAATTGGTACTTCATCGAAAAGAAAAACCAATAAAGAAAGAAAAGAAATTCCACTCTTCAGTCAATACTAGGTATGATTGGGTTACTAATTACAACTTGCAAAGTTAAAACCTAATAATTTTGCCCACCTATTCAACTCCACCGAACCACAATTAATGCCTAGAATCTAACTCTTTTCTCTGTTTATCTTCAAACCAAAAATAGACTGAAAAAACAACTTAAAACAGTTTAAATTCACAAAAGCCACCTCCCTACCTTAACCGAAGAAGATTATATCATTAGCAAAATGAGTCAACGGAAACTTAGCTCTCCCAACCAAAAAGCCGTCCTACTGGAGAATTTTCAGACATGACCATGAAAACAATTCTAAGGATATTCTCGAGCATGACCATGCTCCAGCCAAAAGCTTCCAACATTTAGTTTCAATACTTTTTTTTTTTTTTTTGTTAAATTACCACTTAACCCAAAAGCTTAGTGAAAGCTTAAGCTGATGAGCTATGGTAAATTTAATTATATCAATACTTTAACACGCTCATTGACTTGGTGGCTTGGAAATTTGTAGAAGGCCCAAAAGGTGGAAATTAATATTATTATTAATTGATGAGAAAAATGATATTGGCTGGTTTGAACATATGAGTTCTTCCTCTGTTATCTTGTTAAATCACTACTAAACCCAAAAGCTTAAGCTGATGAGTTATGATAAATTTAATTATATCAATACTAAACACTTTTGAGCACAAAGATGAGCTAAATTTACGTCAACTAGGATCCTTTTTTGTAACTCAAAAATGTCAGTCGACTATATTTATGTCCCATGGCCAATTTTCCTTGGTAGAATCCTTTTTAAATGAATGTAAATAGAAATGTCCGTTTACCCCATGAGAAAGTGCCCCAATCTGGGCAGGAATTCTCCGTCATGGGGAATGGGAGAGGGAGTGGGGTGATTTTCTCCCCGTTGGCTAAACAGGGATGAAGACGGGGATTAACTCTATTCTGGATCCAATGTTCAGTTTATTAAAGGGGTATCTAACCTCCCTTCTCCTAAAGAGGTTTTATCTACTTTCGAGAGGATTCAGTGGTAAGTGTGAGTAGTGAAAAAAGTGGAGTTTCTTTGGAGGTAACAGTCCAACAAGACCTGCTACTGGAGGATTTATTTGCAGGTAGCCCATAGTCTTATTTTTGCAAGTGAAGACATTGGTTCACTTAATTCAGAGCCTTTTGTTGTAGTTTCACCAATGTCTTCTTCTTTGATTTCTGACAAATTTGCTTCTTTGGTTAAGGTTTGCAATCTTCCGTTGCGGGCAATTCTTTCTACTTCTACGAGAGTTACAGTTTAATGTTGTTCATCTTGTTATTTTACAATTAACTGCACTTTTTTTTTATTGTTCGAGGTGCTTTTTCTGTTGGAGATTCTTAAAGTCCCATTTGCCTTAGGGTCTCATTTCCCTCTCATAAGGTATTGTTCATAGCTTTTTGATCCTTTGTGGTGCATTCTTGTCAGCTTCTTGATCGTGTTTGTTTTTTCTTTGTTTGGTCTGGTTTTTTTGGTTCAGATTTATCTTTTAGTTTCTTTTGGGGATATGTAAGTCTTTTGTGCTCCTTGGTTGAAGGTTTTCTTCTTTTTGGCCTGTATTCCAGAATTGTTTCCAATATTTGTCTTATAATTGGAGATTTTGTACTTTTGAGTATTAGTTTCTTTTCATTATATCAATGAAATTTTTGTTTTTGTTTCAAATAATAATAATAATAATAATAATAATTAAAAAAAATTCCCTGGCCCCGCCCAATTTATTATTTTATTATTATTATTTTTATATTATGTGTATATATGTAGATTAAAATGTTTTATTTAAATTGGAGACTTGTGTATTTGAGTCTATGTTTTGTAAAATTTAAATTAAAGAATATGTATTGTAATATTGAAATTTGAACTTCATCTTTTCGAAAAAGATCACCTTTTTTAAGATGGGTTTGTCGGGCACAGAGAGAAGTAAACAAAAACAATCTGGATTTTGCAACAGAAGCACTTGTAGAAGAAGAAGAAAGAAAGAAAGAAAAAGAAAAGCAAAAAATTAGGGAAAAAAAAAAAGAAGAAAAAAGAAAAAAGGAACAAGTCATAATCTAGGTCCAGGTTTCAATCCATGGTGGCCACCTACGTAGCAATTAATTTTCTATGAGTTTCCTTGACACCCAAATGTTATAGGGTCAAGTGGGTTGTCCCGTGAGATTAGTCGAGGTGCGTAAGCTGGCTCGGAAACTCACGGATATTAAATATATATATATATATATATATATATATATTGAAATTTAAACTTTTAGAAATTATGGTTGAACATTTAATTTATATTTTAGCATGTGAAATATAATTGTTTTATTGGGATATTGAAGAATTTTTTTTCTTTAAATGTAAATTATTGGAAATTACCAATTTAAACATATAGTTTTTGAAAAAAAACCGTTCCTTTTGGTTGAGATTATTATTGTTCTGTAAAAAAAAACAATGAGAAATAATTCTCTGTGGAGGATCTCCATCCTGATCCCCGTGAAATTAAATGGAGTATTTTGTAGGGGTGAGGATTTTAATGGGAAGAGGGGATGGGAGTGACGATGCCGTTTCCCAGCCCCGCCCGTGAACATCCCTAACTGTGAACAGGGTATTTTTCTCAGTTCCTTAAGATGGATTAATGTCCCCAACATTGACTTGCTGAGAACATTTTGGACGAATAAGAGGTCCAAAGCCAAGAAATACAAACAGAATTTAATCCACTTGAAGATAAATATGGGAAAGAGAGGCCTGCTCTAAATTTTCATCTTCTTTAGGGCTCCTTGAAGCCCTAGATCTCAAGCATTGGAAAATGGTAGCTGAGTTATTTGGCCTACTGGAGAACCTGTAGAGCTTTGTAAGCGTGGTTTCTAAGCTGCTTCTCTCAATCCATGAATCGTGCCAAAATGAAGTGTGTTGACCATTGCCATGGATTCTTTTAATGCGGTTTCTAACTAAGTTATCGACAGATTTGTATGTCTATGAAGCTTTGGAGGAGCCAATATAGAAAGATTTTGGCCAAACATGACTAGCAGTAAGAGGATAGTATTTTAGCTTTGATTAATTAATTAATTTTTTATTATTTTTCTTATAAAGAACCATAAACATTATTGTCTTTTGGAGCTGGTGCTGAGTTTTACAAAGCCTCCCATAGGTGGTGAGCGTGGAAAATGAGCATAATGTGGAATGAGCCTCCGATACCTAGTTTTAGAGGAAAAAAAAAAAAAAAAAAAAAAAAAAACTGAGGCAGTTCAGAGGTATGGACTTTATTTTTTTGGGGGGACAGAGGTATGGACTTTATTACACAGTTTCATGCTATACTATAGGCTTCAACTACTATTGCATTGTTTTGTTAGACGGTGGGAGCTTAAGGTAGTGGATTTTGTGTTGCAATGTGCAACGTTGTATGTTGTATATAGTTTGCAGGGCTTGTTTTTTATTTGTTCTCTGTTGCTTGGTATTTATGTGCACTCTTATCTCTCATGAAAGTCCAAGTATGTTATCGTAAATAGTTAATTGTTCATGTAGGCTTAATGTGTCGCCTTAGAAGTTCCTTATAAATATTAGTCAAAGGAGTATTTTATTGGCTGCAGAGGGTTCCCCACCCGCCAACCCCCCATTTTGCAGGCAGATTCATAAGGTTTGTTGCCGGATGATTGTAATCACCGATTAAATATATAATAAAATCTATTCAAGGGCCTAAGAAGTAGCGATAAATGGATGAAATTTACTATGTCATGGAAATCTTATACTGAATTGTAATGAGTTCATCATTGCCTCCCAAGGACAAGGGATCCTTGTCTCGATTTAATGATTTCCGTTTGATAGTACCTTTTTGTATCATAAATATTAGCTTCAAAGAAATTTGGTAGTTGGGCTCTTTCCCCTTCAGTGTGCAACCTTTGCTTATAGAATGTTGATGAAGAAAATTTGGATCATCTTTTTTCTTCATTGCTCATACACCTTCGGGTCTAGGGGTTCGGGTTTTCTGGGGGGGACTTTGGCATTTCTATCTGCCTGCATTTCTCTGTTGTGGATTGGATGCAGGAGGTTATGATTTATGAATGTGTGGGTGTAGAAGGAAGAGCGGAGATTTATGGAGATGCACCTCTAGAGCCATTTTGTGGGAAATATGGAAGGAAAGAAATCAAAGTGTTTTTAAGATAAAATCTACTTCTTTTGACCCTTTTGTAATAACGTACAGCTGATTTCGTCTTTTTGGTGTCTAAGACACCAAAAATTGTTTTGTAATTGCAGTCTGACTTTACTCCTCCATGATTGGAAGGCTTTCTGTTATCAAAAAAGAAAAGGAAAAAAAAAAACTTCAAAGAACTCATAATATTGGCGTTGCTGAAAAGGGTTGCTGATCGAGAGTCAGCTTCTTCTGTAGCAATGGCCAATGTTATCACATGGATTGAATTGGAGGGGTCTTATACTCGTGATATCTTATTGTCTCCAACTGATTAATTGGATGGATGATCCTTTTCATGAGGTTCGACCGTTTTTTACGGATGTTTGGCAATTGGAGTCCTCCTTTGCTTCTAAACCTTATCGGTATGTGAAGCGAGATTGGAATACATTGGCTCATGATTTGGCTTGTCAGGGTTTTTCTGGAGTTTCTCTCTCCTGATTTTCTAATTTGCGTTCTTAGTTCATTTTGTGTTGTAAGCATGATACTAGGCACGTAATTTGGTCGGATTCATTCCATCTTTTTGATTAATGGTTGAGGTTTTATTGGTCTCGGAAAAAAAAAAAAAAAAAAAAAAAAGGAAAAAGAAAAGAAAAAGATAAGACGTTTTAGCTATTTTATATTGGTTTCAAGACTTCCTCATTCTGTAATTATAGTTTTGTTAACTGAGACATGAGCTGATTGTATATATGATGATTGAAGAGGCAATATATTAAAATGTGTTGGTTCATATATCCATTTTGTAGATGTTATTCACTCTGATTTATCCTTCAGCTTGTGCCTCATTTTTGATTTTATGATGCAATGTTGGTTTGAACTTTGGAACTCGCTTTGCTTTTCCATCAGTTCATAGATGAGAGTCCCATTTGTGGTTGCTTTATTTAGCTCAAAGCTTCTCAATGGCAGATGTTCATTTGCTCGTCTTTGAAGATGCTGTTTGATTTTATATGCATATCAAAGAAGCGAGTGACTGGTTTAGCTACCCGGGGGGCCACTTGTAACAATGATGCAACTATTAAGAATGTAGCAAAGTCGAGAAGTCATGACTGAGAGAGTATATTAGATGTTAGGATTTATGGGAGGGTATGCTTTTGTTGGTAGCAGAGTAGAGGGTTATGATATATCTCTCTTGTGATTAACAAACAGTGAATTTATCAGTTGATCTAGATGAGCTGAGTTATTTGTAAAGAAGAGGAAGCATTATGATTACTAATACTACTTTGCTCTCTATTTTGGTCTTCTCTTTTGGTATTTTCTCATTCCTTCCCATCCCTAGTCCATTTCATACAGAAGCATTGGAGTGTGTACTACTTCTTGTTGGAAATAATAAAACTATGAAAGCTAATTGTGCAAGAGAGTGTAGACAAATAAATCAATGGTACTAAAATGTTAATCAAAACACGGTTTTGATAAAGCTTGTGATTTTGGTCGAGGCGGTTGTAGAACATTGTTGTTAGAGAAGATATGTCTCCACTTGTTTTTAGTTATTTGACACTCCACTTCTAGAATACAACTTCTTTTAAGAAAACTCCGTTGACATGTATGCTCAAGGAAAATCCCTTTGGAATAGATGTTTGTGGAAAGGAAAAGTCTATGTGACAAAGGTATTCTCTAGCTTCACAAGGAAAATGATTAAAAGGAATCAATGCGCTCAACCGCCTTCAAAGTTGCCTGATCTTTTCCTTAAAAAGTGGGAAGAGGATATTGACTCCTAAATCTTTTACTGATAATAAAAGAAAATAAAAAATAAATCAATTTAAGGGATGCAACAATCCTCACATAATTTAAGATTTTCCAAATCATGTCAAATTATTCTTAAAAAGATAACAGTGAACATTTTTACTATGCAATAGGTGTAGGTACCTTTCAGGTTTGAAACTCCACTTAGTAAAAATAAGTATCTATTGTAAGGAGTTGTAGTGAACAAAGTCTTGAACTAGGTTCTTTAAATCAAACTTTCATTTACCTTACATATAGTACAAGTCAATTTAGAAGTTTTGGTCTATTTTGTGCTTTAGGCGGTCAGTCCACCCATCTCATTTTCATGAGTGTTTTAAAGTAACCCAACTTAACGACCTTGCTACAACACCTTAAATAGGTGAAACCTTCAAGGGTTGTTTGTGACCAACACCGTGCATAATACATTCATAGATTTCATATTCGAAGTTTAATTCTTCATGATCATCACATTATGAGCACTACCACCTTAGGAATGAAGAAGTGTGAATCTAGCCTTATGTAGTGTTTATAATGTAAAGAAATTTTTTCAATTAAATGCAAGTTTTCCTATGGAAATCTAAATACAAGTTTTTAATAAGGTTCCTAGAGAGTCCAAGGTCGAACGTGGATTTGAGAAAAATGAATGTTAAGACTTTGTCGATTTTATACAATATTCTATTCAAATAATGTGTTGAAAAGAATGCATTGAAAAGCTTTATAGATGAATTAATTACAGACGAATATACAAAAGTGTGAAGATGATTGGAGAAACATGGAGAGTGGCGATGTGTGGATGTGATGATAGTGAAAACGTAAGTACAAATACAGTTAAAACAACAGACGTTGATAAATGGAGAAATCAATGGAGAAAGTAGGGTTGAGAAGAGTTCACTGGCATTTTCCTAAGTATTGCTTAGGCAGGCATTCATATTTTAAACTCTAAAAATTGAGAACTCGCCTCTCGATGCTTCTATGCCACATCTATCTTATCTCTAAGATGCAAGACTAACTTTATCTCTAAAGCTAACTCTTTTCTTGTTTAAATGAAAATTGTAGTCACTTACTCTTAAGCAATTGATCATGCTTACTTAAATCTATTTGTTCAACAAATTCATGCACGATTTTTAGCATACATCAAACAAGATGGACGCTACTTATTCAAAACTTGAAAAATGTTAGTTTTATCCATTCAACCGAATGAGAAATTAGTTAACCATAATGGAAGATGAGAATGACATGAATACATGAAAATATAAAATAATTTGATTTATATTAAAGAAATTGTGAGCCTTTCGAAATCACTATCTTAATACAACAAGCGAAAGAATAATGTCAAGCTACTAATTGCAATGTCTTGCTTCTTGGAGGCCTTAGGTGGTGGCTGTTTGAAGTATTTGCACAGATGGAGGAGGTGGATTCTCACATTTCGAGAGGTAAACTGAGCTTTCACTCAGAATGCTTCAAAGAAAAGCTCGAAGTTAAAGATGGAAACAAAGGTGAGGAGATTGAGCAGAGCTTTCGCTAGATCGTCTCTCTTTATCCACAAGTAGAGTTCTTATGGGCTATTTATAGGCATCCAAAATGGTGATCCTCATGCTTGCTTGACACCATTGCATTTAATTCCATTTCCTGTTGGACAAAGTTCTTCGTGTCACAGGTTCAATGGCTCTATCGTGACTTAATCAAATCAATCATTCACTTGCATGTTGACGCGACAGCTACCGCCCATGCGTCTATCTATTATTTTTCTCTTCAATGCCAGATTTTTTGACGCATTGATCAATTATATGGCTTGGTCTCACACTATATGGCAACATCTTTGCTTGTCCTTGGCTATTTTATGGGTTCTTTTTGTTGGATTTCTACGTTAAAAAGGATACAAATCTCATAATTTTCATGATAAAAGCTTTTGTAAACATTATGAACGTAAAGTTACTCATTTTACACTATTTTCTTGTCAAGCCCATGCTTCTTCTTCTAAACTAACCTAATTATTCCAAATAAAGAGTATAATAACTTGTATTTCTACAAGTTATCACATCCCCAAATTTAGAATAATGTTTGTCCTCAAACATTTATTTAAAGTCTTATTGCATACCTTTGCTCAAATCATTGCATAAACTAGATCTCTCAATATGCTTCCTAGTTTGAGACTCATTTCAACAAATAATTCTCCACAAGAAATCTTATTCAATCATTGCTTAGAAAATATTTCCTATATCTAGATGTTGCAAGCTAGTTCTCAAAATTTCTTTACTCATTTCCAGACATTCGTATCCCTCATTTTAGTAATGTGCTTAGAATTCATTTTCATAAAACTTCTCTTTATGACATATTTTATTTTTAGTCTTAGTTCTTTAATATTGAATCTGTGTTGATTTGGGCTATCCACCTTCGTTTTGACTTACCAACTATGAGTGCATGGAGACAACCAACATTGACTAGGAACCCCTTCACAACTCAACTCTATCACGCTTATTTTAATTTCTTGGCGTTGATAGCAGAGCTGTTTATTTATTTTCGTTGATCCTGGACACTTACCTTCATTTTAACATACCAACTATGTGGTGCATGGAGGCAACCAACTATGTGTTCAACTAAACTCTTATCAAGCTAATTTTATGTGCTGGCAATGAAGTTGGTGTCCAAAAAACTGTGTGTTTTTTGTTGTTATTATTATTATTATTATTATTTTTAAAATGACATTAAGAGATTTTTAAGAAATTTGAACACATAAGCTCAAACCTCGCGGACCCTAAATTTTTTAAAGCAACAAGGTCCTCATTGTTGGAATCAAGTTATGACATTGCCTTAGAAAAAGTTTTACAAAAGAGGTTTAAGGTAAAGCTTGCACACATACTATATTCAAGAAATGTTTTCTAAGACAGATCCTAAGGTTTTTGGGCTAACGTTTGTCTTAATAAATCTAAATGTTGTACAACATAAGTTCATCATTGAGATCACAACACAAACACACAAACAATGCGAGGAACAATAAGGCGTTGAATAAACACAAGCAACAAACTCAAGAATAATTGCAAAAGAGAATGCATTGTAATTTGATCATTAAATGGGTATTAGAATATTACAATGCATTCATAAAAAAATTTTACAAAAGACTTAATAAAATTCAAAGTACATAGAAACCAAAAACAAAAACACCCTCAAATTTTGTTTCCTCCCGCGTTGTCGTCATCGTGGGTGCAGGGAAGGATTGGCATCAAAGAACCTTAAGGGTTGCTGAAGAGAAGGAGGAATGTTGGGCGCTGAGATGCGTTGGATGAACACTTCGTGAGTGTAGTCATCAAAGTACGAAACTGTTTCTCCTAGCGTTGAGCTTGGCATTGAGAAAAATCTCGCAACTCTTGTTGTTGCCACGTCAACTCCTCAACTTTCTTGGTCAGCTCTCCATTCATCTGGAGGAGCCTGTCTTCTCTACGCTTCTCTGTGTTCAAATCCTCCAAGATAGGATGGAGAATGCCTTCGTCTAAGTACATTAGCATGTCATCCATGTCGCCCACAAAGTATTGGTTGCCTGGGACATGGGCCAAGTTGTATGGCGAAGGTGTGTAAGTCATTTGCAGACGCCTACTTGTCTCACCAACATTCAACCTTGGCGGATTGTGTGAAATACTAGGGACTTAACCGATTGGGTCATTAACAGTAGGTGGAAGGATGACATGTTGATTGGAGGACTCCATAGGGACTGGAGTCTTATTTGGCTCAACAATAGGTGGAGGAGGTGGGGAATCTTGATGCAATAACTCCACAGGATCCAGAGTCAAGGTTTGCTCAACAGTAGGTATAGAAGGTTGTGGAGTTGGTTCCTTTAAAACTTCTTCTTAGGCATGTGGGGAATCAGGCACTTCAATATTCTTAGGAGTCGGCGGCGACTTTCCCTTCAACTGGATATTAAGGCTCTCAAGTTCTATGTGTGGAGGCGAGGGAGGTCGAAGCTCAAGAGTTGGCAAGGAGATAGGTTCATTTTGCATTTTGGGAAAAGGTGGAGGAGATAAGTGTTGTTCTTCTTCAATGGGCATAGCTGGAAAGGAGTAAGGGGTTATCGCTCGGTCATTTTGGTTGGATGGCCTGGGGTTGAGGTGGGTTTCATCCCCCATGCCATTCTGCTTTGAGCTCGACGTCGAGATCTCAAAGTGTTTCTTTATAACTTCATCCGTTTCGGCTTAGAGGACTGTGGTGATAGGGCTTCTTGGGGATTAGCTGGTCGTTTCTTGGTTTTAGGGGCTTCAAGGAGATGTGGGGAGTCCCTCAACACAATTGTCTAAAGACTTGGTTGGTGATGACTTCCTTTACTGCCACCTCAGTCTCCCTTTCCATTACATACATATTGGAGCATAGCTTTGTCACGATGGATGGAATGAAGAGTTGGACCCTTGGCTTTGAGAAAATCCCTCGAATTTGGGTTGCGATGACATGACCAACGTCCATGTAAATTCCCGCATGCAGTAGATAGTCATCACTCTATCTCTGGAGATTGAGGCATCATGCGCTGTGGGGAGGAGGGACTTCTTGATGAAGTAGAGCTAGAGATAGGCCTCAGGCGTTAGACAAGCTGGGGCCAATGTCTTAATGCCCTTGGGTGATGTGATCCATTTTGACCCCGACTTGGCTAACAACTTTAGGGCTTCATCCATTTTCTGCCCGCATTGGCGACTCCATGATTCTATTTCCTTCAGCTTCAGAGTCGCTGGGTAATCCAAACAACCCATTACTTCCCAGGCATCAAAAGGCACCACCACGCTGTTAATTTTGACCTCGTCCTGCTCTTTGTGGAGTCTACCTTCATAAAATACCCTCACCACGAATGATTGGATGGACTGGGTGCCTTCACAGAAACTGCGCCATCCCAATGCATCAATTGTATTAGTGATGAAGGCGAGCAACTCTATCATCTTGGGGAAGAACCCCATTTCCAATTCGAGGTCGCTGAATTGCTTCTTTCGACTTTTGCTCGTCTCCTTGGGTGGTTCCTCCACCATCTTTTCTTTGCCCTTGTCTTTTCTTCTCCTCTCAGGACTAGCCGGCATCTTACTACTTTCTCCCATTTCCCTTCCTTGGATTCTCAATGCCGGCTTCTTGGCCGCTTCTTCTGACACTTCTCTTCTTTTCTCCGATAGCTGACTGTTCTTTTTAACTACCTCCTTAGCCAACTTTTTCTTTTTCTTCCTTATTTCCTTTACATTTTTCTTGATGTGTAGAGATTTCGGTAGCCTCTTCGCATCGCTATCTTCTAGCAATTCTTTCTCAAATTCAGCTGTTATTGCCGCCAGGCGGCATTCTTCCTCCTCGCTACATTCCTTACTTAAAGGCCTTATTCTGGCCTCGAGCCCGCCCTACTTCCTCTCTTAATTCTTTATCCAACTCATTGGTGGATTGGAGAAGCTGTGTGTTTTCCTTCAGATGATGAATGTCTTCCCTTGCCTTCTTCTACTTTTTGGAAAATTTGGCCGACAGCCGCTCCATAGAAGATGCAGCGACAACTACTTCAGGGCTCTTAGATGAGCCTTCTCCTTTCTTCTGTTTAGAAGGCCTTTTCTTCTTCCACTGCCCAGAAGGCCTTTTCTTTATCAGTCGTGCGGCCACTTCCTTTGGCGCTTTCGCCATGGCCAATGCTTTTCTCTACTTTGGCAATTATGGCTCCAATAGGCCTATCATTAGACTCGGATGCTGACTCTTCAAGGCCTCTGGAGGTAGGGACAAACCCTTGCGGTGAATTCTTCTTCCTTGAAGGTTGATCGACCACCCTGTCAAACCATTCTTTCACGTTAATTGTCTCTAAAATGTCTCGAAAGACATTTCTTTCGTCTCTTCTGGCCGCCTCACTTGCTTCTACTATAACACTAGAGCTTGGTGGTAGGGGCCTCGATACGATCTCCAACTTAGGATTGTTGGGGCAGACCATCTCCTCGCGTGGTCCGAAGGCAGGGAATTCAACAGTCAGGGGTTCGAATAGGTGAGTGGGGACAGATAGACGCAAGGTAGGGGAAGGGGCGATTTGTTTGGAAGAAAGGTCGGCTATGGTTGGGACGGTGAAGGTGACATTTGGGATTGCCAACGGTCGTTAAGGTTAGACAGAAAATGAACAGACGCCCCTATTAACAGGTTAGAGGCATTGGGTCGATATCAGAAAGATGGTTCGATGTGGCTAGGCTTGGGAAGATGAAGGGGCAACATCAGTCGTTTGTTTAAGTGCGGCTAATTGGGCTTTTTGTGATGAGGAGGTTGTTTTCTGGGAGGCCATTGGTTTAAGAAGATGAAGATTGAGTGAGAGATTGAAGAATGAGCTTGAAAATGTGCCGAAAAATGCAGGAAAACGTCAGAGATTGGAGAGAGTAAGAACTCAGGAAAATAGAAAGTGAAAGAGGAAGGAGGAGGGTTTAAGGGGTTTATATAGAAAATTTTTGGGTGCGTGGTTTGAGGCGTGACATCACCGTGTAATGAGTGTTTATTAAATAAAACCTGATACACTTCTGTGTCCGATGACGCATGCCTAAACATCCCTTCAGATCCCTCCAGATGTAAACTAATTAAACGCATGTATTTGAACTTCGACGCCTTGTTTAATTAGTTAATCCATTAAGTTTTTATAAATCCATCAATTCTCAATTTCAGACATCAAGCAAACAATCATATCACAAAAGCATAAAATTATGAAAAGAAAACAACTTAAAGCAAATAATCAAAAGTAAAAGACAAAAGAAGAAATGTGTCCTTGGAGCATGTGAGCATGATCGACACAGGGACCATCAAACTTTCCTCATTCAGATTTTTCCAAGTATATGGAGACTTTAGCTCTATGAATGTCATCTTCATAATAGGTTTTACCATTTGACCATTCACTTTAAACGTATTCGTGTCATCTTATCCTTGAGGAGCCCTTTTCATTTAACAAAAAAAGAATTAGCTTTAGAGATAAAGTTCAACTTTTGCATGAAGAACTCACCATGTGTCTGAGAGATAAGATTAATGTGGCGTCGAAGCATCGAACGATGCGTTCGCAATCTTGAGTTCAACAACATGAATGTATACTAAAGTAACATTTAGGAATTTGCTAGCTAAGTTATCTTAACCCCACTCTTCCCATGATTCATCCATCTCAATGCATGTTGTCTGAACATATTTGTACCTGACAAATTCATCCATTTTCCATCTTGCATCATCACTCTATATGTTCATCCATCAATTTATTACGTATAAAGTTATTCTTTTTAGTTACTATAGAAAGAATTAAACACTCAAATACTTGTAATTATTGTATAGTTCAACGCATCAAATCAAAGAATATTCTTAATGCGGAATTATTACAAATCCTTGAGTTCGATCATGGACTCCCTAGGAAACCTATTTAAACTTACACTTGGGTTTTTATAGGAAAATTTTCACATTAATGAATTAATCTATATTAATTTTCAACGCGACATTAGGCCAACAGACGCATAGCGCATCATGCACTTTAAATGCAACAAGTTTTTGGCGCCATTGCCGAGGGTTTGTTTAAATAATTTATGTTTTGAATTTTTCTTTAGTTTATGTAGAAATCATTGTTTCAAGCAGTATAACGTGTTTAGCCGAAGGCATGCCTAACAGTTTATCAGCAAGGACAAACAATCCGAGCTCATTTCTAACCCTGAGATTGAGAACTTTTTGGAGAAAAAATAAAGCTCACCAAGAGAAGCGCCAACTTTACAAATAAAGGAAAATGGCAGATTAGCAAAACAATGCAGTACCGCCGAATGGAGCCAACAACGGAGTTAATAATGCACTAAACAATGTGTTGGCTAAAGCACAATTTAAAGCTCAACTTCAAGAGCAAATGGAAACTCATCTTATTCTGTTGGCCCACTATAGGAACAGGCCAATTCGGGACTATGTGTCGCCGATACTTTATGACTTTTTCCCTGGTATCATGTGACCAGCCTTCTAAGGACCACGGTTTGAGATGAAACTAGTTATGTTTCAAATGCGCCAGACTACGGGGCAATTTGGAGGTGCTCTGAGTGAAGATCCTCACGCCCACCTGAAGAGTTTCATTGAGATCTGCAACACATTCGGCATCCCAAATATTACACCAGAAGATATAAGATTGACATTATTCTCATTCTCACTCAGAGATGAGGCCAGGCAGTGGGCGTACTCACTTGAACCAGATGAAATTACCACTTAGGATCAAATGATCGAGAAGTTCATGAAGAAATACTTTCCTCCTACCGAGAATGTTAAGAGAAGAAGATATATTGTGAATTTTCAGCAGAAAGACAGAGAAACCTTAAGTGATGCTTGGGCTCGATTCAAAAGGCTAGTAAGAAATTGCTAGCATAATGGCTTTCCAGAATGCATGCAAATGGAGATATTCTACAATAGTCTGAATGAAGCGTCACAGACAGCTGCAAATGCTGTCGCTACATTACAATCTCAAGAAACCATGAAGATTGGGAAGACCATGGCTACAGTAGAGTTGGGGAAGGACACAACAACACATCATGAGCGCCAAAAAATGACATTGTTGCTATGTTACAATCTCAAGTGGCCGCCATGACAAACTTGCTACAAATGATGATAATGAACCAAGTGAACACAGAAAATGGTAGCCAGGCAAACCAGTAAACTAACTTGCTGCCATTGGATGTGTTGGATGCAAGGAGCTGCATGCGTACGAGATCTGCTTGCAGAATCCACAATCCATGTGCTTTATTAAAAATAACGCATACTCCAACACATACAACCCAGGCTGGAGAAATCATCCCAATTTCTCTTGGGGTGGTAACAATAACCAAATTGAGCAGCATGGCGCGCAATTGAACAATAGAGGAGGATCATTTGGATTCCACCAAGGGCAACACATACAGAACCAACTACATGGGCAAACGCATCAGACGTACAGTTCGTCATCCTCAATTGAAGCTTTTCTGAAAGAATACATCCAGAAGAAAGATGCCTTATTACAAACACAGGCATCATCGATACGAAATTTAGAGCTTCGATTGGCAAGATAGCCGGAGAATTGAAAAATAGGCAACAAAGCTCTCTTTCTAGCAGTACTAAAGCCCCAAGGAATGTGAAGAACTCGAGTAAGGAGTAGTGTCAGGCAGTGACACTGCGTAGTGGAAAGCTGATAACTGAACTTCGACGCCTAGAGAAGAAGACTCCAAGGACTTAGACACTAGATAACTTTGATGACCAACTTAACTTTCAACCTACAACCAACCATCCTACAGATCTTACAAAAGAACACCAAAGCACAATACAGGAAAAACAAGTTGCCGCAGAGAATTTTATCAGGAAAATCTGTATCGACAAGCGCATCAACAGAGGTTCAAACGCCCCCTTATCCGTAGAGGTTAAGGAAGAAAAAGAATGATGAAGGGAAACTCAGACGCTTCCTAGATGTACTCAAGCAGCTTCACATCAATATCCCACTAGTTGAAGCGTTGGAACAAATGCCCTTCTATATCAAATTCCTTAAGAATATCTTGTCCAAGAAACAAAGAATAGGAGAATTCGAGACTGTGGCATTAACACAGGAATGCAGTGCTATAGTCAGAGAGTGCATCCCCACCAAGATGAAAGACCTGGAGAGCTTCACAATTCCTTGTTCTACGAGAGGAGTAGATATTGGAAAGTCATTGGACGACTTAGAGGCAAGCATCAATCTCATGCCTCTATCAGTGTTTAAGAAGCTAGGGATTGAATCGAGGCCTACCACTATCACGCTGCAACTGGCTAATCGATTCATCGTGCATCTAGAAGGAAAGGATCGAAGATGTATTAGGGAAGGTTAACCTCTTCATCTTCCCTGCAGACTTCATAATCCTGGATTATGAAGTAGATAAAAATGTATCAATCATTTTAAGACTCCGGTTTCTATCAACGAACGCACGTTAATAGACGTCCATAAGGGAGAGATCACAATGCAGGTGAACGATCAAGAAGTTATCTTTATTGTGTTTAAGGCATTGGAGTACCTTGGCAAACAAAAAGAATGGCAATCGTTAGACGCAGAGGATGAGTTTAAGAATAATAGAGAGCTTGAAGAAGAAGAGAAAGAAAAAAAAGAAGAGTATTTGGACGCACAGTAGCCTAAACAATGTTGTGTCGTAGTCCACTCAGTTTTTGAATCCCTGAATATGAACCCTACTGACCAACGCAACAAACCAGCCCTAGAGCAAGCACCAAAGCTAGAGTTAAAAGTGTTGCTCATGCATATTTGGGGGAAGGCAACACTCTTCCAGTAATCATTTCAGTCGCACTATCCCCCAAGCAAGAATCAACCCTATTGATTATCCTGAAGAGACACATTCGAGCTATCAAATGGACTTTGGCTGATATCTGAGGCATAAGCCCCACTTATGGTATGCATAAAATTCGTCTTGAAGAAGGAAAAGATGGATACATCAAGCCGCAGCGTAGGCTCAACCCCGTGATGAAGGAAGTTGTTAAGAAGCAAAATCCTTAAGTGGTTGGATATAGGCGTTATCTTCCCCATTTCTGATGGTAGATGGGTAAGTTCTGTGCAATGCGTCCAAAGAAGGGAGGAATGACTGTAGTCCCAAATAAAAACAATGAACTAATCCCCACCCGCTCTGTCATTGGGTGGAGATTCACTACATTCACTTGGTTGTCGTTCCCTACGTTGACGTGGTTCAAAGTCATTGTTTGCCGTAAGTTGGTCATGGCAACCAGTTGTGTTTGTAACACAACTCCTGTATCATTCTTAGGCATTCCCAAAGTATTGCTCCATCATCTTCCAAATTTGTTGTAACCATTATCTACCCAGTCTTCGTGATTCCTAGAAATCCGGTCAAAAATATTCTTGCCTCAGTATAAGTTTTATCAAGTAAACCACTAGTTGCAGCAGCATTTGTAGCTGTTTGAAAGGCTTTGTCTAGGCCATCATAGAAAATTTCCATTTGAACGCACTTTGGGAAACCATTATGCGGGCAATTCCTAACGAGTCTCTTGAATCTTACCCAAGCATCGCTCAGGATTTCTTTGTCTTTTTGCTGAAATTTTTCAATGTCTCTTCTTCTTTTTGCGTTTTCAATTGGAGGGAAATACTGTTTCATGAACTTTCCTATCATTTGTGCCCAAGTGGTTATCTTACCTAGTTCTAAGGAGCATGTCCATTGTCGTGGCTCATCTCTCAAAGAGAAAGGAAACAACGTCATTCTGATTTCTTTCCCTATAATATTAGGGATTACAAACGTGCTGCAAATCTCGGTAAAACTCTTCAGGTGAGAGTGAGGATCCTAGCCTGTGCTCCTCCAAATTGCCCTACAGTTTGGAGCATTTGAAGCATTACAGGCTTCATCTCAAACCTCAACCCCTTGAAAGCTGGACACATTATTCCAAGTGAAAAATCGTAGAGATTTGGAGACGCGCAATCTCTAATCTATCTATTGGGGTCATGTGCTAAAAGAATTGGGTGTGCTTGAATCTGAGCTTAAATTTGAGCTTGAGCCGCTACATTGTTGATTGCATTGTCTGCTCCACTAGGTGGTATTGGGTTATTCTACTGATCTGCCATTTTCTTTTCTTAATATAATTGTCTTCTCTTTTTATGCTCTTTTTATGCTCTTTACTTTTCTCATTTTCTTTTCGTAGAGATTTGGAGACGCGTAATCTCTAATCTATCTATTGAGGTCATGTGCTACAAGAATTGGGTGTGCTTGAATCTGAGCTTAAATTTGAGCTTGAGCCGCTACATTGTTGATTGCATTGTCTGCTCCACTAGGTGGTATTAGGTTATTCTACTGATCTGCCATTTTCTTTTCTTAATATAATTGTCTTCTCTTTTTATGCTCTTTTTATGCTCTTTACTTTTCTCATTTTCTTTTTGTAGAGATTTGGAGACGCGTAATCTCTAATCTATCTATTGAGGTCATGTGCTAAAAGAATTGGTTGTGCTTGAATCTGAGCTTAAATTTGAGCTTGAGCCGCTACATTGTTGGTTGCATTGTCTGCTCCACTAGGTGGTATTGGGTTATTCTACTGATCCGCCATTTTCTTTTCTTAATATAATTGTCATCTCTTTTTATGCTCTTTACTTTTCTTCCGAAAGTTTCTCTTAATTTTCGGGTCAAGTACAAGCTTGGCTTGTTTGTCCTTGCTTACATACCGTTAGACGCGTCTTCGGCTAAACAAGTTGTACACCACCAATTGAGATTCTACACAAATCAAAACAAAAATTAATCAAAAAAATCCTTGGCAACGGCGCCAAAAATGTGTTGTGTTATTATTCAGTTTGAAAGAAGTGTGAATCTAGTTTTATGCAGTGTTCATAATATAAAGAAATTTTTTCAATTAAACACAAGTTTTCCTATTAAAAGCCAAGTGCAAATTATTAATAGGGTTCCTAGAGAGTCTAGGGTCGAACGCAGGGATTTGAGAAAAACGAATGTTAAGACTTTCTTGATTTGATACAACATTCTATACAAATAATGTGTTGAAAAGCTTTATAGATGGATTAATTATTGATGAATATACAAAAGTGTGAAGATGGTTGGATGAACATGGAGAACGATGATGCGTGGATGTGATGATAGTGAAAACGTAAGTACAAATATGGTCAAAACAGTAGACATTGATAAGTGGAGAAATCAATGGAGAAAGTAGGGTTTAGAATGTTGGGTTTTATGTCCTAAAACTCGTGGTTTGTAAACTTTGAACATATTCTATAAAGTCGTTATCGAGGTTTATTCAGTAAAGATATTATTGAACATGTGAATTGTGTTTAATATAACCCTAAAATCCAATAAACTAAGAACCTTTGGCTATAGTTTGAATACTTAGACTTTATATGTAGACGTAAAAATGGATCAAGTTTAGGTAATAGCCAAAACGATCTATAGTATAGGGATAAGGTTGGGTATCTTATCCTGAAGACACTATGGATCTGACCCTGTTTTTATTTGATACAAACGATGTGATTATATATCATTCATGTTAAGACATAAGAGTGGTTGCATTCTATGCAATGAGTTTGCATAAAACCGGACCATGAGATAATCACTTTTACTTTATAACGTCATTTACTATTAAGAATGATTATTTCAATATGTTAACCTAGGTAACTCGATCTTAATCCTGAGCTAACTATGAACTCCTGTTTATTTGGGATTATCCTTTAATCTACATTGGTGAGAGTAGCCGGAGTTCGTCGACTCAACAAGTCTACCATTTTAGGGATAAGACCAGGTAGATAGTTGGGGACATAGTCTTGCGAGATGGAATTCACTCCTACCTAATTCAAGGTTAGTAGAGAAGTTGTTTCCTTGAGTACTGACTCCGGGTCTTGGACAAGGGCCTCGTCCTCTCATTGGCCCGGGAGGGACTTGGTTTGGTGGTTGGACCACAAACTAATTGTTCATTAGAGGATCAATAGGACTTAAGGAACAAAATGTAATTACAGGGTGAAACGGTATTTTTTGACCCAACTGTAATTACGAACAACTTGTGAAGGATCAACTAACTAATCATGGTTATATCAAGTGGACAAACATATATCTACAATGAAGAGAGTACAACTACTGCGTTATAGTGGAATGTCCCGATAGTTAACAAATGTTAATTAGCTGGGTTAAAGAGTTTAGCCGGTTAATTTCAAATCGTTGGAGTTCATGATCTGTAGGTCCATTAGGTCCCCTTGTTAGGTCATGGACTAAACCTTAGAACAGTGTGATGAGAGAATTTGAAAACGTTCAAATTCAGTTTTGGGAGTAAGTATTACGTTTTGTTCGTTTAATTATGAATTAAACAAAAATGAAGAGTTCTAAACATTTAAATGTGATTTAAATATTAATCGCATGTATAGAGATTCGTCGAATTGAAAAAGTGGGGATAAGTGGAAATTTCATTAATTTAATATTTAATATTAATTTAATATAATTAATTAAATTGTTTAATTAATTATTATTTAAATTAATTTTAGGAAAATTATCTTAAATGACAAAACTGTTGAAAATATCTACAACTAATAGCAAAATACACAATCTATCTATGATAGACCGCGATAGACTGACACAAATAGTAGTATCGATAACAAAATTTTGCTATATTTTTAAATATTTTGATTCTTTTTGCTATATTTGAAAAGAGCCCTTAATTTTATATTATAATAATATTATTTAAAATTAATTTTAAAGAAAATGAAAAAATTCATATATGAAATGAAGTATAGAAATTCAATTTTTAATGAATTTTAGAAATTCATTTTAAATTGAATTTGAGTTTTTCATTTTTGCATGGGGATGAAGGTGGCGGTGTTTTCACCTCAAACCCTCATGAATCCACATACTATTCCACTCACTTTGTCACCTAGTTGGTGTCAATTTGTTGCAAATCTAATTTGCATGTTTTCTTCTTGAGGATTAACTTGAAAATGGGTCAATGATTTGGTAGATTTTGCTGAAAATTCTCACTAACTCTAAAATTCTCCAAAACTCTCAATTACTTCAAACTTGCTCCAAATTTATCACATTTGCATCCCACAATCCGTTCTAAGGCCAGATAATAATGAGAAAGTCTCTTGTGGTACTCTACGAAGTGTTCGTGTTAAAAAAACATCAAGGAAATTGCTTCAATTTTGAACTGCAACAAGTAAGTATCATTACTCTATTTTTCAATTTGAACAAGCATGTTTAATCCTTAAAATTGATGTAGTTAGAGTGCTTTAGATCCAAATTGCTTCTGCATATGTGTTCCTAACTCCTTCAGAGAATAATTCACTAACATTTTCCTAAGTATTGATTAAGGAGGCGTTCATATCTTAAACTCTAAAAATTGAGAACTCACCTCTTGATGCTTTTACGCCACATCTATCTTATCTCTAAGACGCATGCAGAGTTTCATTTAGATAAAAGACTAACTTTATCTCTAAAGCTAACTCTTTTCTTTTTTAAATGAAATTGTAGTCACTTAATCTCTCAAGTAGTTGATCATGCTTACTTAAATCTATTTGTTGGATAAATTCATGCAAGGTTTTTAGCATACATCTAACAAGATGAACACGACTTATGCAAAACTTGAAAAATGTTAGTTTCATCCACTTAACCCAATGGAAATTAGTTAACCATAATGGAAGATGAGAGTGACATGAATAAATGAAAATATAGAATAATCTTGTTTATATTAAAGAAATTGTGAGTCTTTCGAAATCATTATCTTAATACAACAAGAATATCTTAGAAAATAAAGCAGAATGTTGAAAGAATAGTATCAAGCCGCCAATTGCAACATTTTGCTCCTTGGAGACCTTAGGTGGTGGTTGTTTGAAGTATTTGCACAGATGAAGAAGGTGGATTCTCACTTTTTGAGAGGTAAAACTGAGTTTTCACTTAGAATACTTCAAAGAAAAGCTCAAAGTTAAAGATGGAAACTAAGGTAAAGGAGATTGAGCGAAGCTTTTGCTAGATTGTTGTTCTCTATCCATAAGTAAAGTTCTTGTGGGCTATTTATAAGCGACAAAAAAAGGTGATCCTCACGATTGCTTGACATCGTTGCATTTAATTCCATGTCCTACTAGGCAGAGTTCTTTGTGTCACAGGTTCATTTGCTCTACTATGACTTAGTCAAATCAGTCATCCATTTGCATATGTTGACACAATAGTCACCGTTCATGCGTCTATCTATTCTTTTTTCTCCTTGACGCTACATTATTCGGTGCACTGATAAATTATATGGATTGGTCTCACACTTTCTAGCAGCATCTTTGCTTGTCCTTGGTTGTTTTTGGTTTTTCTTTTTTTTCTTTTTTTTTTCTTTTTTTTTGTTGGATTCATGCGTTCAAAAAGATACAAATCTCATAATTTTCAAAGCTTGTATAAACATTATGAATGTAGAGTTACTCATTTTACATTATTTTCTTCTCAAGCCCATGTGTTTTCTTCTAAATTCACCTAATTATTCTAAATAAAGAGTACAATAACTTATATTTCTACAAGTTATCTGGACAAAAAAGATTTTACTTGACTAGTGCTTTCATAGTCATACTTCAATTTTGTTGTTACCCATTGAACCTCTCTCATGGGAGCTCGAATCTTTGAGGTTGGGTGTGTCCATTGTGGTGACTATATTATGGACTTTAGTCACATTCCCCTCAATGATTCAGAAATTCACTTGCGCTGTAAGCTTTTTGTGACCGAATCCACTCTCTTCGAAACTCACAAAATCAAGAGAAATCACACCATGAGATAATAATTGTCTACTTGAATTATGTTTGATTATGAATATGTCTGTTTTTCCCATTATATAAATCATACCTAAAGTAGCTTGACCATCAATAAAGCTAGAATAGCAATTAAAAATATAGGAACGTTAACAATTATATTAGACACCTTTAGACACCTTAACCATTATCCCATTTTACCAATTAAATCTAAGGCAATGAATTCAGCTTCTAAAGTGAATCTATAAACTAATGTTTGTTTTGTAGATTTACACAATATTGGGCCACCACCCAAAGTAAAAAACATACTCACTAGTTGCTTTAGTTTCATTTGATTAAGCTATCCAATTGTCACCACTAAAATCTTCTGTTATTGGACAAACCCACTATAACAAATAGCAAGATTAGAAGTACCTATACACCTACCCAATCTTTCAATTGCACACCAATGATATTCATTTAGGGTATGAGCATATCTACTTTATCTATTCTAGCATATGTAATACAGGCCTAGTGAAATTAGCAAGATACATTAAAACACCAATTATTGGAAAATATTCATGTTCTAAAATGGATTCTTCTATATTTCTTTTCAGTATCCTTTTTTAATCAACTTAACACCTAAAATAAGATTAGCAGGACCCAAATCTTTTGTTTCAAAATTATTTGATAAAAAACTCTTTGGTTTATGTGTGCACGAGGTTTTCAAAAAAACTTGTTTCGTGGAGTTGAACTTAAGGTGATGTAAATTTGATGTGGATGTGGTTCGATCTCTAGTATTTGATTCTCTGATTCTCTCTCAATTGAACACATACTCTTGATGTGTGAAAGCAGAGTGCGCGCATGTTCTCGAAGTTGTAGTCTTAGAAAAATGTATGTATTCCAAGGTGAAAGGAATTAAATCCTGGCGAAAGCGTTTGATCGCGTTCTTTGATTTATTGAAAGAATTAAAAATACAAAGAGTAAAGAAAAGGTTAAGCACCATACCTTTACCGATCTATAATTTCAATCTTCTCCTCGAACCGAACCCATAATCTTCTCCTTGTAGTCTTCTTTTTCCAAGAGGTCTTTCTTGCTATGACTCTAGCAAGGATCCGGTTTGTGGGAACCGCTTCTTGAAAGAATAGAGGGAATGGGAAAAAGAATTTTCTTATAACTTTTTTAAGAAAATTGGGATAATTTCTAGAGGGAGAGTTTTAGAGTAATCGTCGAGATTGTTCTTGCAGACAGTGTGTGTTTTATGAGGGCTCCAAGGGCCCTATTTATAGAACTCTATGGGTTACTCCTAATCGTATTAGGATAACCTCTCTGCAGAGATTTTAAATAGAATATTTAATAATATCTAATATTCATAAATATCTACCCAAATAATATCTCATATTAAATGATTTAAAATATTTTAAACTTATTTCAATATTTATCTTCTGCAGTATCTTTAATTTGAATCTCATCCAAATTAAATAATTAATTATTTGAATCCAATTCAAATTAATTAATTAATTCTCCCTCTATTTATTTATATGGATTTCATCCAAATAAAATAATTAATTATTTGAATCATATTCAAATAAATTAATTCTCCATATTTTAAAATTATAATTTGAATCTTATTCAAATAAACTTTATAATAAATCATGTAATTGATTGTATTCAATACAATTAATATTTTCCCTCGTTAATTTGAACATTTCAAAATTTTCTTTCAACATAGTTGATCCTTGTTGGTCTGCAGTGAGTTGGTAAGGGGACCTTATGGACCTACAAATTATAAGCTCTAATGATCCAAGATTAATTAATTAAACTCTTTAACTAAATTAATCTTCATTCATTAACTACAAGGCAAACCACTATAGACCCATAGTTAAACTCTTACGCACTGTAGGACAAGTTGTGTCCATGGATATAATTAGTATAAGCAAGTCGATCCTTCATGAGTTGTTCATAATTGTACCTAGGTCAAATGTCTGTTCTACCCCTATAACTACCTCTTATCTTTAAGTACCACTAATTTCTCTAATAAATAATTTGTTTATGGTCTAGCCATAAACTAAGTCCCTCTAGGGCCAGTGAAAGGGTGGGGCCGCTTGTTCAAGACCCAAAATCAGCACTTAAGGGAACTACTCATCTACTTACCCTATTTGGGAAGGAGTGAATTTCATCTTGTGAAGTTATGTTCTCAGCTCCCCACTTAGTCAAATCTCCAAAATGGTAGGTTTATTGAGTCAGCAACTGGGGTCACTCTCACCCATGCAAATCAAAGGATTGACCTCATAGACAAGAGTTCATAAGTCACTCAGGATTAAGATCGAGTTGCACATGATCATCCTATGAAATATTAATCTCATCAATTAACAAATTTACAAAGAAGGATTAAAAATTTCGCGGTCTGGTCTTATATAAACTCTTTGTATAGGATACCCCCACCCACATATCTCTACATGAATGGTTTGGATCAAACCATTTGTAACTATTACAAAGTGGGTTATGTCCATGGTGTCACCAGGATATGACACTTAACCTTATCCATATACTATAGACCTTTAGCTTATTTCTTAAACGTGATCCACCTATATGTTAACTACATACATGTCCAAGATTTCATGCAATAACCCTGGATTTTTATGTTAATGGATACATTAATATTTCATAATTAAGAATTAATAATTGAATTAATTAACTAATCAATTACGAGGTTTTAGGGCACAAATCCTAACACAAGGAACTGAAGTCTTTAAGTATGATTCAGCTTCAGGAGTAAGGGAGAATTCCCTCTAAGCTCACTAGGGTGTAGAATTTTTGTCCCTTCAAATGAAGAGAACTCCTCTATTTATAAAGTTCTTAGGTGGGTTTTATGGTCTTGGGCCCAACTGATTGGATTTGGGCTTTGATGGGCCTTTGGGCCAAATTAAGCCTATTTTTGGACTCAATTGGATTTTAACCTAAATATTAATACCAAATTGGATCAAATTATTTTATTCAACCCAATGATCACAATGAAAACACATGCGTCATTGGGATTTGCAAATTTATGTTTTCAATTTGAATCTAGGACACATGTCAGTCTTTAATTAGTCATAAATTTGATTATTTGTAATTTTGCCATTAATTTGGAAAATGAGGTGGCAATTAGTGATTGGTCCAAAATTTTTCATTCAACAAAGGCCCCCTTTTTTAGATTTATGCACATGTATGGGTGGATGAATCTCAAAAAGATAAAGTTGGAATCAAAATACAAGTTATATGTTCTTGAGTTTGACTCTATTTGAAATGTCAAATTAACCGAACTATGAATTTAGTACATAAAGTCGATTTGAATTTCATGTGTCTGACACTTTTTTTTTATGCCAACTTATCGATACATGAATTTGGGATCAAAATTTTAATTTTCTTTGTTGCCATAAACTCCAACTTGAATTTTAATAGAATTTATGCTACTTAATTCGATCTTGAAATTGAACTTCTATCCGAGACACTTGACTTTGTTTGGAATAAAATTTTGAGATGAAACTTGAATTTCACTTTTGGAACAAATTTTTGGACTATATCCAAAAAAAAATTAATAATAAATTAAATTTAAATTTAAATTGAAAATTTTAAAAATTTTAAAAAATGAATTTGTTCGTTCAAAATTTCACCTTAATCTACTTGCAAATCCCCTCATTCGAAGGAAAAGATTTAATCCAACTTAGAGTGTGTTTGGAATACATTTTCAAGTGTTTAATTTAAAAAATAAGTCATTTTGGAAAAAATTGGAGTGTTTAGCAACCACTCAAAATAGGTTTTGAGATGTAATTTAAACAATTTTTATCTAAAGAGTTTAAACAAAAATGCGTTTTTTGAAAAACACTTTTTTCCATGGTCAATCCAAACGGGCCCTAAGATTAAATTAGATTTTCTTTCAATGAAAAAAACTAATTTAAATCAAATTGAGATATTATCTTCAATTTTGAATATATTATCTTCAATTCTAAATTTAGGGGGGGAGGGGGAAGGAAAAAAATATGATACGATTTTAAAAAAATCCAATTAGCATTAGGAAATTGACTTTATAAATTGTACCATCCCATGAAATTTTAGAACTTGAAACTCCATCAAGTCAGTATTTTCACACTTTGAAGCCTTTTTTTTTCCTGTTTGTGAATACCTTTTTTTTTTCGACTTTGTTTCTCTTCCCTTTCTTCTTACAAATTCGACTGAAAGACGCTTGTAGAGTAAGTCATCAATGTATTTTGATTAATTTAAAAGCAAACCAATGGAAGTTCGAATTTCCTCAATTCCAAGAAAATAGGTAAGTTGCCCAAGATCCTTTAGAGCAAATTTGCAGTGGAGAGCGCGGGTGAGGCGGTTAGTAGTTGTGGATTATTGCTAGTGAGAATTACATTGTCAACATAGACAAGTAGTAGAAGGATCGACATGCCCCACTTATAGATGTACAATGATGAATCAGACCGGCTATTTTGGAAACCCCAACTAATCAAAACCGATTTCAGGGTGTTGTTCCAAGCGCGAGGGGCCTGTTTTAAACCATAGATGGCTTTCTATAATTTACATACATGGGACGGCTGATTTGGATCAATGTATCCTGGGGGTTAAGTCATGTACACATCTTCTTCAAGATAGCCATCAAGGAATGCATTATTGAAATCTAGATGACAGAGTTCCCAGGTACACGTAACAATAATGGATAAAATAACTTGAACAGTGGTAGCTTTGGCAACAAGGCTGAATGTCTCGAAGAAGTCAATGTCGAGGATTTGATGGAATCCTTTTGTAACAACTCTGGCCTTGTATTGATTGATTGAGCCGTTCGAATTTCGCTTGATGCGAAAGACTCATTTGCTCCCAACAATAGTGAAATTAGAGGGTGGTGGTACAAGGATCCATGTCTGATTATGTATGAGAGTCTGGTACTTGAGATCCATGGCTTCCTTCCACACTGGCGTAGCATGGGTCTAATCGGCAGAAGTTGTGGAAACCCAAGCCTTCGGTTTGAATATGTCGGCCTTTGCATGGGTTATCATGGGATGGGTGGGGAGGGGACGGGAGGAAGTAAGGTTGTCAGATTTTGTAAGGGAGGTAAGGAGACCAACGATGAAGGTGAGGTATTTTGGGTATCAAGGGATATTGAGTTGTCGAAGGTAGGCGACGGCACGTGGAGCTCAGGTGGGGTGGATGATTTGTTTGAGTTTGGGTTCGGGGTAATTAGAGTAGTGGGAAGGGATCGTGGATTTGGGCTTGTTAGTGGGTACTGATTTATTGGAGGGGTTAATGAAGTTATTTAGGTGATGAGACTAGGTTATGGGCTTGAGGCCAAAGTGGGCTGGGAGTCAAGTCAAAAAATAGGTGGGTTGGATGGTTGAGAGGCAGTGTTGCTGAAGCTGGACCCAAAACTTGTTGCAAAAGGAAACACAGATTCATCCAACTAGACATGCCTTGGGATAAAGCCCGACCATTTGAATTTAAGCATTTATGCCCTTTGTGAACTGGGTTGGGCCTTAAGTAAACACATCTCTCTAATCGAAAATTTAATTTGTTTGAATTATATAGCCTTAAGCACGGGTAACACACACAACTAAAGACCCTCAAATCAGCAACATTTAATTTATGTTTGATTAACGCCTCCATGGGTGTTTTTCCTTTAAGAGCTGTAGATGGAAAACCATTTATAATTAAGGTAGAGGTCATAAAAACTTCCCACCAAAAATGCAATGGCATGGATGCTTGGGCAAGTAGAGTGAGCCCCATTTCAACGATGTGGCGGTGTTTTCTTTTAGCTTTGCCATTTTGTGCTGACATGTATGGACATGAGAATCGAGATTGAATTCCCAACTCATTACATAATTTGTGGATTTAACATATTCTCCACCATTGTTTGTTTGAAGGGCTTTGATTTGCTTCCCAAATTGATTTTTGACAAAGAGATTGAAATGGTTAAATGCATCCAGTGCCTCACTTTTTAATTTAAGCGGGTAGACCCAGAAAAATCTACTGAAATCATCAAGAAAATGTATATAATACTGATATCCTTCAGTAGACACAACTGGTGTTAGTCCTTATAAATCTGTATGAACTAATTCTAAGGGAGAGCTAGCATGAGACATAGATAAAGGGAAATGGGAGAGCGTGAGACCTTCCAAACTTACACACTTCACAAAACACTATCTCTTCATTGGCTTTCACTAATAGATTAAAAAGTTAAACAACATCATTCAGGACTTTTAAGGAAGGATGTCCAAGCCTTTGATGCAAAATAGACTTAGACACAAAATTTACACAAATATTTTTTACTTCAGTAGAGCATGTCATTATTCTTCCAATCGACTTCAAGTTGGTTTTTCCCACATTTGAAGCACTACCAGTGGCTCCAGTTTTCTCAAATCTGTACAACCCATCATCAAGCTCCCCCTTCAGCACCATTTGACCTGTGTTGATATCCTTAATGAAACAAGAGCTAGAGTGAAATTCAATGAAAACTTTATTATCTTGAACAAGCTTAGAGACACTTATGAGAGTCTTTTCAATAGTAAGCACACATAACATATTATGTAAATTTAATAAGGCAACATCTGCAAGAATATGGCAAGAAACAATGTGAGTTATAGGTAGAGTACTGCCATTACCAACAATTACTCTTTCTTTACCTCCATATTCATATGCATTGGTTAGACTGCTGTGATCATTAGCAATGTGGTTTGAAGCCCCACTGTTGACATACCATCCTGAATCAATGACAGATTCAGGTGTAGCAGCAAATGGGTTGGTATTCTAAGTTGCAATGAATGCTTGGTTAGTTGTCGGTCCTGGAAAATTGTGGCCTTGGTTTGGAATCCGCTTCCCTTGAAAATTTTGGCCTCGGTTCCCTTGCTCACCATATTGATTTTGCCCGAACGGTTTGTTGTACAGTTGGTAACACTGTAGAGCAGTATGTCCAATTTTTTAGCAAACTTGACAGATTAGACGGTTATTTCCTCGCCCTCTACCTCTTCCCCGACCATTACTGCATTGCCCATTGTTTTGTTGAGGTGGTCTATTGCCATTGAAGGAATTTTGATTCTATCTTTGGTTGGTAGAGGTAGGGTTCTTGCTTGTTGCCATGTTAACTGAGGTGGATTCACCAAATGTGCTCATCGTTTGTGTGTTTTGAAGTTCAAGGCGGTTCTAAATCAATAGCTCATATTGCAAGTCAGTCCAATTGACATCCATTTTTCCTTGGATTTTAGCAACTATCGGGTTGTACTCTTCATCTAGGCCTAGGAGAACTTGAGAGACTAAGGTTCTAGGCGCAACAAGACTTCCGACATGTTCAAGATTATCAACGTGTGTTTTCATAGTTCTGAGATAATCAACCATTTTTAAAGATCCCTTATGGGTAGTTTGAAAAATTTGCCGTAGATAGTTTTCCTCAGTGCGAGATTGCACACTGAACAATTCTTGCAATGCATTCCACAACCTCTTAGCCGTCTCACGACCCATGACTCTAGTTGCAACTTCGGGCATCATGGAGTTGTATAGCCATCCCAGCAGTAGTTGATCAATTGCTATCCACGATTCATAGTGAGGATTAATAATGGTTTGGGCCGTGGTTACTGAGCTTGACGCTACAGGAGTTTCAGTCCCTGTCGTCCCTCATTGTGCAATGACGGTGACATACGAGGGAGTAGCTAGTGTCGCTGGCATAGGCGACAAAACGGCAGTAGCTTCCTGTTGAACAAACATACGGGGAGATTCCTTCTCACTAATGAGATGTCCAAACAGCTGATAACTCTTAAAAATAGGATGAGCTAAGTTCTTCCACAATAGAAAATTACTCCTATCTAGTTTGATGGAAGTAATTTGGTTTAAAAGTTGATTTAGAGGTGGGCTGTTGTAGGTAGGGTTAGTAAAAACTCCATTTGAGTTGACAGAAGGAAAGACGTTGGCCATAGGGGAGGCTCTGATACCAAGATAAAGTTTGTTTCCAAAGGGAAAACCACCAAAGAGGAGGAAACGTAAAGAAAGCTCTAAAGAAAGAGGCAAATAAACTTTCTCTATGTTGCTATTTTTCTATGATATTCTTCATAAGTGTACAATGCTATCATTAACTATTTATACACAAAAGGACAAAGAAACTCTAATTGGTACATTGGGTAAAAAGAATACACCAAGTAAAAAAGAAAAACTTACGGTAAAAGAAGAAATAAATTCAAATATCTCCTTCGGTTGAGTCATCCTCCAGAGGCTGCTGATTCATCAAACGGGGCGTTTTACCAATTATCTTCACATGAGGAACCATTCAATTTTTTTGTAATTCATTACTATTGTTAATGATGAATAGAATTTTATTCGTTCCCCAAATTTCTTCTGATTTTTTTCCTTATTCTCCCCCTTTCCTTCTTATTTTTATTTATTTATTTATTTATTTATTTATTATTATTATTATTATTTTTTTTTTTTTGCTTTCCAGATTTTGTTGCCATCACTTTGTAGAGGTCATTGGAATACGCCACCAAATCACTAAGGGGGTGTTTAGGGAATCGTAATAGGGTAGACTTGTAATGTAATGTAATCCAAAATGAATGTTTGGATTAAGCAATTTGGGCCCGATTTGTAATACAAAAGTCATTTTATTCCAACTATTTCCTACCGTTTCCATGGTTCGTGATCTCATTTTCGTTTATTCCTTAAGTGCTCACACATTCCAATACTCCGCTAATTCCCAATAATCCTATTACATTCTAGCTCGCTATATAGCCCCTAAAGGTGTTGCTGGAACCGCCGGAACGAGTATGCTTGATTTTGGAGACAACGATTGATGAAGCTACGATGTGGATTGACGGTGAGACTGATCTGAGAGGTTTGCTGATTCGTTGGAAGCGCCTGTCTACCCTTGACAGGGCTCGCCGCCAGTGGGCAAGAGAGAAGTATGAGGCTACTTTAGAGAGAGTTGAGAGAGAACACAGGGTACAGCAATGTAGGAGAAAGAAGAGAAAAATAAGTTTTTTTTTTACTTTTTTTCTTATATTTTTTTATTCTTCCTTTTTTTGTTTATTTATTTTTTTTCAGTTTCTTCCCTTATTTTTACTTTTCTTTTCCTTCTTTTTTCTTTTTTTTTTCATGTTTTTTTTTCTTCCTCTTTTTTTTCTCTCTCTGTTTTTTTATTTCTCATTCTTTTTTCAAAATTTCTTTTTTCTTTACTTTATTATTTTTTCCTGTCTTCTTTTCTTTTCTTTTTTTTTTTAACCAATTTTTTAAGATTTTTTTTTTACTTTCTCTTTTATTTTTTCAATATGTTTATTTTTTTTATTTTATTATTTTTTTTAACATTTTTTTCCTTTGTTTTTTTTTTCAAAATTTACTAACTTACCTCCCATTACTTCTTTTATAGGAGTTAGAATTACCAATAACTTATATTTGGAGGGAGTATTTTTGCAAATTCTCTTTCTCGACTTCATGAACACATAATATTTAACCGTTGCTCAAGAAGATAAGTTCCGAGGTAATTGGATTTCCAACAAGAGTGTATTTTCTTTTTGTCGTTACTTTGCAGGTATATTTTTTTTCCTTCCTACGTGGAGGTTATAGCGCACATCGGGTATGGATTGACACTACGTCAATTTGCCCCGCATTCCTTGCTAGCCGCATGTGTTTTGCATTCCTTGCTAAGCTAGAGGTTACCAGGCACGTCTAGGTATAGATTGACACTACATTAATGCACCTCGTATTCCTTGCTACGCTTGAGGTCACAGGGCACGTTGGATATAGACTGGTTGTACCGGAGGTTGTAGGGCACATCGGGTATAGATTGGCACTACGTCAATACGCTCTAATGTTCCTTGCTACACTGGAGGTTGTAGGGCATGTCAGGTATAGATTGGCACTACGTTGATATGCCTCATGTTCCTTGCTGCACTGGAGGTTGTAGGGCACATCAAGTAAAATTAATTTGAGCAAGTGACCATCTACTACATGTGTCAACCGAGACTATAAAATATCAAAATGTTCCACTTTGTGGATTGATAAGTCTATATATGTGTGTATATATATCATAAGTATTCGTTCTAAAAAGCCAAAGATTGAATCCCAACTTTAGTTGGTGAGTGTTTAATCAATAACTTTTCTATAGAGCAATTAACATATTGTAAATGAAGAATCTTCAGGTTCTTCAAAGGATGTCCATTTTTAAATTCCCAATAATTAGTCTCATTACTATTGACCTGACATTTTACCATATCAAAATAGAACTAACATAATTGATAAGCTTAAAAAAAATAAGCATTTCAAACTTAACATATCAATAATAAACTTGAAATAAATTATGTCATAACAATTGCAAATAAGAAGTAACTATTTTGAACTATATAAATTGAAACAACTATTATACTCAAATATTAAAGCATGAACATTAAGATAGATTCAAACATAATCCATGATAAACAATGTTTAACTTTTACCAAACATTATATGTAAAATAATTAACAAAAAATATGTTGATCTTGCATAAGATATGCGCCAATTGAAAACATGAAGTAACAATTCAAAAAATACATATATGTTGTCAATGCACAATTAAAATTATAAACAAAAGGTATATACATATATAGGGGTTTTTTCAAATATAGAAAAAAATGAAACTATTTATAAAATTTTAAGAAAAAAAAGTGAGAATAGGGCACACGATTTTCCTACTTCATTCTTTTAAAAGAATTTCAATCTACCCTCGTCATTTGAACTTAGCTTCTTCTTCTTCTTCTTCTTCTTCTTCTCCTCCATCGTTGGCTTTGAATCCTTGGCATCTCGGCATCTTCATCAACTGAAACAGGTCTGCTTCATCTCACTGATAGAATGAGCGCGAGAGAGAGAAAGAGTAAGAGCAAGAGCGAGAGTGAGAGAGAGAGCGAGAAAGATAAGAGTGATTGTGAATGAGGAAAGGAAGCGAGAGCGAGAGAGAGCGAAACTTTGATGCGACCAACTCTCTCGCTCTCACTCTGTAAGTCTACCTGTTAGTCTATCTGTCTTTTCTAATCAGGTAGTCTAGGAATTGGATGGGTACTCTGGACATTTTATTATAAAAAAAGTGGCCAAAAGGTCCATTCCTAAACTACCTAAGGTTTTTTCATCTAATTTCTTTTTTATCATTTGTAGTATATCTAAATTTAGATACACATTTCATATGCTTTTGCTGGTCATTCATTATTAGCTCATGTTCCACCTGTTTAAAAATTATGGTAAAACAATATGTTAGATATAAAACAAAATATCAATAAACACTATCACTATAATTGACACTGATATAGTACTATCTATCACTGTCTATCCTACTATTTATCATTAATAATATAACAAGCAAGCAAGAACATCTAACATCTAACATTATGAAACTTAAAATAAGAAAAACTATAACAGAGTTTTCTTTATCTGACTGGGTTAGAGAGTGATAGACTTTTATCACTATCTATGTTTTTCCTGATAGACAATGATAGACTTCTATCATTGTCTATCCTTGATAGACAACAATAGACTTCTATCACTATCTATGTCTATCCCTGATAGATAGACAGTAATAGACTTCTATCACTATCTATCCCTGGGATAGACAATGATAGACTTCTATCACTGTCTATCCCTGATAGATAGCAATAGACTTCTATCACTGTCTATGTCTATCTCTAATTAACAGTGATAGACTTCTATCATTGTCTATCCCTAATAGACATTGATAGACTTCTATCACTGTTTATGTCTATCCCTAATAAACAATGATAGACTACTATCATTGTCTATCAGATAGACAGTGATAAACTACTATCTATCAATGTCAATCCTCCTTTTTATTCCACAATTGATAAGATTTAAAGACATAGAAGAACAAACATAGTTTTTTTTAGCTTATCATTGTGATAATGAATAATAGACTACTATCTATCATCGTCTATCCCTAATAGACAACGAGAGTAAGAGTGAGGAAAAGAGGGAGAGTGAGAGAGAGCGAAACTTCGAGGCCACCAACTCTCTTGCTCTCGCTCTCGCTCTCAGTTTTTCTTCAGCGCATGGGTAATTAAATTGGGTACGGATCGACCTGATTTTTTGGGTTTTTTTTTTCATCTGTGGGTTTTTTTTTTTTTTTTTTTAGAATTTCACATTGGTTGTATTGGGCTTGTGATCCATTGGGTAAATTTTTCTATTGATGATAATTTTCCATATATATATATCGATCATAATGCATAACAAATTATCAAGAAATAAGAATTTAAACATGCATCTAGATGCTTATTTATGACTTTAAAGAAAGAAAGAAATAAATAACTTGCAATCTTGAGTACACATGTAATATACAAAATATCAATATGGTGATTTAACAATTTAATTAACTTCAAAATGATTAGCAACTTTATTAGATAAAATGATAGAAACATTTACATGAAGTTTATGAAGGATAGAAATATCAAACTTAGTGTGACATCCCAAATTTTTGGGTAATTTTTTTAATTATCTTGAATTATTTGGTTAGTTGTTTGAATTTTGAGGTTTAATTGGATTATGTTGAGAAAATAATTCAATTTAAAGTAATCGTGATAAAAGATTTGGATTTGATTCAATTAGTGGAAAATTGAATTTATTTAGGGGAGATTTAAAAATTGGATTTAACGTGAAGATTTGAAATTGGGTGAGATTTAAGAACTTGATTAATTTAAGAAAATATAAGGATATGTTGGAATTAAATTTAAGTTTGGAAATTGTTTTATTATGAGATATTTTGGTTAAATAAATTATGAAGTGGTGATTGGAAAATATTTGATTTGATGGGTTGAGGAATATTAAATTAAATACGTTGCATATGTTTTGGGAAAAGGAAAAGGAAGATTTAAATATATATATATATATATATATATATAGGGTTTTGGAAAAGTAAAAGAAAAAAGAATTTAAGGAAGTATATATATATTTAAGTCAATTTTGGATTCCATTCGGTTTTGATCTGCAAGCCACCGCCCAACTGCTCTCTCCGTCCAGCTTCGCCGGCATCATCCCTTTTTGTGGGATATGCTAGAATTTCAAGATTTGGTTAGACGGTAAGTATCGTTGATTTTCTTGTAATTTCGTGAATACCCATTGGTGTTTGTTTTAATTATTGTAATTATTGTTACCCATTGGGTTTGGGTTTTAGATTCAAGCTTCGAAGGATTTTGAAATCGAAAGCGAGCTGTCCAAGCATGGAAGCAAGCTGTCCAAGTAGGTTAAAAGGTCCATTTTAGTTGAACCCATTGTTTGAAGTATGGAAGATGACTGCGACCGTTGCAATTTGGGTACGAGATTTGGTCCACTTGTTGTTTTCTCTTGCGTCTATTTTGTTGGTGTAGCCCGTGATACCCTTATGTTGGTACTTAGATTCGTTTTCGAGAGGGCTTTGGAGAAGGTTGAGATTGGAGGAGCCAGTGTTGGGAATCTGGAATTGGGTGTTTTTGTTGGCTTTCGCTTTGGTCGTTTTTAGGCGAATCCTTAGGTGGGACTTACTACTGAGTCTATGTTGATGCTCATGGTTACTTATTGGCTGAATTATGGTTATTGTATGGACTGGATTATTGCATTGGTTGGTTATGATTATTGCGTTCACTGGGATGATGGTTAATTAACTTATTACTATGGACTGATACTGATGGACTGAAAACTCTGGTTGATGGTTGATTATGTTCGTGATAACTGTTATGTCATGGTGATTGTTATCCTATTTATCATGCCCTGTACCCCTATTAACGTGTACCTTTGGGTACACTGATTATGATTATGATTATGATTATGATTATGATTATGATTACGACAGGTGTCCCACATGATCACCACCTATGTTTTTGTTTATGACTGTGACTTTCAGGATCTTTACGTGCTTTCGAGTTCGCTACTTATGCCTATGTCTATGCCTATGTTGGGTACATGGGCGCACATGATAAAAGGATAACAACCTCACCTAGTAGGCCCAGTAGGGGGTCACGTACTGAAAGGAAAGGACACCTCGACGAATGATGAAAGAAAACCTTGATCTTGCCATTGGGACTAGTCAGATGCTTCTGCATAAGAGATTTCATGTTTTCATCTTTAAGAAGTTTGGTTACTTCATTTGGATTCATAACTTTTTTTTTCTTTTAAAATTCTCACGGTCATATGATTCATGTGAGTTTCCTATTTTATTACAATTGTACAAGGGGTACTCGATCAAAGATTTTCAGTTATTTGAATTTTGCAAAAGATATTTATTTTAATAAAAAAGTTATATTGATTTTTTTGTAAAATTATGAAAATGAGTCGTTTTAAATATATGCACGCATATAATGACGACCTAGTTCAAGTCCTAAGAAGTTGGGTCGTTACAAAATAAGACGCATCACATACCTAAAAAGATTTTACAATAAATCAAATCAACTTATTCATAACATGCTCACATACATGAACATTAAGATAAATCATAAAGAATAAGATGAATTTGATTATAAACTTATGATAAAAAAAAACAATAACTTTGTAAGTATAATATGTAAATAACAACATGATGCATAAAAGAATATATTGTCAACGATTAAACTATACATAGTGTATCTATGAGATATTTTATACATATATAATGTGTATATATAGAATGTTCATAACTCAAAACACAAAACAAAAATAAAAACAAAAATAGCCTACCTTTTACAAATGAAATTAGTAGAGACTTGTGCTGATAATGTATTATAAAATAGAGAGAAAAGAAGAATATACATAATAACATATGAGAGAAGTAGAGAGAAAAAAAGTAAAAAACATACCTGCATTATTCAATTGTGTGTTATATTTATAAATAATAGCAAAATATCCTAGTCTATTTGTGATAGATCGTGATAGACTACCATTTGTATCTATCATGACACACATAGACATAAATAATAGACACATATAGACATAGATAGAAGTCTATGAAATTTTGCTATATTTATAAATATTTTGGTTCATTTTATTATATTTAAAATTTAAAAAGGGTGAGAAAAAGAAAAAAAAGCTACAAATTTCAGGTGAATTGCAACAGTAAAGTATTTACGGTTGAACAAAGAAGAGAAAAGATTTGGAAGAATTCAAATGGAATCCATTGGCATCCTGCTGTTGTACTCTACACGCTTAGCTTCTTCCTTCTCCTTATGATTTTCTTCGCTGCGCTGAAGAATTTCCAAACAAAATGGTTGCGACAACGGCCCTAGCTTAATCAACAGCGCCCATGGGAGACGGCAATAACACCAGTAGAGGCCTTGTTTCCGCCAACGCCGCAAACCGGAACACCACCACCAACAGCAACAACGGCAGCCACCACAAGAAGCCCGAGTGGCTGCAGCAGTACGATCTAATTGGGAAGATCGGAGAAGGAACCTATGGCCTCGTGTTCCTTGCTAAAATCAAACCCCCTTCTTCAAGTCGCGGCAAGTCAATTGCCATAAAAAAATTTAAGCAATCTAAGGACGGTGATGGCGTCTCCCCAACTGCCATCCGCGAAATTATGGTTTCTTCCTTTCCTTTCACTTTTCGTATTCCTTCCTCCTCTTTTTGATTCCATTATATTTGGCTTTAGGCTGAGGAAGGACGAGGACAAATAGTTCTTCATGTTAATACATTGTCCATTTTTAGTTTCTTTTTCCTACGTAAGAAACAGGATAGATATTGGGTTTCATTTTTTCAAATAATCATGACAAAGCGATTAGGGTTTTTGTTTAATGCAGCAAAGAGATTGAACTTGAAGAACTCGATTCCCTTTTTCTGCTGGAGCTGTTAATCTTGCATTAAGCATTTCTGATAAATTAATCTTCTCTATCTTTTATGGTTCAGTTACTGCGGGAAATATCACACGAAAATGTTGTCAAGCTTGTAAATGTTCATATCAACCATGCAGATATGTCGCTGTATTTAGCTTTTGATTATGCTGAACACGACCTCTACGTAAGTTTATCTTGCTTCAATTTGTTATATTAAGACAAAAATTCAGAGTCCCTTTTGACCTGCAACCATATCCTTTTAGGTAGATAACCAATAGCATTTACGGATTTTAGGGAAAAGGAATATATTGTTTCATCTACTAGCCATCTCTTTTTGACATATGCATATCTATGTAATCGGATGATTTTTGTATTTCTTTACAGGAAATCATTAGACATCATCGGGACAAGGCTAACCATCCCCTTAATCAGTACACCGTTAAATCCTTGCTCTGGCAACTTCTCAATGGTTTGAACTATCTCCACAGGTAAAGTTATAGTATGCCACTTTCTTAAATTTACTTTCTTATTACAAGAAGACTTATAAAACAATTTCAACTTCTGTTGCAGCAACTGGATCATTCATCGCGATTTAAAGCCATCAAATATTTTGGTAAAATTTATATGATATTTATAACATCCACTGAATTACCCCGTTTTCTCTCAACTTCAGGTTTTGCATAAGCTGTTGTCCTCTTATGTGTAGACTTATTTTTTGTGCTTGCATGTCTGTTCTGTTACCAGGTTATGGGTGAAGGAGAAGAACAAGGAGTGGTTAAAATAGCTGATTTTGGACTTGCAAGAATATACCAAGCTCCCTTGAAGCCATTATCTGAAAATGGAGTACTGATTTCTTGTTTCCCTTTCATTTGAATTGATCATATTTTTATTTCTTTTCTGGTTCAAACATTAATCTACAGATCACCTAATCTAAATGGGAATGGGTTAATGATAAATCAAAATTTAAGAGGTCTAATGCTAAATGCAACTTAAAAATTATTCTACAAGAAAAGAAAGAGTCTTAATGAATAACTATTCTAACTTATAAGGGAAGATAGGAAGCATTGACCCCTACTGGAATAAGAAAATTTCTACCATCTAGAATGTGAAGATGGGTGTTACAGAAATCTATAAAGTTAACTTGGGGCTGGAGTTGAAAGATATGGAGTACGCCGAGTACCTAATTAGAATTATTGCTAAACAGGATCAACCTTTAACCTAATGCCTTGTATAATTGGATGTAACATTGAAGATTAAAAGAAGGACAAGGGAAAAAGCTACCATCATTAACATCCTAATTGCCCAATAAATCTGCTTTACTACATGATTATGTAAAACACAGAAAATCATTGCATGTGAAAATGAACCTGTTTACTGTTAAAGTTTTTGAGGTGCCCATTTGCAATTTGCTTGTAGGTTGTTGTCACCATTTGGTATCGAGCACCTGAACTTCTCCTCGGAGCAAAGCACTATACTAGTGCTGTTGGTATCCCTGATAAAATCATTTAGATTCTATTAAGTGGAGCCATTTTGGGCTGTTCTATGATTGATGCATTTTACATGGGACATAAATATGATGCATTGTTGCTTATCTTCATGCCGTAGCCCCTAAGCCTGATTTGTGTGTCAGTATGAGAATTCCTTGTTTCAACTTCAGTTTCAGGAAATGTTTTCTTTACACAGTTTTATATACTATTTATCCTATTTTGTATGTTAGTATATTATAGATCCACTGTTGGATGTTATAGTGGCATAATTTACAAAGAAAGGATCAATTCTGTTAAGGTGAAAATGATGTAGTAGGATTACTACATTTCAGGATTCATTTATTGGACAATGGATCTTGAGAGTGACTAAAGAAACATAGAAATGAGGGTCATTATAGAAGCTCCCGTTACTGGAAAATACAAACATCCACTTTCTAGATGATGTGTTGCATGAGGGTTGTTTAGAAAGGAAGTTTTTATAGCTTATCTATTGCAAATGTCTGTTACCTATAGGTAGTAGACTGGGATATATTCTTTTCCCGAGTGAAAACAGTTCTTCCTTTATAAAGAAATTAGATATGTGGGCTGTTGGATGTATTTTTGCCGAGCTTTTGACGTTGAAGCCATTATTTCAAGGTCAAGAAGTCAAAGGGACACCAAATCCTTTCCAGGTATAAAATTAATCTTGCATGCAATTTACCATTGTTTTTTTCTTCTCTTTAAACTGAGTTTGCTAATTAATATCCATATGTTGTTTTACAATGAAACCTGTTATTTGAGCAGCTTGATCAACTTGACAAGATTTTTAAGGTTTTAGGTATTGAATTGCTTCTTTTGTCTCCATTTCTCCTACATATATGAGAATCTGTTTCTTAAGTCATTAATTTGCTAGGCCATCCCACACTAGAGAAGTGGCCAACACTTGCTAATCTTCCACATTGGCAACAAGATCTACAGCACATCCAGGGGCATAAATAGTAAGCTGCTTTTTTTTTTTTTTTTTTTCCTTCGCCCTCCATTTCCATCATATGAAACCAAAAATAGGCTTCCGTATAAACTTGCACTTAAAACCCCTCTTTTCTAACATGCTGCGCACATGTGGTGATCATGATTTTGTTGGCCATTGTTTTTGACAGTGACAATGCTGGATTGTATAATGTTGTCCACCTTCCTCCAAAAAGTCCTGCATACGATCTTCTGTCCAAAATGCTGGAGTATGTCTTCCATTTTTAGAACTTAATTTTCTACCGTAGTGTTCTTACCTATATGTCAGTGTAATTCAGACTGAACTTTTGCAGCCTGTAGATTAGTATCTTCCATTCTAACTTTTTTGTATATAAAAAGGTCTGATGTCTTGTTGTTAATGTCTATGATATATATTTTGTATGTATGTATAGTGCTAGTTCAAAAAATAAATTAGTGGGAAGGGAATATTTAACGGAATTTAGGTATAGTAATTAGTAAATAGTTTGCCTTCTTTTGTAATTTCAGCCTATCAACAAAATGAAGGAATTAATGTTTCTCATCAAAAGGGAAAAAAGTAGCGCGTATGGTAAATCATATTGATATTGTAGGCCGTTGTTATGAAGGCATTTTCTCTCTCCATCCTTATATTTTGTGGAGATTTCATTGTGCGTGTTAATTTTTCTCTTCCTATTTGTATAGCCGTGGAATGTTTTTTTTTGTAGTCATGAACATATTAATTACATCCTTAACTGTGCCTAGATTCTAGGAGAAAAATGTTCATATTAGTGTGAACTTTGTTATTACCAGGAATATTTGGAATCACCATGGAAATTATAGGAACAAATGAAAATAGTTTTTGAATAATTAATGAAGCTTTTTAACAGTTGCTTAAGTTCCCTTGGTCAAATTCCATGCTTGCATTGCAAGACCTTGCAAATTCATATCACCTGTATGAACTGAGTCACCGAGACCTCCACGACCGTGGTTGGCACTTCTTGAGTGGTTGAAGAAACTGTCTTAGTTGGTGTAATGATGCACTAGAAGGTCTTGTGGAAGGTTTTGTTGTTGAAGGCAACACAATTCATTTCCCATCTTCAATGACACCCTCTTTTCGTCTCTGATAACCTTGAGGATTATAAATTGATGTATAAAACTGTAAAGCCTCCAATTGTATTCACATACCAAAGAAGGGGTGAAAAAAGAATGACGGGCGATGAGGGCATACGTGGAGTTAGTTAAGAGTGGGGACCGCAAGTCTTGCTTAAAAAGGAAAAATGACGAAATAAGGTTTTGTAATTGAGTTTCAGAATCTAGAGACAGAGAGTAACAATGATTTTGAGAAAAGCCCCAAAGTGCCAACAGCAGAACTGTTGCCAGTGATGATACAGACATTGTTGCACAGGAATGAGGAAATTTTCGAAATTCCCAAAGATCTTCCCCCAAAATGTGAGATCGACCACAGGATTGTGACAGTAGAGGGGCAACCTCCAGTGAATGTTCGCCCTATAAGTATGGCCATCCCAGAAAGAAGAGATTGAAAAATTGGTGGCGGAGATGCTTTAGGTGGAATAATTTGACCCAGTTGCAGTCCCTATTTGAGTCCAGTTCTTCTTGTTAAAAAGAAAGATGGAGGGTGGCAGTTCTGTGTCGATTACTGAAAGTTGAATTAGATCACTGTAGCAGATAAGTTTCTGATTTCGGTCATTGAAGAACTCCTTGATGAGCTACATGGTTCAGCTGTTTATTCGAAATTGGATCTACGTTCTGGGTATCACCAAATCTGAATGAGCGAGCAGTAGATAGCCAAAATGGCATTTCGGACCCACGGGAAACATTACGAATTTGTAGTTATGCTGTTTGGTTTGACGAATGCCTTGGCCACATTCCAGTCGTTGATGAATCAAATATTTTGCGTGTTCCTCCGCAGATTCATACTAGTATTCGTTGATGATATCCTAGTTTATAGTTCTGACATTACCACCCACGAACGTCATTTAGCAGGGGTCTTTAACATACTTAGAGATCATCGATTATTTGTGAATAAGAAGTGTATTTTCTATTAGAGCCAAATACAGTATCTTGGCCATTGGATATCAAAAGGAGTGGAAGCTGATGGAGATAAAATTAGTGTAATGAGGGAATGGTCACGACCCAAGAATGTGACAGAGCTCTGTGGGTTTTTGGGATTGATGGGGTACTATCGCAGATTTGTTCAGAGATATGGAAGTATTGCTGCCCCATTGACTAGATTGTTACGTAAAAACGCTTTCGAATGAGGGGAAGAGGCTGCGAAAGCATTCGAAGGACTTAAGCAAGCAATGAGTTCGGTACCAATTTTAGCTCTACCGGATTTCTCACTCCCTTTTATAATCGAAACGGATGCATCTGGCTTCGGATTGGGAGCAGTCCTTTCACAGAATTCAAAACCCATGACATACTTTAGTCAAACGCTGTCTGCAAGCAATTAAGCGAAGTCCATTTATGAATGAAAGCTGATGGCAGTAGTATTGGCAGTTCAGAAATGGCGTCACTACTTTTTGGGAAATAATTCACAGTTGTCTCTGACCAAAAAGCTCTGAAATTCTTGATCGAATAGAGGGAGGTTTAACCGCAGTTTCAAAGATGGCTCATTAAATTGTTGGGCTATGATTTTGAAATATTATACCAGCCAGCCTTCAAAACAAAGCAGCCGATGCTCTTTCTAGTCTGAATCCAAATGAAGAGCAATTTACTTTAACAGCTCCAACCGTATTAAATGTTGCTTTGGTACATAAAGAAGTGGCACAAGACAAGGAGCTTCAGAAGATAATTTTAATTCTCAAGGTGGACCTGGATGGCAAACCAAAATATCAGTTGAAACAAGGGAAGTTGCTATACAAAGGAAGGTTAGTACTTTCTCGCACTTCATCTTTAATTCCTTCTCTTCTGCGCACTTTCCATGACTCAATTCTTGGGGGTCATTTTGGGTATTTGCGGACGTATAAGCTGATGACAGAGGAGCTGTTTTTGCATGGTATGAAGACAGATGTGAAAAGATATGTAGAAGTGTGAAACCTGCCAGAGGAACAAAACAGAGGCTGTGCATCCGGCAAGCATTCTTCAACCATTGCCGACCCCCGATAGAAATTGGGAGGATATCTCTATGGATTTCATTGAAGGGCTGCCGAAGTCTTGTGGATTTGACTCAATTATGGTGGCGGACAGGCTGAGCAAATATGCACATTTTGTATCCCTTCGACACCCATATTCAGTCCTTCGAACGGTCAGAGGGCTGTTGGGGGGACGCCATATCACTTCTTGAATGAAGATGTCTGCTACGCAAAGTCACTGAATTTATTAATAATGATCAGAGGGCTGAAGCAGCCTAGTTATACAAGCTAGATAATCGGTCAAAAAGGTTGTTGATGACTGTTTACAGAGTAAAGTGTTAGGTACTTAAGCACCTTGGAGAACAACACCCCAAAAGCTAGCTATTGAGGTGAGAGAGCCAAGCCACTTATGTACCACTTTGGTCATCTCATCCTAACCAATGTGGGACAAAGGTAGCCCATACTACCTTGGTTCCTAACATAAAGTTTTATGGTAAACATAAAAAGCACTCAGTAAATAATAAGACAACACAAAAACAGTATGGTAAATATGCCTACATCGTAAAGCTTCTGTTTCTTTTAAAGATTTTGGAACAGCCACATATGGTAAATTGCACTCCAAGTTTATGGCTTTGGCATATTGGTTTGACTGAAACCTTTGCATCTTTGAAGATAGAGCCACAAACATTTCTGATGAATTTTTGGATCAACTTAGATTGCTCTCTCTTGATGTAAATTTTATTCTCTTTTTAGGTTATACTACCTCACTTCTCTTATTGTCCAACGGAAGTGTTTTTTTTCTTTTTCTTCTGTAATTCCTTTGGCATTATTTGCCCTCCTTTGTTATTGAGATTAGATTCTGTTGCTGTGAATTGTTAATTGTTCTCTCCTTTTAGTCTTTTTATGAATGATGATAAAATATTGCCTGGTTTGGATTTCAAGTTGCTAACTTAACTTCCTCTATCCCCCGTGCATATGGTAATTCTTTTGTCAGGTATGATCCTCGAAAGCGTATAACAGCAGCCCAAGCCCTAGAGCATGAGTATGCCTTTCTTCACACCACTTCCCAAACCTTTTTGTTGCCCCTCCCCCCTCTTCAGCTATATATGAAAGTGTACTAGTAGTCTGGAATTTGTTAACTATCATTATATTGCCTTGAACATAATTGCATATTGTCATGTCAATGCATGTGAAATTTTTAGTTTTGTTTATTTTATAGAGAAATAACATTTCATCTGATTTAGATGTCAATATTGAAATGTCTACAAATGAAGCATATAATTAAAATTTTATACTAATGCTTTCTACTTTTTTGAAATGGAAACAATTATGCCAAGTCGTATGAAATATACATAAATAATAATAAAGAGAGGAGAACCAAGCCCAAAGTCAGGGAAGGGGTGTGAGGTTGACGATTTTCCGACGTTGTACTCTGGGGCTTTCTCTTGATGATAACCTAAGGCAGTTAGCTTGTTGGAGTCCTGTGGAGGACAAGATGCAGAAAAGGTTTGGCTCTTGGAAGAGAAGCTCTTTTTGAGGAAGACATACTCTAATTCTAATTCGATCGATTTTAAGTGTTATTTCCATTTCTCTTTTTCTCTCTTTTGTGTTCGGTTTGTAAAGGTCTGGAAAATCCTATGAGGGGCTTTCTGTGTGGAGGAAGGTAAAGGTGTGCACTTGATGAATTGGGAGAATGTCAGGAAGCCTGTGCAACTGGGAGGGTCAGAGTTAGGGAATTTAAGGACTCGTAATAAAGTTTTATTGGCAAATTGGTTATGGTGTTTTCCCAGAGTACACTTCCCTATGGTATAGGATTATCGTGAACTAAGTATGATCCTCATCCTTTTGATTGGATGTCAGGTGGGCTTAAAGGCACATTCAGAAGTCTGCGGGAAGGAATTTCCAATGAGCTCCCATCTTTTTTTTGATTTGATTGGGCATGTACTTGACGATGAGAAGGTTACTTTCTTTTGTGAGAACAGATGGTTGGGGATCATCCCCTTTGCAGCATGTTTCCTAGTCTTTATCATTTGTTTGCTATGAAAAATCGTTCTATTCAGAGGGCTCTTCCTCTCTTTTGTTCAGGTTTGTTGTTTGTTGTCCGATAGAAGATGACAGAGGTTATATTTCTCCATTATTTATTGGGGGATCTTGAGCTTAGACAGGAGATAAGAGATGTTTGAATTTGGAGTCCTAGGCCTTCTGAGGGCTTTTCCCGGAGTTCCTTTCATTACATAGTGGACCCTTCCTCCTCTAGTAGTGTAAAACTAATTTTCTTGAGTCTGTTCTTGTAATATTTTGAATATTCCTCTTACTACCTATGGACCCCTATTTAAGGGCTAACTAGCTTTTATTTATTTAGGGCGATAGAAACAATAGAATCTTTAGGGGGAGGGGAGTTCTAAAGGTGATGTTTGGTTTTTTGTTCTCTGTTTGGGCTTTGGTGTTTTGGCCTCTTTGCAATTACTCATTAGGTTTTATTTAACTTGATTGGATCTCCATCTCGTAGTTGACTCCCTTCTTATAGTCTTTTTTTTTTTAGATGATGCCCGTGTATTCTTTTATTCTTCTTAATGGAAGTGCGGTATTTAATAATAATAGTAAAAGTATCTATAAGAGATTTGTTTCACATGATGCGTATACCATGTTAGCCTTGCATGATTTTTGTCAGTTGGATGTTGCCATTCAATTTGGTGCATAACATTGAACATGGTTTTTTCTTTTTTGTCTTGTTTCCTAGGTATTTTCGTTTAGAACCTCTTCCGGGATACAAGTATGTTTTTGTTTTTGTCTATTTGTTGGATATTATTATTACATTTCGTAAATATTTAGACCCCATTTGTTAACTATTTCGTTTTTTTGTTTTCGGTTTTAGAAAATTAAGGTTATAAATACTACTTCCATCCATAAATTTCTATATTTTGTTATCCAGTTTCTACTATTGTTTTTAAAAAACTACCTGAAGTTTCAAAACTAAAAAAGTATTTCTCAAAAAGTCATTTTTGTTTTGAGAATTTGACTAGGAATTCAATCTGTATTTATTTATTGTTATTTTTAAACAAAACTAAAAACCATAATTGAAAAATTGAGAGGAAATAAACATAAATTTCAAAAGCAGAAAACTAAAAGTAAAATCGTTATCAAATGGGGCCTTAGCATTTAGATTACATCACTGGGTATGTGGATCGCGATTTTAGTGCTCTGGTACCAATCCAACCTGGAGAGAAGGTCATTAATTATCCAACTCGTCCTGTGGACACAACCACAGATTTTGAGGGAACAACTAACCTTCAACCTTCACAAACGGTAAGCTGTATTCTGTTAAGTTCCTTCTCTTTAAAGCAACAAAATTCTAGCAATCATGTATTATGAATAAGGTGCCATGTGAAATTTTTGTTAAGTAAGAGCATGGCTGCTCCAGGCTGCAATTATTCCTATGCCTTAACTATGTTTCTGTTCCATGGCATCCACTAGGGCTAGGGCAGTCTATTTTGAAAGCCTCATCATGATATCTAGATAGCCGTAAATTAGTTGGTGTTACCCCCTTCATTCGTTGTCATTGATTTGATAGGGCTTTTTTAATTTTTTATTATTTTTATTTATTACTTTTATTTTTTTTTTTAATCTTGATCATTCTATTCTTGCCTCTCCTAGTTGGCTTTGTTCAAGAGCTTTATGTATTTGTGGGCTTTTGATTCAATTGAATAGTCTCCTGTCGTGTCAGTAAAAGAGAGTTTTTGCATGGGCTCGTCATCTGATGTAGAATGAATTTCATTGCCACCATCCATAACTTATTACATTCCTCGTCTCACTTTAAACTTTCTGGTTCCTCAAAGACATTCCAGCTTCCAGAGGTTTCTTCTTAACATTCATATTTTTCATTTCGTTGTTTCTTGTTTCCATTTTCATTGAAATATAAGTATTGAATAATTTTGGGTAAATTACACTTTTGGTTGTTGAGGGTTGAGATTTGTGTCAAATTAGGTTTAAGTGTTTGTGATTGTATTTCGATTCTTCTTTTATATCAATATCAAGTATAACGGAGTGGTGGAACTCTGTTTTTCCTCTTTTGGCATTGAGTTTTCCTGAGTGCAGGTAAGAGGAACCTAACAAATTGGGTTTATCAAATTCCGAAAGAAAAGAAACAGAGTTCCAGCACTCTGTTATACTTGATATTGATATAAAAGAAGAACCGAAATACAATCACAAACACTTAAAGCAAAAGGAAATATCCAACTCTCAGGGTACCATGAACATAAAAAGAAATGACAAGGAAATAGAAGCATAAAAGCAAAACCAGCACATTCAAGAGTGCTAGCAATCCTCTCCCCTAAAAGCTTTTGCAGCCTTTACCAAAAACGTCCTGCTCCATGAATTCCATGCTTCACCTTTTGTAGAAATATTCGTGGTCCCCTCAAGGTTCATCACCCGTAATGGCCCTGCTGATACTTGTCTTCTGTGTATTTCCTCTTTTACCCCTCCTCTTATAAGTGTACAATATTGGGGGTTTAACAGATAAGCTCATCAATCTATGTGACTTGCGATGTAATACCAATTTCAGCCGTTAGTAAGAAACTGAGTTGTTGGACCTTCTTCACTCCCAAATTCTTAATTAAATTGTCTATTGAAAAAGATTTCTATAATTTTAAGGTAATTCACATTATCCACTATTTTAATAAACATGTCTAGGCACTAGAGTCGTGGTGCCAACACTAGGCGTGCAATTTTCTTTTTGTTTTTTATCTTTTCCATCCCTTGTGAAAAGAAAACAAGAAAATAAGTTGCCTGTTAAACGATATCTGAAAATGTCTCTCATTTCTCTCATTGTCAGACTTTGGACTTATTTTAATTTTGTCAACAGGTAACATCTGGAAATACTGTAAACATGCAAGGTGCTCATATGGCAAGATCTGTCCCTCGGGCAATGGGAGTAGGCATGCCTAGGATGCCGCATCAGAGCATGGCTGCCTACAACCTTGCATCTCAGGCTGGGATGGGTATGAATCCTGGTGGCATCCCTATGCAGCGAGGTGTCTCTTCCCAAGCTCATCAGCAACAACAGGTTGGTTATTTATGATTCAATTTTATTATTTCTTAAATAAAGTACATCTTTAGATGAATCTCACCAACTATAATGGCCTTTTTTTCCTCCCTTAATGTTTCAAATAGTTAAGGAGAAAAGATCCTGGAATGGGAATGTCTGGTTATCCTCCCCAGCAGAAACAACAAAGACGGTACTGAGGTAATAAATCTCAATAGCTCTGTAAGTTGCATACAAGCTTTAATTTGATTATTGTTATGATCCATACCATAATTTCCTTGTCATTGTATCAATAAGAAAGTTCTGGTAAAAAAAATGATCCATACCACAATTTGGCAGTAGAGCATATAGGGTGTTATGAATGATTGATTTTCTTGTTTAGTGGAATTGGAAAAATGGTAGAAATGACAAGTTATGTTCAACTGTTACCCTAGGGCAAAATAGTTCCAATAAGTTCCCTCCGCCTCAAGACTTCGAAAAGAATCAGAATAGTACTATGAATACTCTAGTCAGAATAGTACTATAAATAGTCAAGAAACTCTAGCCGCCTTTATAGCATTGGCAAGGGCTTGGGATCTCCCTTGGTTCCAAGTTTGAACCTTCGGCTGAGTTAATTAATACCAAAACCCTTGATTTCTCCCAGGTTTGGGCCTTGGAGAAAGTGTGGAGTGTGGGTACTCCGGGTATAGGGAAGCAAACCCTTGATTTCTCCCAGGTTTGGGCCTTGGAGAAAGTGTGGAGTGTGGGTACTCCGGGTATAGGGAAGCAAAGCTTCGACTCCCAGTTATAAAAAACGAAGAAAAAGAAAAAGAAGTCAAAGGAATTCTTGTCCTAAGTGTTAAATTTTGTCAAGATCTATAAGTTCTTACGAATTTATTTTCCTTTTTCTCGAATGTTCTCCATGAATTTCAGTTAAACTTTAGCAACAAGCCCATGAGGGAAATATTACACGGTCATCAGACTTGCTTTTTTTCGTTCAACTTTGCTAACTTTTCTTTTGTTTTCTGGGTCATGTTTCCTGCAGTGGTTGCAGGAAGGTCTGAAATTACTTTGTTGGCATTGCCCAAAATTTTTCCATACGCATCTACAAAGCTGAGGTGGCGTTTGCTTGTTGATTTATCTGCAACCCGAGGTTCATCAACTCACCCGAATAATTTAAGATCCAAGCATGTTCCTTGACATGGTATTGATTGTTGATGTTAATGTGGCATCTATCAAATTTTTAGTTGCTACACAGAAAAATTGGAGGTAAGATCGTTTCGTTTGGAGGCATCAATGTTTTTTCGGTACTAAGCTACCTTGATCTCGATATAGATAGGTAACTTGGCTTCCAGAGAAACTAGGTCCTCTTGTATTATAATGATACAAGTAGTAGGTTTGTGTTAATGCAGCAGACAAAATCTGTTGTTATTCACAGAACGATTACGTTTCTCTAATTTGAATAAAATTGTTAGGTTTATATATATATATATATATATGCAAGTTTGATATTTTTGAGCATTTAGAGCCTATGCATTCATTATAGATTGATCTTTACATTTTTGTTATGTCCGCAAGTGGGAGTATCTGATCCAACTTTTGTTACACTAGTTGTCTAGTTGATGAGGCTTATAGTGTCTTTATCAGTTTTAAATTGAACTTTCAATATATCCAATTTGTTGGAATCTGTCCTTTTATTTCCAAACTTGCTGGCCTGAGTTGTTCAACTAATAACAAATATTTGATATAATGAGTTTAACTCTCACTAAAAGTTAGATGGTTGATAGACGGTGAATTCATAGTCGCCATCCACCTAATATTTAATGTCCTTCGAGTTCTTTTGACACCCAAATATTTTATACAATTAGACAGGTTGTCTTAGAGATTAATTTATGAGATTAATTGAAGTACGCGTAAACTGGCATAAACACACGGAGATATATATATATATATATATATATATAAAATGATTGATGGCTGGCGAAAGAAGAAAATGATAAAATTTTCCTATGCCATTTGTTTCTCAGTTCATCTAAATGGACAGAGTAAATTAGTCTATGATTTGTCGTTGTCATTGACGTGCTCCCAGTGGTTTTTATCGATTTTTGAAGCTCTGTTTGATAATGATTCTATTGTATTTTTTTTTTTTTTCTGTTTTTATAGTTTCAATATAATTTAATTATATAATATCAAAAAGAAAATATAACATGAAGTTTACATTATCTACTGCAAATAGGTTTTGCAAAATTAACAACAAAATTGCAGTTGTTTCTATTTTTAAATGTCGAAGTTTAATCTTTAATGTTATTGGTTTAGTTCAGTTGTAAAATGTTAAAGTGAGGTTAAATGCATGATTAATGAACTATACATAACAAAATTTTAACTATCTCAAGTGTATTAAAATTTAAAATGCAAAATGCAAAATAATATATAAATGTATATTATATAAAATATATTCATTGCAGAATTTAAAATTTAATAGTTAAAACAATATATAAATGAAAATTATTATAAATATAAAAAATATATTCTATCGTATTGATAGTTTGGTTCATTTTGTTATATTTATTTGAAGACAACTGCTCGTAAGGGTGTTGCTTTTTTATTTTTAGGATTTCATTATTATTATTATTTTTTTAAATTGAGCTCCAAAATACCCTTATCCCAATAACATAACTAGTATTTTGTTTCTTTTGATTTCATTTTGGAATTTTCAAACCATTGGCAGGTTTAACACAGCAGAAATTTCTTAAAAATTATTTTTGGTGGGCAATTTTATTGTTGCATTCAAAATTGATTGTTTTGTTAACAAAATTGTAAAAGAATTTTTATTAAACTCTACATCTGAAGTTTTAATTCTATCAACCCTTAATTTCTTTTCTCGAAATCATTATTACTATGCTAGAATATATCCCGCCGAATACATAATGAAATTGGTTTGCAAAATCCTATAAAATAAAACTATAAAAAAAAAAAAATTTACACCTTAAATTATTATTGAGATAAATGAAATCTGATAAGATTTTATTGGAAACGCTCAAATCCCCTATTTTTTTTTCCTTTAATAAAATTTAAAAATTGAAAGATAAAGCGTTTTTTATCCACGATAAATATTTTGTCAAAAATATTACATTAAATTGAAAATTGATTCTATTTTTTCAATCTCGACGATTCAATAATAATCGGTTATTATGATTTCGAGAAAGCCGCTATGGTGAAATCGGTAGACACGCTGCTCTTAGGAAGCAGTGCTAGAGCATCTCGGTTTGAGTTCGAGTGGCGGCATGCCATTTTTTATTATAAAAAAAAGTTCTATAATATAATTAATTCAAGTCCTAGATATTAATTCAAATAATTGAAGCGAGGGACCTTTAATTTTTTTTTTTTTTTAATGATATTTTCAACTTTAGAGCATATATTAACTCATATATCTTTTTCGGTCATTTCAATTGTCATTACAATTCAGTTAATAACCTTATTAATCGAGGAAACCGTAGGACTCTATGTTTCGTCAGAAAAGGGCATGATAGCTACTTTTTTCTGTATAACAGGATTATTAGTTACTCGTTGGATTTATTTGAGGCATT
>QLSR01000260.1:430913-435913 GCA_031780015.1 Citrullus colocynthis
ATTATTATTGAGATAAATGAAATCTGATAAGATTTTATTGGAAACGCTCAAATCCCCTATTTTTTTTTCCTTTAATAAAATTTAAAAATTGAAAGATAAAGCGTTTTTTATCCACGATAAATATTTTGTCAAAAATATTACATTAAATTGAAAATTGATTCTATTTTTTCAATCTCGACGATTCAATAATAATCGGTTATTATGATTTCGAGAAAGCCGCTATGGTGAAATCGGTAGACACGCTGCTCTTAGGAAGCAGTGCTAGAGCATCTCGGTTTGAGTTCGAGTGGCGGCATGCCATTTTTTATTATAAAAAAAAGTTCTATAATATAATTAATTCAAGTCCTAGATATTAATTCAAATAATTGAAGCGAGGGACCTTTAATTTTTTTTTTTTTTTAATGATATTTTCAACTTTAGAGCATATATTAACTCATATATCTTTTTCGGTCATTTCAATTGTCATTACAATCCAGTTAATAATCTTATTAATCGAGGAAACCGTAGGACTCTATGTTTCGTCAGAAAAGGGCATGATAGCTACTTTTTTCTGTATAACAGGATTATTAGTTACTCGTTGGATTTATTTGAGGCATTACCTTTAAGTGATTTATATGAATAATTACTATTTCTTTCATGGGGTTTCTCCATTATTTATCTATGAACCCATTTCATAGGATGGCAGTTGTGGGTGTATTGGGCGCTGCTCTACCATGTGCTATTCATGGTGCTACCGTAGAAAATACCTTATTTGAGGATGGGGATGGTGCAAATACATTCCGTGCTTTTAACCCAACTCAAGCTGAAGAAACTTATTCAATACTCACTGCTAACCACTTTTGGTCCCTAATCTTTGGGGTTGCTTTTTCCAATAAACGTTGGTTACATTTCTTTATGTTATTTGTACCAGTAACTAGTTTATGGATGAGTGCTCTTGGAGTAGTTGGTTTGGCCCTGAACCTACGTGCCTATGACTTCGTTTCTCAGGAAACCCGTGCAGCGGAAGATCCTGAATTTGAGAATTTCTAAACCAAAAATATTCTCTTAAACAAAGGTATTCGTGCTTGGATGATGACTCAAGATCAGCCTCATGAAAACATTATATTCCTTGAGGAGGTTCTACCTCGTGGAAATGCTCTTTAATGGAACTTTAGCTTTAGCTGGTCGTGACCAAGAAACCACCGGTTTCGCTTGGTGGGCCGGGAATGCCCGACTTATCAATTTATCTAGTAAACTACTGGGGGCTCATGTAGCCTATGCCGGATTAATCGTATTTTGGGCCGGAGTAATGAACCTATTGAAGTGGCTCATTTCGTACCGGAGAAGCCCATGTATGAACAAGGATTAGTTTTGCTTCTCCACCTAGCTACTTTAGGTTGGGGGGTAGGTTCTGGTGGGGAAGTTATAAACACATTTCCTTACTGTGTCTGGAGTATTTCACTTAATTTCCTCCGCTGTATTGGGTTTTGGCGGTATTTATCATGCACTTCTGGGCCCTGAGACCCTTGAAGAATCTTTTCCATTCTTCGGTTATGTGTGGAAAGATAAAAATAAAATGACTACCATTTTGGGTATTCACTTAATTTTGTTAGGTATAGGTGCTTTTCTAGTATTCAAAACTCTTTATTGTGGGGGTGTATATGATACCTGGGCTCCGGGGGGAGGAGATGTAAGAAAAATTACCAACTTGACCCTTAGCCCAAGTGTTATATTTGGTTATTTACTAAAATCTCCTTTTGGCAGAGAAGGGTGGATTGTTAGTGTGGATGATTTGGAAGATATAGTTGGGGGACATGTATGGTTAGGTTCCATTTGTATACTTGGTGGAATTTGGCATATCTTAACTAAACCATTTGCCTGGGCTTGCCGCACACTATGGTCTGGAGAAACTTACTTGTCTTATAGTTTAGGTGCTTTATCTGTTTTTGGTTTTATTGCTTGTTGTTTTGTCTAGTTCAATAATACTGTTTATCCGAGTGAGTTTTACGGGCCGACTAGACCAAAAGCTTCTCAAGCTCAAGCATTTATTTTCTAGTTAGAGACCAACGTCTTGGAGCTAACGTTGGATCCGCTCAAGGACCTACTGGTTTAGGTAAATATCTAATGCATTCTCCAACCGGAGAAGTCATTTTTGGGGCAAAGACTATGCGTTTTTGGGATCTGCATGCTCTTTAGTTAGAACCACTAAGGGGTCCTAATGGTTTGGACTTGAGTAGACTGAAGAAAGACATCCAACCTTGGCAAGAACGACGTTCGGTGGAATATATGACCCATGCTCCTTTAGGTTCTTTAAATTCTGTAGGGGGCGTAGCTACCAAAATTAATGCAGTCAATTATGTCTCTCCTAGAAGTTGGTTAGCTACCTCTCATTTTGTTCTAGGATTCTTCCTATTAGTAGGTCATTTATGGCATGCAGGAAGGGCTCGTGCAGCTGCCACAGGATTTGAAAAAGGAATTGATCGTGATTTTGAACCTGTTCTGTTCATGACTACTCTTAACTAAGACACGCGATCTAATGCTTGAAGTAAAAATCAATTTGATTCCACCATACATATCAGGTTGGACGGATCGAGTTTTTTTTTTAAAAGTCTTCCTTTTTCCTTTCTTCATTTCTATCTAATCTTTTTTTCTGTTTTGGCTCGGCTATCACACCTAGCCGAGCCATTCCCTTTTATGACACTGAGTCGGGTAAAACCAATAAAATAAAGAAACAAATCTATCGACGAGCAAAAGGAGAGAGAGGGATTCGAACCCTCGATAGTTCTTTGTTTCGAACTATACCGGTTTTCAAGACCGGAGCTATCAACCACTCGGCCATCTCTCTGAAAGATAATTTCTATTTGAGTTATATTCCATCCCATTGAATAGAACATTGACATATAAGTTTCTACCATTACTGTCTATACCATAGACAAATATCTAGAGTGAATCTATAAGTCTATCTATATGTATATAGATATATATATGATCCAATATACCCCTTTTTGTGAAGTAAAAAAAGACAACCCTCAATCCCATGCATGCTAAAGTATTACAAAAGTAAGAAGTAATATAGGATCAATGAATTTATGGTAAAATCCCTCCCTGATACATTTTATCAAAATTTTGGCTGGCTGGTAAAGGGATCAAATGGTATATTTTGTTGGTAGATTGGAGGATTAGAAACATGACTATTGCTTTCCAATTGGCTGTTTTTGCATTAATTGTTACTTCATCAATCTTATTGATTAGTGTGCCCATTGTATTTGCTTCTCCTGATGGTTGGTCGAGTAACAAAAATGTTGTATTTTCGAGTAATCATTATGGATTGGATTACTCTTTCTGGTGGTATCCTTAATTCTCTTATCTCTTGAACCTCTTCGTTCTCGATACAAAAATGAAACGACCCTCCCCTAATTCTTTCGAATTCTGAGACACATTAAAATGCAATATAAGTCCTAAAAATGAAAAATTCAAATAAAGAAAAAAAAAAAATAGAGGGAGGGGTCTCTTGCTTCTATTGTCAAAATTTAATATATCTAACAATTCACATAAAAATAATATATCTTAAAGTATATAATAATACTTAGATATTGATAATAGAGAAACTATATATTATATATAATTATATAGAAAAAAGATATATAATTATCTTAATTTAGTTATAAAGATTAATTCCAAATATTAGAAAAAGAAATAGTATAGTATAAAATATACTTTAATATAAAATATAGTAAATATATTATATAATATATATATAATTGGTTAAATCGATATATAAATTATATAAAAATAGCCTAGTTTACTCTAACCTAGTATTAAAAGCCTAGTATAATAGGCTAGCTCTACACTGATGTATACTATACGTTGCAGATAAAAAAAAAAAAAAAATGCGGATATAGTTGAATGGTAAAATTTCTCCTTGCCAAGGAGAAGATGCGGGTTCAATTTCCGCTATCCGCCCAGGATGAGGATAATGGGTTAATGTTTTTCATTTAATATGATAAATTATTAAGTATAGTTGACCGTGATAGTATAGTGGTTTTATCCTCCTCCTTCTTTTCTTTGCCTCCCATCTGGAAATAAAAAAGCTAATATTAATAATAATTAATTAATAGTTACCAATATCAAACCTTAATTTTTAGACACAAAAATTTTGCAGAGACAGGATTTGAACTCGTGACTTCAAGGTTATGAGCCTTGCAAGCTACCAAGCTGCTTTACCCCGCGATAAAGAGAAGAACTGTGAACTAATAGACAAACAAAGATTGAATGCACCCCTATACCATATCTGTACAAATAGAATAGTCAATTTATACAAAATGGTAAAGCGGGCCCTCTACGATTATAGAAATTAATAGAAAAAAGGGATATTTGAATCCTTACCAACTTGATCTTGTTAGGCAACAAGCATGCATGAACCATTTCACAAAGTATGTGTCCAGAGAGCCCAAAGTCTCGATAGTTAGCTCTCGGTCTTCCGGTTAAAAAACAACGTCGATGAAGACGTGTGGGTGCACTATTACGCGGTGGGGATTGTAACTTTCCATGAATTTCCCATTTCTCACTCAATGATGGAACTTTGCTTATTTCTTTTTTTAAGGATCGACGAATCAAATAATATTTTTGTTCCAATTTTTGCCTCTTCTTCTCCCTCTGAATTAAACTTTTTCCTGCCATAATGATTCAATTCCTAGTAGTAGCAATGATACAAGTCGGATCCTAGATGTAGAAATATAAGAAGGAAGATCCCCTTCTCCATCGAAAGAAATGATATTTTCGCAGATACAACACATACAAAATTAACCAAATTTGCCTGATGTAGAGGCAATCAAGAAAGGCGCATAAGTAAATATATAACCTACTGAAAAGTGAGCTAATCCAACTAATCTTGCTTGCACAATGGAAAGAGTCACTGGTTTATCTCTCCATCGAATCAAATTGGCCAAAGGTGTGCGTTCGTGAGTCCATGCTAAAGTTTCAATCAATTCTTGCCAATATGCGCGCCAGGAAATTAAGAA
>QLSR01000260.1:440913-464655 GCA_031780015.1 Citrullus colocynthis
AAAAATTGCTTAGAAAATAGTAGATCTAGAGAGGAAAAACATGAGGAAGAAGAAAGGTGAATTTTCTATATCACAACTTCCAAAAGCTAAGAGCACTATTTAAAGAAAAATAATTGAAGAATTAAAAGTAGAAACTACTCTAGAATTAATTGAGATTTATTCTTGAAATTAATCACAAACAATTAATTCTTAGAATTAATTTCAAATCGTAATAAAATATTTTTTCTGTTTTCATTTCTTTTGCTATGTTAATCATTCCAAACACACGCAAAAAAAAAAAAAAAAAAAAGAAGGTAAATATCTTCCCATAATTCTTTTTTTGTTCTTAATCTTCAGATCTAAGACAACAATATAAGTTTCTTACGTTTTTTTTTTTTGTGTTGTAAACCATTGGATTTTCAAATGTGGTGCTTTCTTAAATTCATTTGAATGGATTGAAAGCAAAAAAGAAAAAAAAGGGTTTATATTGAATCGAACCAACCTAAGTAAAAAAAATGGTTGATAGCTAAAAAAGTAAATTTTTTATTGTTCAAATCTAAATGTTTCTATTTATCTCTCCTTTTGTTAATTTTTCTTTCTAATTCCCCATGTTTTTCTCTTGGTATTCAAACTTCATAGCAACTTTTTGACATTGAGTTTGCTTTGCTCATGAATAAGAAGAAAAAATCATAGTGTTTTCTTTTATGGGGTAAGTCTCCTATTGGATCTTTAAATATGTTTTTAAATATATGTTGATATCTTGTTTACATTCATCCATCGATGTAGTTCGTTATCAAAATTTTCATTTTGTAAAGCATCTTCGTTTTATGAAAATTATGCTTTTATTTGTTGGAAGGTGGTGAGAACTTATACTCACAAAACACTAGAGAAAAAAGAAGAGAAAGACTTGGTTTTTCTACATGATTTTTCTTCTTCCAGTCTTGCTATGAACTCAAGATTACATGGTATTTATAGGACTTCTTGGTACATGAATTATTCTCCTTAATTAAATGCTAATTCATGAATTACAGAATTCATGAACTACAAGTTTTTAGGTACATGAAGAAATTGTTAATCAGATTCATGAATTTTACCATACATGCACTAATAATTAAATGTTTAGATAATGTTAAGTTTAATATCTAACACTCCCCCTTAAACTTGAACATTTCTAAACACCAAGTTGTAGTCTAAGTGTTTGAAAATTGTCATACTTTAATTCGTAAAGATATCAAAAACTTGGTCCATAGACTTGACAAACTCGAGCTCCACTTCTTTCTTCTCAATACATTCTCGAACAAAATGATATCGGGTGTCAATGTGCTTGCTGCTGTCATGGAACACAAGATTCTTAGCTAAGCTTGAGCTGACTTGTTGTCAATCAGGATCTTAGTAGCATCCTCTTGCTCCATGTGAATTTCCTTCAACAGTCTCTGTAGCCATATAGCATGGCAAGTGCAAGATGTGGCTGCAACATACTCACTTTCACGAGTGGAGAGAGTGACTGTTGGTTGCTTCTTTGAACACCAAGAGATTGCATTATTTTCCACAAAGAACACGTAACCAGTAGTGCTTTTTCTACCATTAATATCTCCAACTTTCTATCATTAATATCTCCAACAGAGTCATTGTCACAGTAACCCATCAACTTGAAATCATTAAAAAATGAATAAAATATCCCATAGTCAAGAATACCTCTAATGTAAAGAAGTATCCTCTTGGCTACCATCAAGTGAGATTCAGTAGGAACCTCCATGAAACGACTCATGATCCCAACAGAAAAAAAAATATTAGGCCTTTTGCAAGTCAAGTATCCTAAACTTCCAACAAAGCTCTTTAACATGGTGGAATCAACCTTTTCTTCATCTGCTTTCATCCTGGACAACTTTGCTTTACACTCCATTAGGGTGTTGACCGGTTTGCAATTAAGCATGTTGAATTTCTTGAGTAACTCCTTTGCATAGACTTCTTGTGAGATAAAGATGTCCTCCTCCATTTGGTTTACTTGGATGCCCAAGTAATAGGACATGAGGCCTATGTCACTCATCTCAAACTCTCAAGCCATGGCCTATTTAAAGTCTTCAAACATCTTTGGATAGTCACTCGTAAGGATAAAATCATCCACGTAAACACAAACAAGTAAGACATGTCCATTTTCTTCTCTTCCATAGAGGGCATACTCATGTTGGCATTTGGAAAGCCATTTTCTTGCAAATACTTGTCAAGTTGACTATTTTAGGCTTTTGGTGCTCATTTGAGCCCATACAATGTTTTCTTCAGCTTCGACACCTTGTCTTCATGACCTTTGACAACATACCTCTCTAGTTGTTCGATGTAGACATCCTTTTCAAGGTAGCCATTAAGAAATGCGAACTTCATATTTAACTGGTGGATCTTCCAATGATTTTTGGCAGCGAGGGAGATCAATAGACGAATTGTTTCCATACGGTCAACTGGAGCAAACACCTCTTCATAGTCAACGCCTTGTCTTTTCTTGTAGCCTTTAGCAACAAGTCTTGCTTTATATCTCTCAACTTCTCCTCTAGCATTTTTCTTGGCCTTGTACACCCACTTGACACCAATAGCTTGATGTTTAGATGACAAAGATACCAAATGGCAAGTATCATTCTTCTCAATGGCCCATATTTCCTCATCCATGGCTTGAACCCATTTCTTATCACTCCTGGCTTCATCAAAATTCAGAGGTTCAATATCAACAAATAAATAATGCAAATCATCATCTAACCTTTGAGTTGCTTCATAAAGATCATCAAGACTTCGGTATCTTGGAGTTTTCTCATTTGAAGATGAACATGATGATGATGATGGACTTGGTAAAGATGAAATTGGTGTGGTTGGTGGAGTAGCTTCAGCTTGGACTTCTTGGATGGTTGCTTCTTCATCTTCCAATTATGGAAGAAAATCATAGGATTCTTCCTCTTTGGAGCTCCAAACTCTTGATGCATGTTCATCAAACTCCACGTCTCTACTGATCACAATTTTTCCATCTTTTTGGTTGAACAACTTGTATCCCTTCGAATTTTCATCATATCCAATGAGCATAAGATTTCTGCTTCGATCATCAAGTTTGGACCTCTCTTGCTCGGGAAAAGGGGCATAAGCAATGGATCCAAAAACTCTAAAATGTGCAACACTCTATTTTCGTCCACTCCATGCTTCTTGTGGTGTCACATTCGTCAAGGTCTTGGTTGGGCATCAGTTTGAAAGATAGACTGCACATGCAATCGCTTTAGCCCAAAACTCCTTTGTCATGTTCTTTGACTTTAACATGCTCCTTGCCATGTTAAGGATTGTTCGGTTCTTCCTTTTGGCAACTCCATTTTGTTGAGGTGACCTAGGAACTGTCAAAGGATGCCGAATACCATGCAACTCAGAAAAACCTTTAAACCCATTAGAAGTAAATTTACCATCCTTGTCAGTTCTCAATGCTTTAATTTTATATCCACTCTCCTTTTCAGCAAAAGTTTTAAACTTCTTAAATGCATCAAATGCCTCAATTTTATTTTTAAGAAACGAACCCATGTTTTTCTACTATAATCATCAATGAAAAGCACAAAGTAAAAGTCTTTACCAAGAGATTAAGGTTTGATAGGTCCACAAACATCAACATGAACAAGTTGGAGCGGCTTGGTGGACCTTAAGGTGGAATGCTTTAGAAAGCTCCTTCTTGAATGCTTGCCAAGTAAACATGCTTCACACAATTGATCAGGGCGATCAATCATTGGTGGAGTGTTTCTCTCTCTCTCTCTCCATGCATCGTCTATTTGTATCGTCGTTGGTGGAGTGTTTCTCTCTCTCTCTCTCACCTTCTTTCTCTTTCTAATTAAACTTCTTCTCTCCTTCATTAGATCTCCAGTCATTGTAGCTTCCAACCACCGCACCATAGCCAAGTCGTTGTTGCCATTAGCCTTGCTGCCCGTCGCCGTTCTTCACCATATTCTTGGTTGTGAGTAAGATTTCGTGTTTTTGGGTTTAAGGTTATATAATTACCCACTAAAATCTTGGCCTAAATTAATTAGCCTATAATGTTTGGATTTTGGATTGAAGAATTGGAGGGTGGTAGTGTGTTATCCCTTAAATGTTAAGGACCGATTTGGGTGACTTTTGATAAGAAATATGTTTTGGAACCATTTTCGGTTTGTTATACTCGCTGTAATTTGGGTTGTAACTGCCTATTAGTGAATGGTGTAAAGGTTTGAATCATTGCTCGAAGTTTCGGAGTGGGTTTGGGATCAAATCATAGTTTGGGTTATTTTGAGGCATTTTAAGGTGAATTTATGTTTTGGATTTAAGTTTAAATGTTGAAGTTAATTTTTGCTTTTATTTAAGGTTTGATTCAAGTTTTTCTCAAAGCCAAAAAGGACTTGCTTTTATTATTATTATTATTATTATTATTATTATTATTATTATTATTATTATATGTTTTTGGCATCGCCAACTAAATTGTATTTAGGACTTATTTTGAGCATGATGTGTTATTGACATTTATGGACAATTTACATGCTTGACATTGTCAGTTACATGAAATTATATGGGACCTCATGCATATGTGTATGTTACATATAGTATTAATAATCAGAATTTTAATCCTTCTTTCCTTCCCACAGTTATTGACTTCATGAAATTGATGCAAGTCTAGTAGTTCTAAGTTACATGAAATTGATGCACTTAGCTAGATTTTAGTGCGAATAAAATTGATGCACACTCATGCATGAAATTGATGTATGCCTAAATTTGAGGTTCAATGTATATAAATTTGATATATATTGAGCTGATGTGTATGAAATTGATACACATTCAAGGGAAAGGGAAATAGAGCGAATACCACAAAAGCAAGGTTTTAGGTCCCACCAGTTTAAAAACATTTGATTCATGTTTGCATGTGATTGCATAGTTGACCTCGATAGTGGGGTTACAACGTATCAGATGAATGATGAGGTGGTCCATGGGACTATAGTTAATGCTTCCGCTTAGTGTCATGGTTATAGGTTTTGAGTGTTTAAAGGGAACATTTGATTTTCTTTGTTTTAATTTTAAATAATTAGCAGATATAAACTATGATGTACATCAATTTTTAACTAGGGTTAAGCAATCAAAATAATATTGATTTACATTCAATATTAAAGGTTATATGAGACCTCTAACTCCCACTCCTTAACCTTCTATACGTACAACATAGGTTTAAGATCAAATATTTACAATGCTCAAAATCTCATGCACTGATGGCAGGCCCAGACAAGTTACTGTGTCGGCTAAGCACCCTAAAGTCGCTCGCTACCTGAAAAATAGAAAATAGGGAAAAACATGAGCTAGGTTGCCCAGTGAGTGACCTATTTAGTAAAAACCTTTTGTTAACTCAAAAACAATTCAAAATTGTATTCAATTTATAATAATAAATAAGCAGCGATAAATCGTTTTTATGTCCTGGCAAATCATGCTTAGGTAACACTATCAAACCATATATGTATCACTTCGGAAAAACCATGACAATACAATACATTTTCACACACATTTCTTTAGTTGAGGTGGCGTGAATCTCAACATTACTCAACGTCAAAAACATCCTTAGTTGGGGCGGAGTAATCTCGACACACCCAACGTCAAATATCCTTAGCTGTGTGGAGTAATCTCAACACAACATAGTCTATCATACCTCTATGTGCACATAGATATCAAATTTTGGGTTACCTGAATACCTTCTTAAGTCCTTCAATACTGTATCCCATATACAAGATTTAGGCCGCCCACATGCCTTTTCCGAGTCCTTTAGCATTGGGGGCTATCTTGTACTCAGGTTAACCCCACATGCCTTCCCTGAGTCTTTCAGCATTGGGAACCATTTCTATATTCTGGCTACCCAAAAGCCTTCTTTGAGTCCTTCAACATTGAGAGCCTTTTTCAAAAACAATATTCAAAAGCAACATGTTTTGAAAACAACATAATAAATGTTCATGAGTTTAAACATCTCAAACTTGCACAAATTCATTACAACCTCATGCTTCCTTTAAATCATAGATTAATAAATAGCATGCTTTTCATAAAAACTTGATAACAAGTAGCATGCTTCAAATAACCCAATTGCAAAACCATAGTATGCATTTACATGAAAACACATGCTTTCTTCAAGCAAGTACTCATCATAGCACATGTAAAACTCGTGAAAACATGAACGTATAAATATGTTTCTAAACATAATTATATATATCATGGAAACTTGTTAAAAGTAAGCAAAATTATAAAACAACATGCCTTTTGTAAAACTTGTATAACAACTAGCATACTCTTGAAAGATTTTCGGTGCAAATCATATAATAATCGCATGCTGATCAAGTCATGCTTACTCCAAAACATTTAGGGAAAAATGGCAAATCATGCTATAAACTCATATTGATAAACATAAGCTCATTCAAGGAAATTTTGTAAGGAAATAAACTTCAAACATACTTCATAGATATTCTTGGAAAAACTAAAATGAAGAGTAAATAAAACTTATTTTAAACAAAACTGTCACTCACTACTTGTCTCCGGCCCTTAAAGGATTATACGCCTTTCCTAGCTCCTCTTGACTTGAAATAGTTTAATTTTCAGATTCCTTAGAATTCCCATTAAAGTGTAGCAAATATGTCTTAAGCATTAAGATAAAGCTCACTAGCGAGACCAACTACTAACAAAATTATAGAACTAAGGAGACTTGTTCAAACCAGTGAGATTTGCTCTCGCGAGACTAGCGAGACTAAGCAAAAATCAGCAGGACTTACTTGACGAGCGAGACTAGTGAGAGTAGCGAGAGTAGCAAGATTTGTGAGACAAAAATCAATTAGCGACGCCTAGTGAGACTGATCTCGCTGCTAACCCTCACGCCTTCAATGTCGCTGATTTTCCAACGAAACTTGTCTCACTCTACTACTGTCTTCGCTTCTGTCCGCACTTCTAACTGTTAAAAGTTGCATTTCTAGCCCGAATTAAAATTTCTTTCCTTCTACAAACTTAAACCTATTTCTCCTCACAATCAGCTCAACCATCCTTCACAAAAGTTGTTAAGAATTGTATTAACTTACTAATCTCAAATTTTCAGCTTCAAACTTGATCTCTTCCATTCATTATTCACCAAACACCAGACTTTTCTCAGACTCTGTGACATCGGATCAACCTTCAGTTTTAGCTTCAATTGCAACACAATTCTAACTAGAGTTCTTCACCAATTTGCCCTAAACACCTTCTTCTTCCTCCCTTCGACATGCACCTACAGATTTAGGTCGGTTTGAGGTTTTAGAAATGGGATATGACCGACAATCCATCTATAAACACAAATACGTTTTGCTGCCGACTTACTCTCCACTACTTCCATTATTATATTTTTATTTATTATTTTTATTATTTTTCTTTTCCTTTCTTTTCTCTTCTCTTCTTATTCTATTTTTCTATTTAAACCTTTATTATTAATATTTATGCAAGAGTTGAAACAACCAAATTATATAATAATTCATTTCTTCACTTCGGTTTGATCGATGACACTCTTTTAAGTCTCGTGTATGTTTTGATGGTTATGTCAAAATAGATTTCATGCTCAGTTGAGGATTTAACTTACCAAGGATGTGTTCAGCCTTACTTCACTTCTCCCTTCGGTCTACACAAAGGAAAACGAATAAGTCCACTACAATACCATATACTTAAATTTAGTACTTACAAGTGAATGTAAGGTTTACACTAGAGGATTAAACAGAAGGAAATTTTAAAAAAGAATGCAAAATTCTTTCCAAAAATAACCTAGCGTCGTGGTGCTGACCGTTATAAAAGGGTAGTCCTTAGTGCTGTGCTGAAGTGTCGTGCAAGTGCTGCTGCTAATAAGCGCCTGTGATGTTCGTTGGATGCAAAGCTAGATGTCCTTCTAGGATCCTTGCAAACACTCACAAAGAAGGCTAATTTAGATCAAACTTAGAATCTATGATGGTCACTCTTAGATCCCAAGACAACTCACTCCAGAATTAGCTTGACCAAGACTAATCCAATGAATTGATTTAAACATCAAATCTAAAGGAAGATTTGAAAGAAAAGGAAACACCAAAATGATTGATTAAGCGCAAGCTTTTCGATATAAATAATATAAGCTTTGAAGAGGATTACAAGTCTTTTTAAAGGCTAAAAGGTCGTGGATATGACCAAGAAGTCAAAAGTCATTCAAACATGAACATTGTTAAATGCAAATTGTACAAAATTCTACCTAGGAACTTAAAACTTAGATGCATACTAATTAATAAGTAAAAATGTAAAACTAAAAATGTAGAAAGTATTCAAATTGTCTTAAATAACTCCTATAGGAGGCGGCAACGTTGATTTGCATGTTTGATACGGTTTGACATCATGTTTTCCCTTATTGTGCACACTTGACAACATTTTCTTCATAAGATCTGCACACTTTTTTGGTCCACCGTGCCATCTTCCAAACTATAAGACTTTTCCCATATCATCTTCATGTCATTCTCTTCTTGACTCATTGAACTAACATTATATATAAATTTTGCCTCAAAATTATTTGTTGCTTCTCGTGAATTTGCTAATTATTGAAGATGTAGTGTGAATGCCTCTTGAATCTTCCTTGTCTTGCTTCTTGTAATTGCTCCCTCGAGTACATTCAATTATTCAATGGTTGAATTCACATCATCCCCCATTTCTTTAAAAGGATTTATCCTCAAATCAAGGTATTCATTCCTTACATCAAAAGGATCAAATCAGCCACATAAAAAGTAGAACTTACGTTGTACTCACCTCAGAAGATCTAGCTTGTATGCATTGTCATTAATCTACTCGATCACTTGAAAAGAACCATCTCCTCTTGGCTGAAGTTTAGATTGTCTTTGATCTGGAAACCTTTCCTTTCACAAATGAACCCAAACCCAATTACCAGGTTTAAAAATTATTTTATTTCTCCCTTGCTTTTTGCTATTGACTAGCTTTTGATTCTTCTTTTCAATTATTTCTTTGATATCTTTATGCAAAATTTTTTTTTATGTATTCTACCCTTGAAACAAATGCATCACTAGTAAACATATTAGGTGGCAAAAGTGACAAATCTAAAGGATTTAATAGATTAAAGTCACACACAACCTCAAAAGGTGAACAGTGAGGGGTGCTATGTATTAATCTGTTGTAAGCAAACTCTACAAAAGTTAGAGTATCCTCCAAAGACTTTAAATTTATAAAAATTAGTGACTTAAGCAAAGCACCTAATGTTCTATTAACCACCTCTGTTTGTCCATCAGTTTGTGGGTGACAAGTTGTTGAAAATAAAAGTTTAGTTCCCAATTTACCAAACACAACTTTCCAAAAATGACTTAAAAAATTAGCATCTCTATCACTAATATTGGTTCTAGGAATGCCACACAATCTAACCACTTCCCTAAAGAATAGATTTGCTATGTTAGTAGCATCATCTGTTTTGTTAAATGGAATGAAATGTGCCATCATACTAAACCTATCAACTACCACAAAAATGCTATCATGATATCTTCTAATCTTTGGTAATCCTATAACAAAATCCATGCTAATGTCAACCCAAGGTTTACTAGAAACATCCAAAGGTGTGTAAAGACTATGTGGTTTTGTCTTAGACTTAGCCTCCTTACATTTGAAACATTGTTTGCACACTTTATTCACTTCGTTTCTCATTTTCAACCAATAAACATGTCCAGACGGCATGCTATATGTTTTGAATTCCCCAAAATGCCTCATTAATCCTCCCCCATGAGCTTCCTTCACAAGTAACTCTCGAATGGAACACTTAGGAATACAAAGCTTTCCCTTCCTAGAGAGCATCTCATCAAACACAAGATAATCATGCACATTTTTTCCTTCTAAACATTGCATATACACATCATAAAATTTAGATTTCTCAACTTTATACAAATCAATTATGAGTTTAAAACCAAGAATTTTTGCACTAAGGGAAGAAAACAATGCATACCTTATTGACAATGCATGAGCTACCACATTGTTCTTACCTTTTATGTAATGAATGACATATGAAAATGTCTCAATGAACTCTACCCATTTAGCACGCCTCTTGTCCAGCCTAGTTTGGTTTTTGAGGTGCTTCAAGCTTTCATGATCTGTGTGAATAACAAACTATTTTGGCCATAAGTAATGTTGCCAAACTTGCAAAGCCTTACAAGTGCATGTAATTCCTTGTCATATGTTGGATAACTAAGTTGTGCTCCACTAAGCTTCTCACTAAAGAACATGCTTGGTCTCTTTTCTTACATAAAAAAAAAGAACTCCAATACCTATCCCACTTGCATCACATTCAATCTCAAAAGATTTGTCAAAGTTAGGTAAAGCAAGACAAGGTGCATTAATCAATTTATCTTTCAATTGATTGAATGCATATTCTTGCTTTTCTTTCCATTCAAATTTCACATTCTTTTTAACAAGTTTATTTAATGGTGAGGCTATGCTACTGAAATTCTTAATAAACCTCCTATAAAAACTAGCCAAACCATGAATAAATCTCACCTCGATTGCATTGGTGGGTGTTAGCCACTCTCGAATGGTCTTGACCTTTTCATCATCAACTTTCACCCATCCTTTCCACTAAGAAATTCACTTGGTCTAGACAAAAACTACAATTTTTTAAGTTGGCATAAAGCTTTTCTTCTCTAAGTTTAAGCAAAATTGTTTTGGCATGCAAAATATGATCATCCAAACTTTTTGATTAAACAAGAATATCATTAAGCATACAACAACAAATTTTAAAAACATGATTCATTAGCCTCATAAAAGTACTTAGTGCATTAATAAGACCAAATGGCATAACAAACTACTCATAAAGACCAAATTTTGTTTTGAAAGTCGTTTTCCAGTCATCTCCCATATGCCTTCGAGTTTGATGATAACCACTTTTAAGATCAACTTTAGAAAACAGTTTGCACCATGCAGTTCATCTAACATTTCATCCAATTTAGGAATAGGATGTCGATACTTTACCATCGTTTTGTTGATGGCTCGACAATCAACACACATCCTCCATGTGCGATCTTTCTTGGGTACGAAAATCACTGGAACTGAACAAGGACCATTCTTTCACAAACATAACCTTTATCCATGAGCTATTCTACTTGCCTTTGAATCTCCTTGGTCTTAGTTGGATTGGTCATATAGGCAGCCATATTAGGAAGAGTTGCCTTGAGTATGAAGTCAATTTGGTTCTCAATCCCTCTTAAAGGTGGTAGAGCCATTGGTGCATCTTCATGTGGAAACATGTTATTAAATTTCTACAAAAGAGATTTAAAAACACTAGCCAAAGCATCAATAGAACTAGGTTCAGTCACTAAACACATTCCTTTGCACATAAGTACAAAGTTTGGTGCTTCAATTGAAACACATTTCTCACTTTCCCCTTTCTTATAACCAAACTGACATTCTTTCTTTTTTCCTCAAAATAACTCTTTTTTCTCACTTCATTTTCACTCACCTTTTGGCCCTCACTTTTCTCTCTTTTTTCACTCTCCTCTCTTTCTTTCAACTTACTTTCTTTTCTCCTTTCTTGATCTTCAAATTCTTTTCTTTTCTTTTTTAATTTCAATTGATCACATTGCACTTCATATGGAGATAATGGAAGCATAGTAAATTTCTTCCTATTTGAAGTAAATGTGTACTTGTTCAACAATCCATAATTTGCCACCTCTCTATCATATTGCCAAGGACAATCCAGTAACACATCGTCCGCATGCATTGGTACTACATCACAAAGGACTTCATCTTTATATCTTCCCAAAGTAAATGAGATAAGAGCTTTGGAGTTTATCTTAAGTTTTCCTTTGCTTGTCAACCATTGAAACTTATATGGTTTTGAGTGTGGATGTCACACCTCCTCCCAGGTACCCTCCTGAAACAGAAGTGAGTGTGGAAATAGTAGACACCAACCCTCTCACGACATCCACTGTTAACACTAACTTAAAACCATCACCTGATAAATAGTTATATAATCAATTCATATCATAACTAACAGGGTTTAACGATTAACATAGTCAAGCTAATTCAGGATGTTTAATAATTACAACAACTACACTTGACTCTCTCAACCCTCACTATATGTACAACATTTACTTAAGTTCAATATTTACAATTTTTCAAGTTACTAGACTCTGAAGACAAGCCCAGACGAGTATCTTCTGTAGCCTAAATGTCACAATCGCTTACTTTCGAATACGAGACGGGCGATTGTGCAGCACTGCTCTAACCCGGCAAGCAAGTCAGCTGTACAAAAATCGTGGGTCGCGGGTAAACTCGGGGTATGATGTAGCCTCTACTCGCGTTTTGAGATAAAATGGTTTTATAAAACGAGAGAGAGGGAAAGCTTTGAAAACATCATTAAATAAAGCATTGAGGACTGACAATTGCAAGAAAGCTTGTTTGCAAATAGTACGACAATACTTGGTCGGGGAGTTAACTAGTGGGGTTCCCTATAGTACATTCTAAGCAAAAACTAGTCTGCCAGCCTTGCATATCAAAACTGGCGAAACATCACTCGAAAGGAAAACAATATGAAAATGAAAACAACTTCCTAAGCTACTTACAAGACATAAATACAGGGTGGTTGAGAGTGGTTTGGGCATGCGGCCATAGGCAAACACTCCCTGGACAAGCATGCTCAAGACACTAAGCACCCCGGACTCGCTCGCTACCTAGAAAACAGAAAAATAAGGAAAACATGAGCTAAAACGCCTAGTGAGTGACTAGTTAAGAGTTCTCCTTTAAACAATGTAAGCTACCGCTTAGAATCCAACTATAACAGTAATATCATGAATAATTCATAGCTTAAACATATATAAGCATTCGAGTAAAAGGTATACATAGTCTGGTTTTCCTGAAACCTTTAGTTGAGGCAGAGCTAGCTCAACGCTACTCAACGTCGAAAGAACTTTAGCTGTGTGGAGTAATCTCAACACATCAGCATAATTACACATCACATATCCAGGGTCGGCCAAGTACCTTCTTCGAGTCCTTCAGTACTGGTCCCTTAATACATTTTCGGCCACCCACATGCCTTCTCCTAGTCCTTCAGCATTGGGGTCATTTCCATACATAATTCACCTATATGGCTTCTCCAAGTTCTTCAGCATAGGGAGTCATTTTCATACATATTTTACCCATATGCCTTCTCCTAGTCCTTCGGCATTGGGAGTCATATTCATACATAATTTACCCACATGCCTTCTCCGAGTCCTTCAGGATTGGGAGTCATTTAAATAAAACTTTAACATAGCATAAATCGTGCATTTGAAACATTTCATTCATCACTTCACTAATCACATACATACATGCTTTTGTTTACTCACATAATTATAAATTTCATACTTTACTTAGCTAATTAAACAGCCACGCAGGCCTTCACAGAACTCACAGCTCAATCAGTATATATATCACGTACTTTTCATCACATAGCATATGTCATACTTGTAAGACTCATGAAGATGTTTCACATAATCAAGTTTCAAACATATATTCAATCAAGAAACTATGCTTGAATTAAACATTTAAAAATCAAGTGTCACTCAACTTGTCCTAGACCTTGAGCGGATTATACACCTTCCCTAGTTCCTCTTAGCCTGAAATAACACATTTCTCATGTTAGACTTTCCTAAAGTTCCTTTTTACAAACCATTAAGTTTACACATTTGTATTTTCTTCATGTTTCACCACCGAAACCAACTTCATCCAAAAACAATCATAATAAGCAAGATTCCACACCACTAGCGAGATTCCACACCACTAGGGAGAATGTTGGCGAGATTAAACTACAGGCAAACTGCACTAGCGATACCATGGTGAGCGAGACCAGCGAGACTCACCTGAGCAGCGATACCTAGCGATACCCAACGAGAATTGTGAGACACAAAGCCTTCAGCGTTACCAACTTACACTTGTCTTGCTACTCACGCTTAAATTCCTAGCGGTACCGCAGTTCCAACGATACCTGCTATCTCAATTTCTGCCTTTCCTCTTATTCTCACTTTTATCTGTTAAAAGTCGCATTTCTGACCAAATTTAGAACTTCTTTCCTTCTACAAACTTGTAGAGAAATATATTTTCTAGCTTACCTCAAATTTTTTTTAGGCTTAACTCCTTCTCGTTCGTCAGATATTTCAAGATTACCTCGCACTACTTCAGATCGAACAGCAATTCTGTATCAGTCACTTCCACCTAAATGTTTACATATTTATATTCAAATTCAGCTCAAACATCCTTCATAAAAGTTGATAAGAATTGAGTTAACTTACTAACCTTAAAATTTCAGCCCTAAATTCAATCTCTTCAGCTCGTTCTTCTCTAAATACCAGACCACGCTCGGATTGCACGACAACAGCCAGACTCACTATTCTAGCTTCAGTTTTACCACAAAACCGATCTAAATTCTCCACAACTTTGCTCTAAACACCTTCTCCTACCTCTCTTTGTTCCTCAACTGTGAAATTGAACTGATTTGGGCTTTTGAATGTGTTTAAAATGATCAAAAACTCAGCTTACTCACTTAAATAGGCCGCCGACTTAACCTCCACTTTCTTTTCCTTTAAAAATGAATTGGCTCATGCACGCTACTTCATCACAGCCTCACCAATGCATAGCTTCAGCTCATCAACACATAACAGCAGTCTTTCATCATATAGCAGCAGCTCTCCAAAGCAAGGTGGCCTTACCAACGCATGGCACACCTTCACCAACGCATAGGACACCTTCAACGCATGATAACTCATGCCTTAAGGCTCTCGACCACTCTTTACTTACCTTTTGTAGCTTGTTAACTTCCAAAGCTAAGTGTGGGGCTTACAGTGAACAAGTAGTAAGTTGAAGTCTTTTTACAATAAAACTACTTACCACATTTCTGCAACTTCTACTATCAATCACCAAGCTACATGGACTTCGTTCAATTAAACATCTTGTGTAGCACAAGTTCTCCTTTTGATCTTCAACTTTCTCTTCTTTGACTTGTACATTAAGTACTTTTCTTGTAACTAAGGATATATAATTACCTTCTTCAATGTGCTCATCATCAAGTGCTTCAAATTCTTCCCCAAGTTGTGCATCATTCTCATCACATTCATCTTCCGAATCAATCATCCCATTTCTTATCACCATGCCTTTTTTATTGACACAATCTTTGCTCATGCGTCCAAACCCTTTGGACTTCCAACACTAAATTGAACTAGACTTCTCCCTCACTTCCTTTTGAAACCTCATTCTTTTTAGTATTGGAGCTTTTAGCCTACACTCTTTTGACAGCCCCAATTTTTCCTTTTGCTTTATTCCTATCCACAAAATCGTCCTTGTTCCAACCATTAGAATTTGAAAAGGTATTAGCTTTAGAAATGTACCTCTTAGAAATGCTCATTTTCTTCTCTCAATTGATCTTCAATTTTGATGGCATAATGATACATATTTCCCAAGTAAGATTGTGGATTTCTAGTAACTGGAGGAACAATTTCTCGATTCAAACCTCCAAGAAATCTAGACATGGTGTCTTCCTTATCTTCTCGGATTTTTGCTCTTTAAATTCTCCATTTCTTGATAATATTTCGCCACACTTTTTCTTTCCTGCCTCAAAGCTTTGATAAGCACTTAAAAAGTGCTTTCTATTCTCTCAAATTAAGGGAGTTTATATTAGATTTCACTTGTTTGCTAGTGGTTTTCAGGTTAAAATGAGGAAAATTAGAAGAAAAGACTAAAAGATCAAATCGAGCAAGAATACTGCGAAAAAGAGCTGAAAAACTCAAAATGGCACAAATTGGAGCAGCGCCGCGGCGCTTGGATGGCGCTGCCGCGGCACTCTCAAACAGCGTCGCGGCGCTTGGATGGCGCTGTCGCGGCGCTCTCAAACAGCGTCGCGGCGCTGTTCCAAAATTGTCACTAGCGTTGCAGCGATATAGACCAGCGCCGCGGTGCCAGTTTTCCTTAAATGAAAATTGTTATTTTTGGTAAGTTTTTGGCCGCCAAACTCTATAAATTTGGGGGTTTCCAGCAGCCCTAAGCATCAAATGAAATCAAGGAAGTTGCAGACCTAAAGAGGCACAAAAAGGAGAGAATTGAGTGAGAGTTCAAAGAGTGAGTTAGTTGCAAGAAAGAGGAAAAGAGTTCGAGATAGTCGTGGTGCCCTTCGAATTCCTACGTGAGAGCCAAGGAGATCGTGACAGTGCTACCTCAATCAAGAGCCTCTTTTCAGTAGAGTTTCCCTTTCTTTACACTCTTTCTTTGTTTATTTTGCTTAAACATGTTGCTTCAAGCTATGAGTGGCTAAACTCTTTAGTTTTAGGGTTTTGATGATTTGTTTATGAATTTATGTTGATCTTGTAGACTTTCATGATTTTGTTGGAATGATTATGCTTTTCATTGTTATTGTGTTTAATTCTTGTGAATTGGCTATCTTCACATGTTAGGTTAGATGTATGATTGAGAGATTGTATGTTTAACTTGATCTATAACAATGAATTGTTGTTAATCTATCACGAGAGTAGTTAGGTTGACAATAAAAGTTGCTAAAGACTATTTTTAATGCCATGTAATTTTGTATTGGTTTTAAGAGATTAATAATCAATTGAGTTGCATGAGAAAGGGTTGTTTTTTAGAGAAAATAACTTGGAATTAAGTATCTAGACTTAGGCATATGAATGACAATAAAATCCATGAAATCTATAATATTGCATGATGAAATAAACAAGGATTCGTTACCCTAGAACTCTCTGACTCTTGTGTTTCTCACTTTAATACTTTCCTTATTTGATTTATATTTTCCATAGCTCATAATTTTCAATTTCAATCCTCAAATAAAATTGATTCAACTCTAGAATAGCTAAGTAACTTAAACCTTCAACATTTGGATCTCCAGTGGAACGATATTCGGACTTAACCGTCTTATATTATAACTTGACCCGTACACTTGCGGTTAACACTAAAAGTGCGCATCAAGCTTGCAATTTAGCTTTTAAATCCCTTTCATAATGTTTTGGAACATACCAATTTCTCATGGCTTCTTTGAGTTCTTCCCAAGTTTTGATGGGATCTCCTCTTTCCTTCTTCTCTCAGATTTGAGATGTTGGTGCCAATTTCTAGCATGGTTGGTGAATTCGACAATGACAAGTCTCATTTTCTTATTCTCACTAAATGTGCTGCAATCAAACACATGTTCTATCTTCGTTTCCCATTCTAAATATGCCTCCGCGTCCGCATTCCACTAAAGGGTGGAATTTTGAGCTTAACTCCACTATCTCTATCTTCAAGAATTATTTCTTCTCTTCTAGCTTGCATAAAATTGTTTCTTTCTCTTCCTCTCACGTTTCGGCTTCCTCCAACTTGTCTTTCTTGTTCTATTAGATTAAAATTTCCTTCAACTTATTGCAAGACTCATTCTTCTCTTTGTTGTTGTGCCTTCCTTTCTTGCCTATCTCCAATCATCATCTTCATCATGCTTTGAATGGCTTGAAGAATAGCCATATTAGGATCTTGTACTTGTGGTACTCCTTCACCCTGTGACATTTTCAAGTTAGTAATAAAAGGACCTCACCATACTTCTCACCAATTTCACTTAAGAACGCTCGTGTTTATCACTCAAGGGTAGGCTTTTAGTACTAGGCCAAATATGTAAGGGTTGACTTAAAATTTGGTACATTCTTACTAAAGTTTGACGAAAAACAATTCAAATGATCAACTCTCACAAACTAAGACTAGAGTAACTCAAACTTGGGATCAACAACTTGAAAATTGAAATAAAGTAAAAGGATAATGACAAGAACTTTTCATGTGCTTTGAATCTTTATTTTTTTATGTTTTTTTTTTCTTTCTTTCTTTCTTTTTTTTTTTTTTTTTTTGCTATTGATTTTTTTTCTTTTTTAAAGTGATCCAAGAGCAAAATTTAAGGAGATTTCAAGACAAGTTGTAGTATGTCTTGAACTACAAGGAAAACAAATTAAGAACTTAAAAATAAATGAAACAAAGTAAAGATATTTCACCTCTAGAGCTGGCCAAGGATGATGACCAAATGCTTTGATACCAAATGATAAGTGCTCACATTGTTGTTGGATGCAAAGCTATAGGTCTTTCTAGGATCCTTGCAAACACTCACAAATAAAGCTAACTTAGATCAAACTTAGAATCTATAATGGTCACTCTTAGATCCTAAAGTAACTCAATCCATTATTAGCTTGATCAAGACTAATCCAATGAATTGATTTAAACATCAAATCTAAAGCAAGATTTGAAAGAAAAGGCAACACCGAAAGGGTTGATTAAGCACAAGCTTTTCAATATCAATAATATGAGCTTTGAAGAGGATTACAAGCCTTTTTAAAGGCAAAAGGTCGTGGATATGACCAAAAACTCAAAAGTCATTCAACACTATTAAATGTAAATTGTAGAAATTTCTACTTAGGAACTTAAAACTTAGTTGCATACTAATTAATAAGTCAAAATGCAAAACTAAAAATGTAGAAAGTCTTCAAATTGTCTTAAATAACTCCTATAGGAGGTGACAAAATTGACTTGCACGTTTGACAAGGTTTGACATCACGTTTTCCCATGCAGTGCACACTTGATAGCATTTTCTTCACAAAATCTACACTTTTTTTGTCCAACATGCCATCTTCCAAACTATGAGACTTTTCCCATGTCATCTTCATGTCATTCTCTTCTTGATTTATTAAATTAACATTATCCTTACTTTGCATGGGCGAGAGTGACCTGGATTTGCCGACTTAATAAGCCTTCCATTTAAGTGATAAGTCTAGGTAGATAACTAGGGACATAGTTCTGCAAGATGGAATTCTCTCTTGCCTTATTTAAGGTTAGTAGAGAATTTATTCCCTTAAGTGCTGACTTCTGGTCTTGAACAAGGGGCCCCACCCTCTCATTGACCTAAGAGAGACTTGATTTGATGGTTGGACCACAAACCAATTGTTCATTAGAGGATTAGTGGGACATATAGAACAAGATGTAATTATAGGGGTAAAATGGTAATTTTGACCCAGTTGTAAATATGAACAACTTGTGAATGATCGACTTACTATTTATGGTTATATCAAGTTGACAAAAGTACATCTACAGTGAAGAGAGTGCAGCTACTGAGGTATAGTGGAGGGTTCTGGTAGTTAACGAATGTTAATTAACATGGTTAAAGAGTTTAGCCAGTTAATTTTGGATCGTTGGAGCTCATGATTTGTAGGTCTATTAGGTCCCCTCGTTAGCTCATGGACTAAACCTTAGAACAATGTGTTGAAAGAATTTGAAATTGTTCAAATTCGTTTAACAAGTAAAATTTATTGTTTGTTCAATTTAATTGTGAATTAAACAAATTTGAAGAGTTGGAAATATTTAAATGTGATTTAAATATTTTTCGAGTGAATAGAGGTTCATCAAACTTGAAATTGCTGGAAAAATTGGAAAAATTATTAATTTAATATAATTAATTAATTATTATTTAAATTAATTTATATATTAAGTTAATATTATTCAAATTAATTGTTAGAATTACTTTAAGAAGAAATTAAGAAATCAAATTTTGATTTTTGAAAATCAATTTTTTGAAATTCTTGGTTTTTTCCACTATGCATGTTGAAGGGGGAGGTGTTTACCTCTTCTTCCATCTTCTTCCACTATCAAATTCATCCTCATAATCACCATGTTTGGTGTCAATGTGCATGTAAAAATGTTTTGCATGGTTTCTTCTTTATATAGAAGAAAAAAACATTGGGGAGTGGTTGATGATTTCAGAGAATTTTGCTGAAAAACTCCACCTACTCAAAATCCTCTGAAACCTCTTGTTCTTCACAAATTAGCTCCAAATTCACCATAATTTGGATCTCATAATCCGTTCTAAGGCTATAGAATAACGAGGAAGATTCTTGTGGTGGTCTACGAAGTTTGTGATAAAAAACTTGAAGGAAATCGCTCCAATTTTGAACTACAACAAGTATAATTCCTCTGTTTTTCTGTTCTGAAAACAAGCATGTTGAATCTTCAAAATTAATGTAATTAGAGTGCTTTAGATCCTAATTGCTTTTGTTTTTGAGTTCCTAACTCCTTCAATTAGTATCAAAGCATGATTAAAGCACTCAATTTGCATTAATTTGAGCTTGGTGGATGCAATTTCATGAGATGTATGTTGTTTGTTGCTAAAGTTTGAAATTTTCTGGTTTTGGCATCTAATTTAGGTTTGTTATTGTGTAATTATTGTAATTGGCCACTTTTTTGTGGCCTTTAATGTGTGAAGAAGGTGTAAATTTGCTAGAGTCATTAGAGTTGATCGTAGGCTGTAATTTGGAGAAATTGGAAAAGAAGCAAACAGACTTGAATAACACGGATACCGTTCTACCACAGAGCGACGCTATTCATTTTTTCCATAAATGGCGCACGCGATGATGAAGCAGTTCAAGCAGGCCGGTTCGATGGTTTCCAGCCAGTTTAGCCTTTATATCACCTTTGGAGGTTCGATTCGATGGTTTTGACTCGGTTCAGGCTAGTTCGAAGTGTTTGGGGTCGGTTCGAGTAGGTTTTCCAATTATAATTGTAATAATTTAGTTGTTTTAAGCCATTAGATGGCAAAACCAGTCCACTTTAGGATGTTTAATTAATTATCCATTTATAATGTATATTTAAATTAAAATTAATTTATTTGTGCATAAAGTATGCCATATAGATTTAAAATCCCACCATAGAATTAACATGTTTTCTTGCATCTATGTATGTTATAAAGTGTTATAATAAGTAAGCATGCTTTAGTTTATCATAAGCTGTTATATTGTTTTATGATGGTTGTTATAGAATGTTATTCATTTATAAAGAGTTATAAAATGAATTAGATATTTAAAATCTATAACAAAGATAAAATGCATGCTCACTTAGGATTAACAAACCTAAGTAGGTAGTTAACTTATAAAACAAAGGTTATAAAAATTCACCCGATAAGATCATGTCTAAGACTGGAGGTATTTAAGTTGACGATTTATGGAACATGCTACCTGGGGATCAAACCAGTTCTTGAATTCATGTTAACCTAGTTTTATGAGCTTGTGTTTGTGATGTAACTATAAAAGGGTTTTATCACTTAGACATCGTAGATTAAATCCAGTATAAAACTTATACTTGGATAAAAGCCTAGACTTAGGTTATATTTAATTAGTTGAGATATAACTAAGCAAATTTACCCATTATACCAATTAGAACACTTTAGTGGGAGAGTTGTATATATGATATATTAGCTCTCACGTCCCTAAGAGTTCATACCTTGAGATTCATGCTCGGCTTCGAGTCGCCATAGAAGCGGCCTCCATCCAGAAAGTGTTTGGATGAGTCAATAGCAAGGGAATGTGTCAACACATCCTACAATCTCTTCCATTAGGTTGCACTATGAGATTTCCATGATACATCCACTAGTCACCTAACATGGCACTACCATTTAGAGGATTTGTATCATGAGATTCGGAACACCGTGAACTCCAGAAGTGGACAGGATTACTTAGGTCCGCTTTCAGCATTTTCTTTCCCTTGAAAGGTTGTTGATTCCGACTCTGAAATCTGAAAATGGAGGGTTACACTTAAAAATTTTTACTAAGTGTTAGTAAGTATTTTGACCAAATAAATGATAATTAAATACTATAGGAATAAGAGTTATTCCGGTATTAATTTAATTAAGAATGTCTTGATTTAGTAAAGAAGTAATTGACTGCCCCTCGGTAGTACTTATTTTAAATCACTAAAGTATCATTGCAAGAGAATAACAAAATTATGGGTACAATATTACTTGCTAAATTTGATTGAATTATATAGAATTATTTAGTAATTCACTAAACATAGATTTATTTTCCAGGGATATCTACTTCGTTCATAGAACTACTAGCTTCTGAAAAACTTAATGATAACTACAGTACTTGGAAATTAAACTTGAACGCTATACTAGTTATGGATGATATGCGATCTGTTTTAAAGGAGGAATGTCCTCTAGCTCTCGGCTCGAATGCGAACTAAAATGTTCGAGATTCATATGACAGGTGGATTAGGGCTAACGATAAATCCTGAGTCTATATCTTGGCATGCATATCTTATATGTGGTCTAAGATGCATGAGAACATGATGACCCTTAAGGAAATCATGGATTTACTACAGGCGATGTTTGTACAACTGTCCTCGTTGGTCTGACATGATACAATCAAATACGTTTACAATTCCCGTATAAAAGAAGGAACATCTGTTAGAGAACATGTTCTGGATATGATGGTCCACTTCAACATAGTGGAGGTAAACGGGGCTGTCATAGATGAAAAAAGTCAAGTCAATTTTATACTAGAATCTCTTTTGAAGAGTTTTCTACCATTCCGGACTAATATGGTAATGAATAAGATAGAGTATAATATGACTTCTCTTTCGGACAAGCTCTAGACATTTCAGTCCATGATGACATCAAAATGACGTGAAGGGGAAGTAAACGTTATTTCTAAAAAGTCCTAGAGAGGATCATCCTCAGGGACTAAGTTTGGACCTTCTTCCACTAAGAAAAAGAGTATGAAGAAGAAGGGTAAAGTTAAAGTCCCTACAAATCCCAAAGGCAAGAAAAAGGTTGCAGATAAAGGAAAATGTTTCCACTGCAAAGAGAACAAGCATTGGAAGAGAAACTACTCGAAGTATCTTGTAGAGAAAAAAGCTGAAAATGAAAACCAAGGTTAATATGATTTCTTAGTTGAAACTTGTTTAGTGGAGAATAATAACTCCACCTAGATATTAGATTTAAGAGCCACTAATCATGGTTATTTTTATTTTCAAGAAACTAGTTCCTGGAAGCAGCTTGAAGATGGCGAGATAACTCTCAAGGTTGGATCAAGAGAGATCATCTCGGCCAAAGTAGTGGGAGATATGAAGTTTTTTTTTTTTTTTGGAGATAGATACATTTTATTAGAAAACGTACTTTATGTTCCTAGTATCAGTAGGAATTTAATATCTATCTCTTGTTTATTAGAACATTTGTATAAAGTATCTTTTGATGTAAATGAAGCGTTCATTAGCAAAAGAGGTACTCATATTTGTTCTGCAAATTTAGAAAACAACTTATATAAGTTAAAACCTACCAAGGCAAAAGCTATTCTAAATACTGAGATGTTTAAAACAGATAAAATGCAAAATAAAGGGCAAAAAGTTTCTTCTACTACCTATCTTTGGCATTTAAGACTTAGCCACACTAATCTCAATGAGATTGGAAGGTTGGTAAAAAGTGGACTCCTAAACCAGTTAGAAGACAAGTCTTTACCTCCATGTGAGTCTTGTCTTGAGGGTAAAATGATTAAAAGATCTTTTACTGGAAAAGGTCATAGAGCGAAAGAACCCTTAGAACTCATGCATTTAGACCTCTGTGGTTCTATGAATGTCAAAGCACGAGGAGGGTATGAATATTTCATTAGTTTTATTGATGATTATTCTAGGTATGGCTATGTTTACCTAATGCATCATAAGTCTGAGTCTCTTGAAAAGTTCAAAGAGTATAATGCTGAGGTTGAGAATCTATTAGGTAAAACTATTAAAACACTTCGATTAGTATATGGTATTGGAATATTTGAGAGAAACTCATACATCCATATTATTGATTATGAGGGAAAACTCACTATTTATATACATCAACCTGCTGACTAAATAATAAACAACTTACAACAGAAATTAGTTAGGAAACTAATTATAAAATTTGTTATGATTACAAACAGTAAATACCCAATACAC
>QLSR01000260.1:464742-509372 GCA_031780015.1 Citrullus colocynthis
CCCCCCCCCCCCCCCCCCCCCCCTCAAGATGGATTGTGTAAGTTGAAAATTCCCATCTTAACTAAATTCAGTCGAAGAGTAGAGGTATTTAAGGGTTTTTTAAAGATGTCTGCAAGTTGTGAATGAGAACGAACAGGCAAAACCTTCAAAGCTCCATTAATAATCTTGTCTCGAACAAAATGACAATCGATCTCAATGTGCACGTGCTTAGTGCGCTCATGAAAGGTTGGATTAGTGGAAATGGAAGCAGCTGCTGCATCGTCCACGAAAACCAGAGCTAGTGCAGGGAAATTAATATGGAGATCTTTCAAAACATGAGAGACCCAAGTCAGCTAACTGCAAACCAGCAAGGGCTCGATATTCTGCTTCAGCTGAAGATCTTGACATGGTAGCTTGTTTCTTTGACTTTGAATATATCAATGAATCACCCAAAAATATGCAAAAATCGATAACAAATCTTCTGGTATGTAACCATGAACCCCAATCAGAATCAACATATGCTTTTAGTTGGAAGTTATTGGCAGCAGTTAAGAAAATTCCTTTGCCCAACAGTATCTTTCAAATGGCGCAGTAAGTGATGAGCAGCAGACAAATGTTCAGAATATGGTTTAGCAACATATTGGCTAAGTTTATGAACTGCAAAGGAAACATCTGGTCGTGATATTTGTAGATATAGAAGGTGCCCAATCAATCTTCTATAGGAGGAAGCATCATCCAAATTCAATGGAATGCCAGCAGTAGCAGTCAACTTTAAATTGGATGCAAATGGGAATGATGCTGGTTTAACTGCTAAAGAACCACTATCTTCCAATATTTGAAGACGATATTTTCTTTGGGAGATGTAAATTCCCATTGTAGACCGTGATAATTCGAGGCCTAGGAAGTATTTTGCATTCCCCAAATCTTTTAATAAGAAATGAGATCGGAGAAGAGTTTTCACAGTTGTAATTTCAATAGGGAATGGTCCAACAATCAAGATATCATCTACATAGACCAAAAGAGCAATGAAGGAACTACCATTGCCTTTTGTAAAGAGGGAATAATTGGATTTCGATTGAGAAAAGCCATTTGAAATCAAAACTGATGAAAACTTAGTGAACCATTGACGGGAGGCCTGTTTAAGTCCATATATAGACTTTGTAATTTGCAAACAAGTGTGTTGCTGGAGGATGATTTCAAATCTTGATAATATCCCAAAGGAAGTTGCATATAAACTTCTTCAAATAACTCCCCATTTAGAAAGGCATTGTTGATATCCATTTGCACCAAATCCCATCCAAAAGTCAAGGATAATAATAACTTGACTGTAACAATTTTAGCTACTAGGGAAATGAAATCGATTCCTTCTTGTTGATTATATCTGCCTTATAACGATCTATAGAACCATCAGCTTTATGTTTAATACGATACACTCATTTGCAACCAATAGCACGATGATCATTGGGTAGAGGAACAATACTCCAAGCTCTTATTCTTTCCATAGCATTAATTTCTTCATCCATGGCCTTTCTCCAAGAGTCTAACTTGAGAGCTTGATGAAGGCAAAAAAATTGATGATATATTGAAAATAAAGTTCTGATGTGAAGCAGATAGTTTGTCGTAAGACAAGTAATTGCTGATGGAATATGGAATTGTGGTGTTCAAAACTTGGCCTTGAAGCAAATTACAATGGTTATCTTGAAGAAAACCAAGTGGTTGATGCCTTCTTGTTGATCTTCTTAGACCAACAGTAATGTCATGTGGAGGATTGGCAGCTTCATTAGATTCAACTATATTGTTGGGCTCAATAATATTAGTGGAGTCAGTAGTCATGGTGGTAGAAGGATTTTGCACAATTCCTTCATTAAAAACCACTTGCTCTTCTGCTGTATGAGGAGTATTCCCAAGGTTAAGTTCATCAGAAATGTCAACACCTGTGTGATTCTTCTCATTTTGCTGTAAGGTTCCTTGAATAGGAAGAGGTAAAACATGATTTGCCAACATGCCAGATAAATCATTGTGATTATCTTCAGGATAGTTGTGAAAGGGAAATAAATCTTCTTGAAAAAGAACATCCCTTGATGTAAAAATAGTCCTCTTTTTTATGTCAATGAGTTTTTGTAACCTTTCATGTCAGGGGGGTAACCAATGAAGATACAAGGCATTGCTCGTGGATCAAATTTTGTTATATGAGCAGATAATATGGATGCATAACACAAACATCCAAAAGCTCTTAAGGAAGAGTAATTAACATCTTTGTTATATAACACTTCAAAGGGAGACTTATTTGACAACAAGGGATTGAGGTTCGATTGATAAGGAATGTTGCTATTAATATACAATCCCCCAAAAATCTTATTGGAACTCTAGACTGGAAGAATGATGCTCGAGCAACATTGAGAAGGTGCTGGTGCTTTCTCCCAACGACAGAGTTCTGTTGTGGTCGTTCTACACAGGAGAATTGATTAATCATTCCTTTTGCAGCAAAAAGATCAGTAAAATGAAGTTCTAGCGCATTGTCTAATCGAAAAATTTTGATGGTCTTGGAGAAATGTGTCTCGACAAGAGCAAAGAAGCGTGAAACAATATACAAAGTATCAGATTTGGAAAGCATCAAATAAGTCCATGTGAAGCGAGAACAGTTATCAACAACAGTCAAAAAGTATTTATATCCACTATAAGTCGAGTGTTTAAAAGGCCCCCAAGCGTCACAATGTACTAAATCAAAAACATTATCAGCAACATGATTATTAGACTTAAAGGATGGTCTATGTTGTTTAGCTAAAGGATGTAAATGACAAGTATGTTGTAACAGAGAACTTCGTAAAGACAAAGTATCTTTTAACAAGGATAAACGTTTAGGATATAAATGGCCCAAACAATGATGCCAAGTTTCAACAGAAATGGCACAAGAAACAACAGCAGCAGTATGATGATGATTGGAGCTGTCAACAAAGTTGAGCAAATAGAGTCCATGTTTATTATTAGCCTTGCCAATCATCTTCAAGGAAAGCATGTCCTATATGATGCAATAATCATCACAAAATTGAGTGCTATTGAGCCAGATTTCAATAAGCATGTCACACCCCCTCCCAGATTACCTTCCTAACCTAGGAGTAGGTGCAACCTATACACATATATACGTCATCTTATATCTTGAAACATAATTCAATACCATATCAAATGTACAACTTTCTCAGCTATACATAAGGTTTCTCAGCTCATAATTTATAATACAAGTGTATTTGTTCAGCAGCCAGTACAAAACCCACACTCGTTATGCCACAAAATCATATATGACAAAATATGTACTTAGACTGAGTATTTACAACTATCCCAGAGAACTAAAACCAAGTAAGCCCAGACGAGGATCTTTTGTAGGCTAGGCGTCCCGGACACGCTCGCTACCTGAAACGAACAACAATAAACAAAAAGTGTGAGCTTAAAGCCCAGTGAGTGACTAAAATATCAATTACAATCTAATTCTTGAGTTAATGCTGAATATAACATTAATATTTATCTTATTAGTACAAGTTGTTGGTCACTCATGCCATTTAACAAGATAACATAGATACCTTTCTAAGAAGCAGCGGAGCAAAGCTCAACGCTATTAACCTTATATCAAGTATTCCGTCCCTAATATTCATATATTTATGTATTCATACATTCATACGCCTTCACATTTAGTCCTTCGGCGTTTCAACACTCAAGTGCCTTCTCATAATGTCCCTCAGCACTGAGTTTCATTATAATTTCGCTGCTCAAGTGCCTTCACTCATGGTCCTTCAGAACTGAGCCTTCATGTACTGATTTTCATATGCCTTCTCACAAGGTCCTTCGGCATTAGAAACTATCTCAATCAATCTCACTAGTGTCTTCACTCATGGTCCCTCGGCACTATGTATCATATATCTCCATAGGCCTTCACACAGGTCCTTTGGCCGTGATTTGCATTTAGATAGCACACATACAGAAATTCACATAATATGTTCGTTTTCACTGTACATTAATAACGATGATCCTTGGACAAATTAAAGAGCCACTCACAGTTTGTCTTAGGCCCCGAGCGGATTGTATGCTTTTTCGAGCTCTTCTTGGCCTGTAAAACACATTTCTCATATTAGGTTTCCTTTGAACTCCTTTTTCAAAATCATTAGGTATGCATGTTAATAACTAGCGATACTCTATGTTACTAGCAAGACTACCAGCAAGATCCACACTACTGGGTGCTGCACTAGCAAAACTGAAGTGAATTAGACTAGCGATATCATCTTAAGGAGTGATACCTAGCGAGACTTCAGTGAGAGTTATGAGACGCAGAGCTCTTTTGCGTTTATCAGCGACACCCGTTCCGCTGCTCACTCTCCTGCTCCTTAGCGATACCACTGTCTAGCGACACTTGATATCACAGTTTTCCTTCCTTCCCTTCAACTCTCCCTTTATCCTGATAAAAACCATATTACAGCCAAAATCAGAACTTCCCTCCTTCTACAATCTTGTAAAGTAGTGAGTTTCCTAGCTTACCTCAAAATTTCAGGCCATGATTCATCTTCTTTTGAGAATTATTCCCAAAAAAAAAACTTCGGCTGCCCTAATTTGCTTAGCAGTTCAACTTCGCTTACTTCTTCCTAGAGATTAACACATTTTGGCTCGGATTTAGCTTACACATCCTTCATGGAAGTTGCTAATAATTGATTCAGCTTACTTACCTCAAAATTTTAGTTCTTGCTTCAACGTCCTCGGTTCGCTCTCCTTCAAACACCGATTGGTGTTCAAGTCTATCAGTAACAATCAAGCTTCTAGTTCTAGGTTCAAAATCATCATGAAACTGATCTGATTTCTACTCAAATTCGATATAAGTACCTTCTTCTACCTCTCCTCGTTGTTCATCTGCGAAGTAGATTTAATCTGAGTTCAAAAATGTATCCAAAAAGGCTTAATTATTCGATGCACTCCTTTATATGTCAATATAAATCACCAACTTACCAGCTCTAACTTCATCCTCCTTCTAGAACTAGCCAGCGCCACCTTCCACGCATGGCTTCGGCAATGCATAGTCTCCACTTACTATGCCACTGATTGCTCCACGTCAGATAGCTGATTACCGCATCGCCCTCTCGGCCACTTTTCTATGTCCGACGCATACCATTCTTCAACGCATAGGCCATCTCAACGCATAGCGATGCCAACTTCTAGCATATAGTAGCCTTCAACACATACTTCTATTAACGCATATTGCACCATTCTCCCTTCACATCTTTTTCCCCGCTGAGCTGTCCTCTTCAACACATGCTTATCAGCGGCAACTCTTGTCAAGCTTAAACATCCTTCAACGCATGGTCACTCATCGCATGGCCAACACTTAACCATTTTCACTCTCCCCCAACTTAGCCAATTTTCTTTACTTACCTGCCCCATAATTTCTTTTTACTTACTTTCTCTCAATAACGAATGTCACCATACACGCTGGTCTTTGGAAAGGCATGCCATTTGCCGTTGGAATTAGAGCATAAGGCATTGTGGACAGCCAAGAGATTGAATCTGGACTTGAAGGCAACTGAAGAAGCACGTCAGCTTCAACTGAATGAATTGGAGGAATGAAGGATGCAAGCCTACGAGAACGCAAAGATATACAAAGAATGAACAAAGCGTTGGCACGATTAACGCATCAGTAAGAAATCTTTGCATATAGGTTAAAAGGTTCTCCTTTTTAACTCAAGACTATGCTTGTTTCCAGGGAAATTAAGAACAAGATGGTCCTGTTTTTTCGTGATCAAGGAAATTTTTCCTCATGGTGGTGTAGAGCTAATGAATGAAGATAGCACCAACGCATTCAAAGTTAATGGTCAACGTGTGAAGCCATATTATGGAGATCGCTTTGAATGGGACAAAGTAGCCGTAGACTTAGAAAAGATAGAATGAGGAAAAGATGGACGTGCTCTGCGTTGTCAAAAAGCACATATATCCCAAGGACGCATCCTAACTTTTGTACTTTAATTTCTTTCAGCTTCTTTGTTATTTGATTTGATTTTAATTGATTCTTATTGTTATTTTTTTTATTTATTATTTTATTTTTTTTATCTGCGTTGAAAAATTTTGTTTGGATGCTCTCTATTATTTTTATGAAGATCTAAACTCATTCAATTAAAAGGCGTCGACATCAAAACGATGCGACAAGGTTATATCGACGCCTAGGGGGGAATCTGAAGCGATTCTGTCACATCGCTATCAGATCAAGAATTCGAAAAGCTGACTGCACTTAAGCAGGCTGACAGCGACGGATGTCAGATAATTTAATGCGGCTATGATGTCACACATCGAGCTGATAACCCACGCGCTCAGCTAAAACCCTTTATAAACCCCTCTTCAACCCCTTTCGAATTACGTTTCCTTTCTCTCCGAATTTTCAAGATTACCAGCGCGATTTTCGGCCTATCCGAATGATTTCCCTATTCTCACCCACTTTTCTATCTCTTTTCACCTATACCCTTCCCATGGCTTCCCAGCAACCCACCCCTTCCAAAAGCCCTAAACCTATGGCCTCATCCTCGAGGCATGGTAGTCGGAATCTGGCCACTACCTCCACCACACCCGAACCCCTCGCCATTGTCCGCCCCAATAGTCCTGAGTTAGAGCCAACATCAGCCCCATCTTCGCCATGCTTCAGGGACCTATCTGAAGCTCAAAAGGTGGGAAGGAATGACAAATCCACCGTCTTTGGAGACATTCTAAACACCATTGATGAAGAAGACGATGCCTGGTTGGACGGGTTGGTCAACCAGAGGATGAAAAATGAGTTGCGTGGGTCAGTCCCTGCAATGAGTGGTTTTGAGGAGTCAGACTCCGATGAAAGACCCATTGGAAAGGTAATAGCGGCAGGTGGAAAAGAAGAAGTCCGCCCCAAAGAGGAAATTGAGGTCAATAAGGGCCAGGGAAGAAGAAGTCGAGGAAGATGTACCGCCGCTGAGAAGGAAAAATGAAAAAGTAAAGGATGCCGGGACATCCAAGGCTATCGCATCATCTTTCGCCGCATCATCTGTTAAGCGGTTAGCGGCGAGGGGGCAGAGAAATCCAAGAAACTGTAAGACGACTTTAAAAAAATGAAAGAAAGGACGGAGTCGATTCTGGCCGCAGTGAAGAAAAGAAAAGAGGAAAGTAAATCTGGCAAGCAAGCTGCCAAGGAGGCCGCCAAAAGAACCGAGTTTCTTCGTCGCATAGCTGAGATCGCGGCGGAATTAGAAGTAGAAGTGGAAGTGACTGATGCGGAGAAGCTACCCAAAGCTGAACGCATCAAACAAAATGTAAAGAAAATAAGAGAGGAGAAGAAGAAAGAAAAAGAAGTAGCAATAACCAAGGAAAAGCTACCGGAAAAGAAGAATGCCTGCTAGTCCCATTAATAGGAATGAGAAGGGAAAAGAGAAATTGATTGAGGAACCAACAAAGAAGGCAGCAAAGAGCCAAAAGAAACAATTCAGTGGGCTCTGTACTGAAGTGGGATTTTTCCCTGCGCCACTTGAGCTGCCCACCTTCATTATACAAGGAGTCGACGCATTGGGTTGGAGGCAATTTTGTGAAAGCGCCCAAGTCATCCAACCCACTGCCGTGGAGGCATTTTACGAAGGAACCATTCACCGCAAGGCAAACCAAGTCAAAGTTGGAGATGAGGTGATTTCCTTCAAGCCTCAGGAAATCAACGCGTTGTTTGATCTTCCCGACATCGCGGCGGGGGAAGGTAATAGAATAATGTCAATGCCTACAGAAGCCAAAATGAATGACGCCCTCACAGTCATCGCCAAACAGAGGTCAGAGTGGAAAACTTCTCCAAAGGGCATTCAGACATTAGCGCCAACATGCTTGATCGCCGAGGCCAACCTGTGGCTTTACTTCATCAAGCGGTCGCTAATCCCCACAACGCATGACGCCTCAATTTCAAGGGACCGTGTCATAGTCATTTACTACATCATGCGAGGAATTCGGCTAGACGTGGGACGCATCGTTGCCCCACAGATTCGGGGGTTGTTCTTCAAGCCAAAGGGTCAGCTATTCTTCCCCTTTCTTGTGACCAGACTGTGCGCCAACGCACAATTCATGGAGGATGCGCCAGTCAGTGCAGTAAATGGAGTTCTTTCATCCCAAAGTCTGAGACGAATATTAAAGGACTCACTGCATCTGCTTGAGGCGACCAACCTAAAGAAGCGGCCGACCAAGTCACAAGAACCACCCTTCCACCCCCTTCAACCCAAGAAGAGGAAACTTGTCAAGAAGAATTTTGAGATTAAGGCATCGAGTTCACAACCTAGTGAAGCCGAAGAAGCTGATCAGCTCGACGCCAACACATAAGCCTTGACCATTTGTACTCCTCCCACCGACCCAATCCATGAGGAGCCCTCTTCACCACCAACTATCCCTTCCCCGAAAATCCAAAAAGAGCCACTTCATGTACCCACCACCCAAAGAGGCCTCCCATCGCCCCTTCGAATTCCTATCGCAGACTTAAATGAAGAGTCGACGGAAGTGTCACCGCCTTCTTCGCCCCACCTGGAGTTAACCCTCTCCCCACCTCAATCATCTACCTTTCGAGAGGCAACTCCATCACCACCCCCACCACCCGTTGAGCCTACCCTGACTCTGGATCCTGAGGAGTCAGCCCCCTTTCAATTTTCACCGCCTCGCCAAGAACCTCAATCGTCCAATCTTCCAACTCCACCAACTACTGAGCCTTCTGTCCGCCCAACTTCTCAACCGCTGGCAGAAGCATCTACAAGCACGCATCATCAAGAAGAACCATATCACTTGCGGCATGCTTCTGCCCCGCTGCAGTTTGTTGATTTGAGTCTGGATGAATTGCTACGGTACTTGGATGATGGGATCCTTCACCCCATCATGGGAGACCTGGATGAAATTCGACGCAAGGAGATGGAAAGTCTCCAGCGGCAAGAAGAGTTGGCTCAACAAGTTTCACAATTGGGTCAACAAGTGACTCAGATGGTGCAGCAACATTTGGAGCTTCAGAATTTTGTTCAACGCCAAGCTCAACGTCAGGATGAACAATTCAGCACTATGATGAATTACATTTATGAAGTGTTCGTCCAACACATCCTAGCGCCAATTATTCCTCCTTCCCTTCAGCAACCCCTTCAGTTCAACGATCCAAATCCTCCCCTTGCGGACAACAATGACAATGCCCCAGGGAGAACTTAAATTTGGGGGTGTTGGGATTTTTCCTTCTTTTCTTATGTTTATCCCTTTGATCCTTTGTAAACAGTACAATGCATAATACATTGACATCAATACAACATTCGATTCTTGAATCTCTTTGTTCTCTTTTGTTGTGCTTTCAATTATTTCCTGCTTTGTTATTTTCTCCGCCTTGTTTTTGTTTCTGCGTCCAACCTCAATGATATTTATGCTCTTCCCCTGTAGACTTATTGAAATAAGAGGATTAACTCACAAACCTTAGGATATTACACTTGGTAAATTACTTCCAAGAGTTAGTATGCGTCGCAAGCTTTGCCTCAAACCTCTTTTACACAATTTTTCTAAGGCAATCTCATAACTCGATTTCAGCAATGAGGACCTTGCTACCTTTAAATTTGGGGGTATGAAAGGTTTGAGCCATGTGTTCAGAATTCATAAAACATGAAAAAATGATAATAATAATAATAATAATAAATAAATAAATAAAATAAAATGAATAAATAAGAAAAAAATTGATATAAGTATATTTCCGTGAACAAACAACTCCACTGACAGCGCACAAAATTAGCCTGTTAAGAGTTGAGTTGAGAATGGCTCGTTACACCACATAATAGAAGGTGAGAGTCCAAGATCAGCGAAAAATAAATAAACGGTACCACTGTCAACGCAACCGAAAAAGGAACGCGATAAGTGCCGAGTTGTTAAAGGGTATTTACTTGATGTTGGCTGCCTCTATGCACCCCATCGTTGATATGTCAAAACGAAGGTAGATAACCCGAATCAACGCAAGTCCACTTCATTTTTAAAAAAAAATTATGAATGAATGAACTCCATGGCACACTTCTAAAATGAGGACATCATATTAGCTGGAAAGGAGTAAGGGTATTTTTTAGGAATAAGCTTACCGCATCTAAAAATGAGAAGTACTTTCACAGCGTCAATTGAAAAAGAACTTTGTGTGGTTATTTGATTGGTGACATAGTCAAGGAATAGAAGACATGTTGAAAGGGTGAGCTTTTACTTAGACTTAGGCTGTAGAATTTAATAAATCTTCAAATAAATGTTTTGAGGACAAACATTAACTCAAATTTGAGGGTGTGATAACTTGTAGAAATACAAGTTATTATAGTCACTATTTGAATTATTAGAGTAACTTTAGAGCTAAACGCATGATTTTGGTAGTTGAATTATGCAAAATGTATCACCATGCGTTGACACTATTTACAAAACAAAATACCTGGAAAATTATGAGCTTTTCTGTTCTTAAGCAGGATTAAGAAGAAAAGAAGCCCAAATAACCCAAGGACTAGAGACAAAGCTGCTGCGAGAACAAATGGAAATCCATGCGTCGAAACTATGCGTCTGAGACCATGCGTTGAGACCATGCATCGATACCATGCGTTGAGGAGAGAGTAAATACGGACGCCTGGGCAAAAGCTGTCAAGTCATTATGAAAAAGGACAACACTTTATCAGATCATGGCAGAACCAATGTACCTACAGTGTAAAAAATCTACGCAGCGGGGCAAGGAGTTTAATGCAAAGGTGTCAGGCCATCATGAACTTCAACTTTTCAACGCCTATAAAAAGCCCAAAGCTTCAAAGGAAAAGGAGGAGAAAAAACTAGTTCAGGAGGCGAAAGCTTTGCACAACTCCTCCACCATAACCAGCCTCCATTTCGAGCTCGTCTAAGAGAAGGATTCTGAGAACTTTCAGGATCATCTCTCAGTGAGTGAGAACCTTCATCCTATTGATTTTATGTATCATATAGCAACCATCTCAAGCCTCCATGAAGCAAGACGTTGCCATTGGCGGCTTGACGTCTTCCATTTCTGTTTATTTTTCATTTCCCTCCTTTTTACTTATGTTTTGTAAATGACATTCGAGAGAATGGCTTATTTTCTTAATATAAGTTTGATTGACGACTATCTTCCATTTATTTCCATATTAAATATCTTACACCATGTTATTTGAATGCTAAATGAGTTAGATGTTAAGAGTTAATTTTTCTTAAGCAATATGAAGTATGCTACATCCTGATGAATGCATATCATTAGCTTGCATAGCATTGTCTGACAAACAAGTGTAGTAAGCACGACTGTCTAGCTTGAGAGAGTAGATGGTTAATCTTTAGTATTTATCAAGACTAGATGAAGTGCAGAGATGTAGTTCATTTTTTGCCAACGCAAACTTACCAAGATAAGATTAATGTGGCGTCGAAACATCGAAAGATGGATTCACAAACTCAGTTTGTAGGTATGTATTTATACTTAGATAGGCTTAAGTAACAACTAGCTCCTGCGTTAACTCTACCTTTACCGCATGGTTCCATTCATTCTCAACGCATGCTATCTAACACTAAATGACATTTGACAAATCATCGCCATGTCCACCTCATTGTTAGTTGTAGGAAATTTTATTCATTCTTTATGTATAGTTATAGATACATACAAATCTTGCACATATTACTTGTATAGTCCACCGCATAGTCAAACATCTATTCTCAACGCCTAGTTATTACAAATCCCTGCGTTCGACCCTGGACTTACCAGGAAACCTATAAGAGCTTATACTTGGGCTTCTTATAGGAAAACTTGTTTAATCATTATCATACGTGAGTAATTCTCGATGTATCTTTGTATGGAAAACGATAACATCTATTTTTGTGCAACACACTATGAAATTCAAATGTAAATCGAAAATAGAAAACAAACAAACCAAAAAAAAAAAACCAACAACAGTTTGCAAGCTTAATCGATCCATTTATGGGTTAAAACAAGCATCTCGGTCTTGGAATATAAGGTTTGATAATGTGATCAAATCTTATGGTTTTAAACAAAATGTTTGATGAACATTGTGTCTACAAGAAGATTATCAACAAAACTGTCACATTTCTAGTATTGTACGTTGATGATATCCTTCTCATTGGGAATGAGGTAGGATTCCTAACTAACATTAAACAGTGGCTAGCAACCCAATTCCAAAGGAAAGATTTGGGAGAGGCTCAATATGTTCTTGGAATCCAAATAGTTTGAAATCGCAAAAGCAAGACGTTAGCTTTGTTTCAAGCATCATATATTGACAAAATATTGTTTAGATATAAGATGCAAAATTCCAAAAGAGGCCTATTATTGTTTAGACATACAATTCATTTGTCAAGGGAACAATGTCCTAAGACACCTCAAGAAGTTGAGAATATGAGAGGTATTCCCTTGGCATCAACAGTCAGAAGTCTGATGTATGTCATGTTATGTACAGACCTGATATATGCTATGCAGTAGGGATAGTCAGTAGGTTTCAATCCAATCCATGATATGATCATTGGACTGCCGTAAAAAATATCCTCAAGTATCTAAGGAGAACGAGGGATTATATGCTCGTGTATGGCACTAAGGATCTAATCCTTACAAGATACACTGACTCTGATTTTCAAACTGATATAGATTCGAGAAAATTTACATCAGGATCAGTGTTCACTCTAAATGAAGGAGAAATAGTTTGGAGGAGTATCAAACAAGGTTGTATAGTTGACTCCACCTTGGAAGCTGAGTACGTAGCTGCATGTTTAGCAGCAAAGGAAGCAGTATGGCTCAAGAAGCTCTAAGCAGATTTGGAAGTTGTTCCAAATATGTATCTGCTTGTCATTCTCTATTGTGATAATGATGATGTAGTTGCAAATTCCAAAGAACCTATAAGCCATAAGCGCAGAAAACACATTGAACGCAAATATCATCTCATCAGAGAAATTGTGTAGAGAGGTGACGTAATCGTTAAGCAGATTGTGTCAGAGCACAACATTGCTGTTCCATTTACAAATGCCCTCATAGCTAAAGTGTTTGAGGGTCACCTAGTGAGTTTAGGACTTCGAATTATGTAAACTAGGACAAGTGGGAGAAAGCTATTAGGTATATGATACTTTAGTTTATTATATTTATATGCTTTTCTCTGTAAACTCAACATTATGTATATTTACTCACTAGAGTTTTTGTCCGAGTGGGAGTTTGTTGGGTTTTCTTTGTAAACTCAACATTATGTAAATTTCGGAACTTAGTCTCAATAAAGTTGTTATCAAGATTTGTTCAGTAAAGTTGTTATTGAATATGTGAATTGCATTTATTAAATCCAATAAACTAAGAACCCCTAGCTATAGTCTGAATAATTAGACTTTATGTGTAGACATAAAAGTGGATCAAGATTAGGTAATAGCCAAAACGGTCTATAGTATAAAGATAAGGCTCGGTACCTTATCCTAGGGACATTATGCATGCGGTCCACTTTGTATTTGATACAAATGATGTGATCCTATATCGTCCATGTAGAGACATGAAAGTAGGGGCATCCTATGCAATGAGTTTGCATAAGATCGGACCACGAAATAATTACTTTAAATTTATAACACTGCTTATTGTTAAAACTGATTATTTTAACATGATGACCTAGGTAATTCGATCTTAATCCTAAGCTAACTATGAACTCCTATTTATTTGGGATTATCTTTGATCTGCATGGGTGAGAGTGGCCCGGATTCACCGACTCAATAAGCCTTCCATTTTAGGGATACTAAGTAGATAGTTGGGGACATAGTCCTGCAAGATGAAATTCCCTCATGCCTTATTTAAGGTTAGTAGAGAAGTTATTTCCTTAAGTGCTAACTCTACGTCTTGAACAAAGAGCCTCACCCTCTCATTGGCACAAGAGGGACTCGGTTTGTTGGTTGGACCACAAACCAATTATTAACTTAGAAGATTAGTGAGACTTACAGAACAAGATGTAATTATAGGGGTAGAACGGTAATTTTGACTAAGTTGTAATTACAAACAACTTGTGAAGGATCGACTTCCTATTTATGGTTATATCAAGTGGACAGAAATATATCTACAGTAAAGAGAGTGCAGCTACTGGGGTATAGTGGAGTGTCTCGATAGTTAACGAATGTTAATTAGCACAGTTAAAAGAGTTTAGCCAGTTAGTTTCAGATCGTTGAAGCTAATGAACCATTCATTAGGTCCCCTCGTTAGCTCATGAACTAAACCTTAGAACAATGTGTTGAAAGAATTTGAAATAATTCAAATTCGTTTAAGGAGTAAAATTTATAGTTTGTTCGTCATAATTGTGAATTAGACGAATTTTGAGAGTTTGAAATATTTAGATGTGATTTAAATATTTTTCGGGTGAATAGAGGTTCATCAAATTTGAACTTGGCAGGAAAATTGGAAAAATTATTAATTTAACATAATTAATTATTTTATTATTTATTATTTAAATTAATTTATATATTAAGTTAATATTATTTATATTAATTGTTAGGATTAATTTAAAAAGAAATTAAGAAATCAAATTTTGATTTTTGAAAATCAATTTTTTGAAATTCTTGGTTTTTCCACTATGCATGTTGAAGGGGGAGGTGTTTACCTCTTCTTTCATCTTCTTCCACTATCAAATTCATTCTCATAATCACCATATTTGGTGTCAATATGCATGTAAAAATGTTTTGCATGGTTTCTTCTTTATATAGAAGAAAGAAACATTGAGGAGTGGTTGATGATTTTGGAGAATTTTGCTGAAAAACTCCACCTACTCAAAACCCTCTAAAACCTCTTGTTCTTCACAAATTAACTCCAAGTTCACCATAATTTGGATCCCACAATCTATTCTAAGGCTATAAAATAACAAGAAAGATTCTTGTGGTGGTCTACGAAGCGTTGTGATAAAAAACTTGGAAGAAATCGCTCCAATTTTGAACTACAACAAGTAAGTATAATTCCTTTGATTTTCGATTTTGAAAACAAGCATATTTAATTTTCAAAATTGATGTAATTAGAGTGTTTTAGATCCTAATTGCTTCTTTGAGTTCCTAACTCCTTCATGCAAATCATTGACCTTCGAAGAATTGCTTCTTGGCATAAGAATGAGAAAGAGGTGGAGATCGTTCGACGACAAGCACTTGACAAACTTCAAGAGATGCTTGATCTGAATATTAATGATTGCGTTAAGGTAGCTAAGGCTTTGTTCATAGATGTTTATAAGATCGATTTGTTCCTAGCTGCATCAGATTATAATTAGAGATATCAGTATTGCATGTGCCTTTTGAGGAGAGGTGAATGATGTTTGTTTACAATCCTACAACATCACTCTTTTGTATGACTTATGCACGACAATCGTGGACAGGGATGACTTTTGTATGTCAAGGTTTGTGCATGTCAAATCTATGTTATATATGTACTAATGTTTTTTTGGGACCATGCTAATGATTATAATATATGAATCTTTTTGTAGAGTGGAAATTATGGGCATAACGTTTGTGATTTAATATATAAATTTAATCTATATGCTAAAGGTGTTTATGGCATTATATTTAATTTATTGATAAATTAGCTAAAGTTGTTTATAGCATTATATTTAATTTATTGATAAATTAGCTAAATTCAATGTGAAAAAATGTAGGAGATATTCAATTTACACATAGTCACACAAAAGGAAAACATATAATTAATTTTTAATTAGTCATTTTAAAAAGACTTTTTTTTCTACTGTGCTCTTCTCCTACCTAATCAATTTGACTCATTTAAATTATAAAAATATAAGTAACAATTTTTTTTTTAAACTTTAGTAATATTTGACAAAAAAAAATTAATAAAAAAATGGCAAAATTTAACTAATCTAAAATTATCTCAAACCCAAAATTAAAATCATATTTCATATTCAAGCCCAAATTGGGGTAGACTCTCGCTTCTTAGCTTAAAATATGGGTATAAATTAGTGTTTGATCCAAATGCAAACCAAAATTTAGATTAAGTTCAAATTATATTCAAAACCAAATCTTTCTCAAGTCAAAATTTGGGCATATTCCAAATTTTTAACCAAAATTGATTGAAGTTTAAATTCACCCTAAATTCTATCCCACATTCAACTAAGACATTTTGGATAGAAATTCAACTCAACTCCAAATTCAATTTTGAATTAAGTAGAGCACGAATTTTGTTAAAGTTCAAATTGGAGATGGTGTTAACAATGAAAATCAAAACTTTGACTCCAAATTCATGTTTTGATAAGTTGGCCAAAAAAAAAGAGTGTCAAATACGCAAAATTTAAATCAAATTTATGTACTAAATTCATAAGTTTGATTAAATTGACATATCCAATAGAGTCAAAATCAAGAACGTATAATTTGTATTTTGATCCCAACTTTGTCTTCTTTTTCGAGATTCATCCACTCATACACGTGCAAAAATCTCGAAAAAGGGGCATTTGTTGAATGAGAAATTTCAACCAATCAAATTTCGCCACGTCATCATAACAAAGTCCAAATGCATTGTGGAATTTACAAAACAAATTGGGTCGAGTAATTGAAGTCGCTCGAGTCAAAAGCCCAACCCAATTCAAGTCCATTGTGAATTTTTTTGAGCCAAGAAGATATTGGGCCCAAAAGCAATTTGGCCCAAGCCCATGAAGGCCCATAAAAACTCTATAAATAGAGGCTTTATCTCTTCACTTGGGGGGATTGGAAGCATTGACAACGGAGGGCTAATGCTCTGAAGCTCTGAAGATGAAATCCTAAAGATTCCAAGACCTTAAAGTTTTAATTAAACTTTGAAGACTGAAGCTCCAAAGATTCAAAGATCTAAAAAGACTTGAAGATCTAAAGATTGAAGCTCTAAATATCTGAAGAACATAACCCCCTTAACCCAAAAGATATGAAGAATACAAGATTTGAAGAATGCAAAACTCTTGAAGCTTTGAAGATTAAAAGACTAGAGCTTTGAAGAGTATAACTCTCTTGAAGATTTCAAGACAAAAGCTTAAAGGACATTTAGAAGATCAAAAGACTTTCTCTGAAGCTCTTGAAGTCAGAAACTCCAAAGGCCGATCAACAAGCCTAAAGACCGATCATCCAAGAAGATCAATAAGTCTAAAGACCGATCACCAAAGAAGATCATCAAGCCCAAAGGCTGATCACCCAAGAAGATCAACAAGCTTGCAAGTTGATCACTCAAGAAGATCAACAAGCCTACAAGTTGATCACTCAAGAAGATCATCAAGCCCAAAGGCCGATCGTCCAAGAAAATCAACAAACCTAAGGATTAAAGTTTACTTTGCCTAGAGAAAGAATCAAAGGATCAAATATTAGAGATTGTACTCACAACACCGAAATTAATACAAATACGAAGTTCAAATTCCTCGAATTAAATTTCTTCGGAAATCTCGACGAACACCCACCAAATTCTTATTAAATAAAAATCAACATTGGCTCTGATACCAATTGAAGGGATCAAATCTCAAAACAGAAGTGTGTGATTGTTGTTGATTTGACTATGAGATGATGAAAATTACATAATAATAAGTAAACATATAGAGAGCACATGTTGTACATTTAACATTAGGTTAAGCACAAAGATGGGATCAAGGAATATTACCTTTGAAGACTTTCTTCAATCAATCTCAACAACACTTCCTTTGCAATTCTTCTTTCTTCTCACTATGAATCTTTTAAAGAGTCTTTATGGCTATGGCTTTTGGCAAAAATCGATTTGTAGGAATTGTCTTTTGAAAGAAAAATGAAATAAAGGGAATTGTTATGCTTTTGAGTGAGATTTTTTTTTCTTTTTTTTTGAGAGGGAGATTTGGAATTCTCCAATTCATCTAGCCACTACAGATAGACACTTTCTGTATTCTAAATGAAGTGGAAGATTGCTTCCCACCAACACACTCTTTACATAAAGTAAGAGAGTTGGTATACTTAAATAAAATAATTAGTTAATAATATATTAATTAAATTAATTTCATTTCATTATATAATTAAATATCTTATATTTAATAGGAAAATTATCTTAAATGCCAAAACTACTGAAAATATTTACAACTAATAGCAAAATACATAGTCTATCTATGGTACACCGTGATATCTATGGTACACCGTGATAGATCACGATAGACTACTATTTGTGTTAAGAAATAATAATTAATAAACAACGTAATAGATCATGTCTATTGCTATTGTTGTGTTGCAATTGAATAGGAGCTACAAACCTTAGGAAGATCACTAAGACCATGAGTGATATCTTCCTTTTCCAACGTAATTTTATTGAAAATAATAATAATAGTAGTAATAATCATTTTTAAATACTTTCTTTTAATGGCTTTTAAATTAATATTTTTTATTTTTTATTTTCTTTTCCCTACTCTCCCCTCTCCCTATGACTCCTCACTCCTCATTTTCCCTTCTTTATATCTTTTCCCCTCTTTTCTTTCCTCACCCACTTCTTCTTCCCTCTTTTCTCTAATCTCTCTTTACTCTCTTCCTCTCAGCTGCCACTGTCACCCTAGGTGAGTTTCTTTTCTTCCTTTTTCCACTATTTTCCCTCCCTCATTTTCTTCTTCACGATAGACTACTATAAGTCGATCATTTACGAGTTGTTTGTAATTACAGCTGGGTCAAATGTTTGTTTTATCCCAATAATTACCTCTATATCCTTAAGTACCACTGATTCTCTAATGAACAATCTATTTAAGGTCCAACCATAAACCAAATCTCTCTCGGGCCAATGAGAGTTTGGTGCCCCATTGTTCAAGTCTTGGAGTTAGCACTTAAGAAAACTACTCATTTACTTACCCTAATTGGGAATGACTGAATTTCGTCTTGTAAAATTACATTCCTAGCTCTCTATTCGGTCAAGTCTTCAAAATGATAGGCTTATTGAGTCAGTGACTCGAGCCACTCTCACCCGTACAAATCAAAGAACGAGTCCTTACAGGCAAGAGCTCATAATATACTCAGAATTAAGATCGAGTTACATATGATCATGATGGAGTTAGAAAACATGCAGCGGAAGAAAATAGGATGTAAAGCACTCTAATTACATCAATTTAAAGGAAAAACATGCTTAGATAGATTGAGATACAAAGGAAGTAATACTTACTTGTTGTAGCTCAAAATTTGTCCCCGAAAATCTCCAAAATTTGATTATGAATTATTCATGAACCACCACCAAAGTTTCCTTGTTATTCTCAGGCCTTAGAATGGATGGTGGGGTCCGAATTGAATAGAAAATTGGAGCAAAATAGTGTAAAAACTATTTTAGTAGAGAGAAAACCATTTTCCCATAAGGGTTTTTTTTTAATTGAGAAATTGTCAACCTTCCATCAACTTTCCTTTTCCTTATTTAAAGAGAAAACCATGCATATCCAATACCCATGCTGAATGACACCACCATTGGTGAATAATATGCTTGAAGAAAGTGGAAATTGCATGTGAAGGAGAGGTCTCCATCTCCTCCTTCACCATGCAACCTGCAGTGGGATTTCCTGATATTTCAGGAAATCCCACCAACTCAATTCTCAATTGATTATTAAGAAATCTATTTTGATTTCATAAATCAAAATTTTAATTTAATATAATTAATTTAAATAATAATTAATTAACTGATTAATTAATTATATTAAATTAATACTTTTCCAATTTTTCAACAATTTCAAACTCGATAAATCTCTATTCACGGGTATAATATTTAAATCATATTTAAATATTATTAAAATTCCGATTCGTCTAATACACAATTAAACGAATCAAACCGCAAAATGCTCCTTTTTCTAAATTTGAACACTTCAAATTGTCTCAATATACTGTTCTAAGGTTTAGTCCACGAGCTAACAAGGGGACCTAATCGACCTACAGATCATGAGCTCCAACGATCCGAAATTAACTAGTTAAACTCTTTAATTTAGTTAATTAACATTCTTTAACTACGGGGTCACTCCACTAAAGCCCAGTAGCTGCACTTTTCTCACTGTAGATATATTTCTGTCCATTTGATATAACCATAATTAGTAAGTCGATCCTTCACAAGTTGTTTGTATTACAACTAGATCAAAATACTGCTTTACCCCTGTAACTACTTCTTGTTCCTTAAGTCTCACTGATCCTCTAGTGAACAATTGGTTTGTGGTCCAACCAACAAACCGAGTCCCTCCCGAGCTAATGAGAGGGTGGTGGGGCCCCTTGTTCAAGACCTTGATTCAGTACTAAAGGGAACAACTTATCTACTATCCTTTAATAAGTTCCATCTTGCAGGATTATGTCCCCAGCTATCTATCTGATCTTATCCCTAAAATGGTAGGCATATTGGGTCGGAAAACTAGTCACTCTCACCCATGTAGATTAAAGGATAATCTCAAACAAACAGGAGTTCATAGTTAGCTTAGGATTAAGATCGAGTTACTTAGGTCATCAGGTTGAAATAATCAGTGTTAACAGTAAACGGTGTTAGAAAGTAACGTGATTATTTCTTAGTCTAGTCTTATGCAAACTCATTGCATAGGATACCCCCAGTCGCATGTCTCTACATGAACAATTTAGGATCACATTGTTTGTATCAAAAACTAATTGAGTCGTATACATAGTATCCCCAGGATAAGATGCCCATCCTTTATCCATATACTATAGACTGTTTTGGCTATTACTTAAACTTGATCCACTTTTATCATATAAAGTCTAAATATTCACCATATTGCCATGGATCCTTAGTTTATTGGATTTAAATGCAATTCACATATTCAATGACAACTCTACTGAACCTCGATAACAATTTTATTGAGAATAGAATCTATAAATTATAAACAACGAGTTTTATGACATAAAATTCAACAAATCATTCTATAAGATACTAATCTCTTCAATTAACAAAGTTACAAAAAGATATTAATGATTTTGGGGACTAGTCTTACACAAACTCATTATATATGATACCTCCACTAACATGTCTCAATATGAACAATATGGTTTATATTGTTTGTAACATTTACAAAATGGGTTGTATCCATAGCCTTACTAGGATAAGGCACCCAACCTTATCTATTTAGGGTAGATCCTTTAGGTTATTGTTGGAACATAATCCATTGTATGTTAATTACATATTGTTCAAGTTTCATGCAATTAACCTTGGACTTTTGCTTTATTGCAAACAGTCAAACAAATAGAAGATAATATAAAATAACAAATTATTTTATTAATAATCCTAAATTTATTTATTTATTTATAAACCACAAGTTTATGACATAAAATCCAACAAGATTTAGGGAAACAATATAATATGAGATTTCAAAATTCAAATCAGAATTTGGAGATAAAAAAATTATTTAGATATGAATTCAAATTTCGAGGCATTTCAAACTAAGAACTGAAATTTATGTTCCAGTATCTGCATGGATAGAGAAATTCAATTCATGTTGAATATCTAAACAAACTAAAATTACCAATTGTATTTGATGAAATAATTATAATATATTTAATTATGTTGAATTATTAATTACAGTACAATTAAAAAAGTTAATAAGAGCATTTGGTAAAAACAGTTTATAAATCATATTTAAAAATAAGTTGAATTGGTGTATCGATATATTTCATGTCTAAAAGAAAATCACAATAAAAATATTGATAAAAAAAATAATTTTAAAATAGTATGATTTAGGAAAAGTAATATAATATGAGATTTCAAAATCCAAATCAACATTTGAAGATAGAAAGTTATTTAGATATGAATTTAAATTTATGCGTCAATATCCGCATGGGAAGAGAAAATCCATTCACGCTTAATATTTGAAACCAAATTGAAATAGTCAGAATTGTGTGTTTGATGAATTAATTGCTATATAATTAACAGAAGTGAAGGAATAATTACATTGCAATTAAATTAGTTGTTAGGCATTTTTGAATTAAGACAAGATGGAATCAAGTGTGTCCCATGTGTTTTGCTATAATTCTAAAGATTTCCACGTTTTGCTATATTTTCAAATGAAAGTGTAATTAGTGTTATAGGAGCCAATTTTCCTAGAATATAGGTCCAATTACTCGGGCATCTAAAGTCGAGGCTAATAGGAGATGGATCCAATTCATAGCATAAGGTGTTTGACAAAGATGTCCACAGGGCGGGCCGCGGCTAGGGATGACTTCCCCACTCCCCGTCACCATTCCCCATTTCATTCCTCGTCCCCACCAAATTTCCCATCGGGATCGGGGCGGGGATTCCCCGCGAGGAATTTTGGGAGACTAGGTTCCCCTCGGGGAATTTTTCCCCATTTACCATAAATCATTATTATAAAAAAGTTTTAATTAAATGGTTAATTAGTTCCACATGGACAATTAAAATTCAAAGAGAAATTACTCAAAAATTTAAAATTGAAGGAAATAATTATCTATCAAATTATCCATACACATAATCTAAATTTATTAGAATTCAAACATATTCATTATTTCGACTATTAATCTTGAAAATTATATAATATTTATATAATAAAAATAAATAACATAAAATTAAATTATTATAATAAATATAAGAAAAAAGCCTAACAGAACGGGGACAGGGACGGTTTATTGGTTATTATGGTTTAAACTCAAAAATATTTTTTTAAAAATATGAGTTTTGCAAATGGTCTCTTGAAATACCTCCAATTTTATTACTCGTTAATAATGTGCACTTACAGTTGGTGACTATCATCTTCTCAGTAAATTTTTTTAATCAAATTGACAAGTACACATTTAAGTTATCAAACAATCAAACTTGCGATATATTTATCCCTTCTTTTAATAGATTTAAAGTATTATTTATTCTATGATCTAGTTTCTAAAAATAATAATTACATCATTTCTAACTGTTTAAGTGAAGTTGTAACTAGAGGAATTCAATAGAGTAAAATGATCCACACAAACCAAACATAAACCAGTGCTTTCTAATTCACAAGAATAGAAGCCTTTCTTTTTTGCATATTAGGATAAAGGAAGTCGACTGAAAAACTTGCATGGGACTAGCTATTCACTCACTTTTTTCTGCTAATGTGTAGCGGCGAGGAGCCCATTGCAATAACAGGAGCAACTGACTGGGAGCTTCTAATGGCTTGCATAAGGTCGAAGCACTTTACTAAACTAAGCTTTCAAAGATTTTAGCACTTGATTGACATTCGATGTAACGCTTCTTCCAGGGCTTAACAAGGGCTACAAGCTTGATCCCAAAAAGCCTTAATCGTATAAACAACTCAATGAATAAACTACTTAATACACTTCATGAAAGACTGACTCATGTTAGAGGATTTATTATTTAAGGCTGACGAGGCAATGTATGTGTTAACCATTGTTAGCTTATGAATTCATGTGATCTTCCCAGTTTAACTTAATCAATTAATACAATCCATTTGAGGTTTTTCCATTCTAACCCTCAATTAGTTTAGTTGCATCGGATGAAATGTGATTCATTTGGTTAATTCAAACTAATTTTTGGGTGAACTCAACCCATACAATTGTGATTTAATTGAACCCAACCCAAATCATATGGGTTGAGTTAGGTTAGATTGATTGGTTTTTTTCGGTCATCAAAATTTAGGCCTTCTCTACATATAAGACCTTTAATGTTGGGCCTTATTACATTTCTGTTCTCTTGTGCCCATAAATTTCATATATGTCGTAATGAGCCATAATATTTCACAAATGTCCATATCCATTTACCATTTTAGCCTTCCCATTACAATTTTTACATTCCACCAATTTTTAATAATAATAATTAAACAAAAACAAATATGGCAACTGTTCATCTCCATCCCAAAAAAGAAAAAACCATATATGGAATAAAATTGAAGGAATTTTTTTTTTTAATGAAACTCAAACGTTTCCTTGATTCATGTGCAAAATTAATTATTATTATTTTTCCATAACAATCACTCCCTCCTTTAGACCTAGATGATTTAACACCTCCTACCCACCTCAATTTCTCCTTTATCTCTCATCCACACCATTTCACACCCCTCTGTCGCCGCCGCTCGCCTATCGGAATCGGTCGCACATCTTCGTGGGTTTATCAACATTCATCAATCGAAATCGGTCATGCGTCGTTTGTCCTCGTTCATCAGCCATTTTCCATCATCATCGACTTCTACACACCATCAACCGCTTGAGGTAAGCCGACAGTCGCCTTCTCATTCGTTCTCTCTCCTATTTGGGGCCTGCTTCCCTCTGTTCATATCGTCACACCAAGATCCAGCCACCCATTCAAATGCATGGAGATCAAATCAGATCCATGCAGATTTAGCCCCTACTCTAAATCCATGGAAATTCGGTGCCCCCAGTTCAGATCTGTGGATATCTGATGACCCAATCTTCGGCAACCCTTTCGATATGTACTCTAAAGTATTAATATTTATGATAGAATTTAGGTTTATAATTGTGAATGTGGGATTTCGACATATCTACTCTGTAGTGGATGGTTTATTTTGAAAATGGTGAATTTGTATATAATATATACTGTGGTATTTTCAATGATGTGAGATTTTTGCAAATTTATTAGCATGTAATATATGATATATAAAGTGAGTTATCTAAAATAATATTCATATATTGTACTTTCATATGGATACAAATTTCGAATGGTACAACCATTTATTTTAGTATATTTCAAATATATTTACTGGTATATTTTATATATTGGTTAGAATATTTGCAAAACCTAATACAATGTTCAAAGGTAAATAGCCATGAATCCGCTAGAAAATCCAACAACTTGCGTAAAAAACTGTGGAATTTAAGTACATATCAAATATATTTATCAGAATATATCACATATTGGGTAGAACGTTACAAACATCTAATACAATGTCTTATGGTATATTCAATATATTATAGTCATATCGATATCGTTATAACAAAACTTTCAAATGGTACAACCATCTACTTGAGTACATTTCAAGTATATTTTATATATTGGTTAAAATATTTGAAAACAACTTTCCATGAAACTAACTGTATTTGAGTGCATATCAAATATAATTACCAGTACATTTCATATATTGGTTAGAACATTGCAAAAATCTAAAACATTTTAGTTGTATAGGATGAGGACAAAAATCCATCCGCTATGCTAATCAAAATATCAATGATATACCTAATATTTATATTATATAAACTTGTAAAAAATTTTGTTCACCGTATATATACACACGATTGTTCTTAAAAATTAAACATGGTTTATATACTTTGACATATTTTGTATGTATAGTTAGGTATAGATTATGTACTACAGAATATAATCGATATATATATATATATATATATATATATATATATATATATATTGGTCACTTACAACTTCCATAGAAAAAAAATGAAAAACTATTAACATGACTAAAAATGAACATAACATATGAAATAAATCGGATAATATATCAATATGCAAACTGCCAACAATTGTACAATCTGTAATGGGCAAGAAAATTAGTTTGATGAACTGGAAAATGAAGATATTGATGGTGTAAAATTTCTGTGGTGAGAGTGCAATTTATATAGTGAGATTGCAATTTATGTGTCGGTCGGAACTGAAATTTTTGTGGTGAGAGTGCCGGTTGGACGTGGAGTCTCCAACTGAAGAAGAGAGTAATTTTACGTCGAATTTTTTTGTTGAATGAGTGAAGCAGGATGTTGTAATTTTGTTAAAAATGGATTAAAAAAAATCCAACAATAAAGGAAATAATAACCATTAACCAATACTAAATGCATTAAATATATGAAGATTGTTTACCAAATTTAAATAAAAGAAAGAATAACCATTATCCAACATTAAATGTATTAAATAATCCCTACAATTGTGGAAACGTGTATTCATCATGCATGTCATAAATGAATAACACAATATATTAAATATCAAGAGGTATAATAATATATGATGCATACTAAAAATAGATTTCGATTTTCATAATAATAAATGTGTTAATTAATAGGGATCTGTTTAGGACATTTTTGTCCCAAAATCATATAAATTTCTTATTTTGAAATAATTCAAAAAAAGAAGTCTATTAGTGAAATATTTAACTTGAAGAGTATTTTTTTTTTCCGTAAATCTTCCTTTTTTTAATACCTCTAATCCTTCTTCTTCCTCCCTAATTTTCTTTTCTTTTCCTAAAAAAGCCAATTAAGGTAGATTCTCCTCCTTTTCCTTATGCAACTTCTCATCTTTTTATACTTCTTTAGCCAAATCAGCAACTATAAAGAGCTCCACTTTTTTTTTTTTTTTCTTTCTTTCTTTTTCTTTTCTTCTCTCAATATGAGTGATTTTGAAATAATTAAAATTACTTTTTATATATTCATAATTACTTTAAAACATAGACTCTAATAATTCAAAATCAAACATTAAATTAATTTTGAATTATTATTTATTTGAAATGATTTTGAATACCTAAAAAATGATTTTTTAACTACCTAAACGAGTTGTGGGGTCCTCTATTTGAATAAAGAAATTTTTTTTGAAGCTTTTGGACGTTTGAAATGGTGAGTTATTGGTACACATTAAAGAGGAAATATTTCTTCAAAATGGTGTCATTTTAATATATAATATATAATTGTGAAAGTAATTACACAAAGAATGGATTAGAGGGAAACATACACAGAGAAACCTCTCTTAAACTCTGAACAAAAGTAAAAGGAAAAAGGGAAAAAAAAAAAAAAAGAAAAAAAAGAAGAATATATGACTATTTAAGTAAAAAGAATATGCATCTGATGAAAAAGATTATAAAAAATAAATCAATTAAGTTTTCTTTTTCCCTTTTGTGCCCTAGAAGTACTCAAAATCCACATAATTGGGATCGCTACCAGTAGAAGGCGAAGAATTCTCCGCCGCCGCCGGGGTTGCCATGGTCGACGCCGTAGCCGCCGGTACTTCCACCGGTTTCTTGTCTTCCGCCGCTCCGGTGCAGTTCTTCTTTCTAGCGAACTGCGAGAAATCGACCGGCTCCGGGACGTGCGGCGGCATAGCGCTTCTCACCAACGCCCAATTCACTCCGTCGAAGAAAGGATGCTGTTTAATCTCAGTTGCACCTCTCCGATATGCGATTCTTTTTTGCGGCTCCTTGACGAGGAGCCCTCTGATCAGATCTCTAGCGGCTAGACTGACTTGCGGCGCATCGGGGAATCGGAGTGGTTGTTCGACGACGTTGAACAGAGTAGCTCTATTTCCAGATCCTTTGAAAGGCGTGGTTCCGTGGAGAAGCTCGTAGAGGAAGATTCCGAAGGTCCACCAGTCGACGGCGCTGCCGTGGCCTTCGCCTTGGATGATCTCCGGAGCGAGATACTCGTGAGTGCCGACGAAGGACATAGATCTGACGTTGGTAGGCTCGGCCATGAGTTCAGGGAGGGAGCCGCCGACGAAGAGGCCGAAGTCGGATTTGGACTTGCGGTTCTTCTTGGAAGGGAGGATGCGAGGGAGGAAGTTGGAAGGCTGCATACAGCCGTGGACGACGAACTCGTCGTCGAGGATACCACCGCTGCCTCCGCCGTTGGCGCCGGTATTGCCGGTGGCGGAGCTGCCGTTGACGTTGACGGAGGAGGATTTGACAAGAGTGGGGCTGACGGAGCAGCGGAGAGAGAGATCGAAATCGGAGAGCATGATGTGACCTTCGTCTCGGATTAAGAGATTTTCGGGTTTCAAATCTCTATAGACTATGCCTAACATATGAAGGTATTCCAGTGCTAATAGAACCTCCGATGCATAGAATCTGGGTAGAATCACATTAAACTATTTTTAAATATAGGAAAATGATTCTCAAAATCTCATTATAAAATTTTGTTCGTTATGTATTACTCAAATTAGGTTAGATGTTAGAACATTTTGGGAAGGTTTAAGGAAGAAGCAAAAGAGAGTAAAATGAAATAAAACCCCCATAAAAGTTGAAAGAGAGTAATATTCTAACCTGGCAGCTTCTTCTGTAAAATACTTATTAGGTTGCTTTTGTCGAAGAGAATGAAGATTACCACCACTACAAAACTCCATAACCAAACAATAGAACTTATCAGTTTCAAAATAGGAATAGAGAGTAGGCAAAAATGGATGATCCAAAAGCCCTAGAATTTCCCTTTCTGTTTGTGCCCTCAAAAGCTTATTCCTACTCGCCAATGAAGCTTTATCCATCACTTTCATGGCGAAAAATGTATCAGTTCCTCTCAGTTCAACCAAATAAACGCTTCCAATATCCCCATAACCAAGCCTCTTCAATAACTGGAAATGGCTTAGATTCAAAGCCCCTCCTTTCGACACCATGTTAATGGCATCCCACCGCACATCTCCACCCGTGTGCGGCTTTATCACCACTCCTGGCGTCTCCATGCTGTCACAACGATAATTATTTCCGCCGCTGCCACCGCCCTTCGTCGCCATGAAACCAGAGTTGTTGTTGCTGTTGTTGTTGTTTAGGTTCTTCAAGTTCGTCGCTGATGTGCTGGTCGGAATTGGCGCAATCGATCCCCCTGGCTGACTGGAGTGAATCTCAGCATTCACTGTCGCCGTCGGATTACCGGAATTTACGCCGTTTTTTGCGATTTGATCGATTCTTCTTAGAGAATCCGGTGGATTTTTCACGAAATTGTGTGCATTTACATTCATTCCTCCTCCGTGAGAATCGTCTTCCCCTTTTGATGTGTTGTTAAACATCTGAAGTTCGTGGTTACATAATCAATTTCAAGGCTGAATTTAAACAATATTGTTCATGCTTGAGCCATAAATTGGTTCATGGAGGGAAAAAACACCTAAAATTGATGGAATTTACATGCAAATACCTCAGATCCGTCGTACTTATTATCAGACTTTGACAACACTAATAATGGCTGCATCAAATCGCGATCTCCGATCAGATTCCGACGATGAATATAATTCAACATTGTTTTGATTCAATCAAACAAATGATGCAAATCGAAGAAAAATGATGGAAATAGAGTTTTCTAAGTTGTTGGAGCCACGAACAAGGATTGTTAATGGGCAACACGTTTTTGAATTAAAAACATCTTAAATCCTTTTATCCAAACAAATTCCAATAACAAAATTTTACATCTACTTTGAGATTTTGCAGGAATTAGTTCTTGATTTGAGTTCCAAACACATATTCAAATAAAATCATTATACATAACCAAGGTTCTTGGAAATAGTTTAAAAGTTTTAAGTTGAATGGTAGAACATATTTAATCTTTTCATATACATTCTTTACGTGATGAAGGTAAATTATTGAACAAAATGGTATTATGGAGAGAACGAAAACAAACCAGAGTTTCTTGATGTGCGGAATTGAAAACGAATGAAAACTGAGTGTTGTTTTTTTCTTTTTCTTTTTTCTATACAAACTGCACGGCTTTAAAATATTGATGTTGATGAGATTGAGAATAAAGGAAGAAAAAGAGAAAATATCAAAAGGGAAAGGATGGGGGAAGAGAGGAGAAAACACAAAGAAGTTTGTTTGTTTTATTTTTCCTTATTAGTAACAAGAAATTGTGTGGTTTACAAGAATAGTAAAAATGTTGGTGGATGGTTTAGCACGCATTGTCAGCGCTTCAACCTTTCTTTTTTGTCCATGAAATTTAGACTTTGTGAAATATTTGACAAGACCACCACCGCTCGCTTTGAAACTAAGTCTCGATCAAAAAAGTGTAAGAAATGATTTGACCCAAAAAAAACTATACCAAAATATCGTCTATCAAAATGGATACGGTCTAATAGTTCTTTGATTAATACATGTTGATGTTAGCAACTCAATTTCATAGAAATGTCTAGATAATTTTAAAATATTTAAAGAAAAATTTTAAAAACAAATTAATAAGAAATATCTTTACGCTTTTTTAAATGAGTGAAAATACTTATTATTATTATGATTAACTTTAGCTACATTTCAATACTATTTTTTATTTTGTTTTTAATTTCATTAATTTATTTTCACTCTTTATGTTGAAGTGCAACTCATGAACATGTAAAATTAATGTCGATAAAAATGTACATGTGAACACAAATTTAATTCCACGCTCTCAACAAATATGTAAAAATTAATAATGCTTTTAAATGTTTCAAACTTAAAGACTAATCAAGAATCAAGGAGAATTTAGAATAAGATAATATCATTTTTTCCATTTAATTTTACTAGTAGAACACCACGTGCACTGCACGTTTTTTTTTTCTTTTTTTTTTTTTTTAAATTTTGAGTTAAATAAACTTATTTTAAAACGATGTTGAAATTTTTACTATATTAACAAAAATAATTTAAATAGTACACACAATTACGGCATACAATTATTATCTCAATTTAATAGTGTACTATTTTGTTAAAATATAATTGTAATTATGTTATTCAATAGTGACTCGGTTCAATTGGCAATATAGACTAATTAATTTATGAAATTATGATGTGGATTTTGTAGTTCATCGTACGTTATTGATGAAAGTAATATTAAACATTTGGTGACAAATGTAATATGATAAATTATGGTTTAAAAGAAAAATGTAGTACAATAACTATGTGATATAAATAAATTATATCCTCAAACATTATATGCAAAAAAGTATTTTAAGATGCAACATAACCAAATTGCTTTACAAAGTCAAAATATAGTCGTATTGGAAATTGTTTCCTTTTGAATCTGAATGGATATCATTCATCATTTGCAGGGCTCATTGGTATACGTAGAAGAAAAACACATTTTCCTGTATGTTGACCAGCTATGATTTCTGCATAAATGATATTTCTTTGAAATTCTCGACAAATCATTCTAGTGCCATTACTTAGACCATTGGAACAACGGGAAGTACCTGTCAAAAGTCTCCTCCAATAACAACCTTTCCTCCAAATGGCTTTGAATTTTTCCATCATATCTCTAAATGTTTCATCATCATGAGTTTTGATTGTCGTATCAACTCTACTTAGAGATGTTACATACAGACAATTCATTTGCTTGTAGTGGTATATTGAATCGAGAATGTGTAGTTCGTCCTCTTGGCATTATTGATGCAGCAACACCTGATGTTGCTGTTGCAATTGCTATCATTTTTGTGACCTTATAGTAGCTAGCAATGCACGATATAGAAAAGTTTTTCTAGTTCCTCCTGGGCCCATCTAAAAAAAAAAACTACTTTTATTATTCACGATTCTATCCATTATGATATCAAATGCGGCTTTTTGTTCTTCATTCAATTTTATTGAAGCTTGAATGTCTTCTTCAGGGACTTCAATTGACTGCTCATTTAGTATATCTTTCATATATTGATTATTTTCATCAATTGGCCTATGTTTTATTTCTGGTAAATCATACATGCTAATTTCCTTGCACATTGACTCCAAGAATAAAATTAGATCCTTTAAAGGATATTGCACTTAATGATCAATATTCTCAGGCTCATTTTTTCTATAATCTTCTGACAATGCTTCAAAATAACATCCCATAATTTTCTCACATAAGTAGGCTCACAATATACTAACAATGTTGCAAAAAGTCTTCGAAAAGAGTAGAGCAACTCAAATGATATTGCTTCATCTAAACATTCTAGTACATTTTGGTTTGATTCTAAAAAACCTCTTTCTTGTGCTGCCCCATTAAATGTGTTTGGCATTCTTTTTCCATTGGCAATTAATAAAAGCTCAAACGATGTTGGCCCCCCTAACATGGTTTAGTAGTAGACGCAAGTAGTACCTTTCTCCTTCTCTTGGATTTGCTCCTACAATGCGTGATATAACTACACCTTTTTTCCTTTCTTTCCATATTCGCAATTGTTTATCCCAAACATGCTCAGGAAATTCTTTGTACAAAATTTTCCGAGTAGGTTCAAATTGTTGACGCATACGAAAACTTTTTGTTAACATAGTCCTAGTGACATGGTCCTAATGGATAAGTTTCTTCAAATTTTGATTTTCCCAACAAGAAACACATTGCATATAAATGTTGAAAAAATGAAAGGTTTGTCATTATTAAACTTTGTTTGTGGCATTTAGTGTGATTTTTGGGTTTTGGGTCTTTTAGTTTTTTGTAACCAATAGTGACTCTTGAGTTATAGGAATTATGTGAGTTATGAGCATTTAATAACATTTATAATTTAAAACCATTAGCATTCCTATGGTTATATTTGTAAGCCTATATAAAGGCATACTTAGTTGAATGGAAAAAAAATATATATCATTCTCATATTTATCTTCCACGTTTTTTTTCCTAACATAATGGTATCGGAGTTAGTAGAAAATATTGAGAAAAAAATGGCCAATGGTGGGATAGGTTCACTTCAACTACCAATGCCTACTAAGCTCAACTTTCACAATTGGAGCATCAAGATAAAAGCGTTACTAGGAGCACAAGACGTGTGGGAGATCGTGGAGAACGGTTTCCAAGATGCAGAAGCTGGAGTCAATCAAGCGCAAAGAGATGCGTTAAAAGAGACAAGAAAGAAGGACAAGAAGGCCCTTTATGTCTTGTATCAATTGGTGGACGAAGACACATTTGAGGCTATCGCCAATGCGGAGACGTCAAAGGAGGCATGGGACAATCTCCAATCGACTCATAGAGGAGCCGGTCGTGTGAAAAAAGGTACGGTTGCAAACCTTACGTGGTGAATTTGAATCTTTACAAATGAAGGAGACGGAGGTGATAGCGGAATATCACACAAAAGTAATAGCTGTCGTCAACCAATTGAGACCGAATGGTGAAGAAATCACCGATGTTCGTGTCATGGAGAAGGTTCTACGAAGCCTAAATACAAAGTTCGAGATTATCGCCACGACAATCGAGGAGACATAGGATCTCGAGAACATGACAATTGAACAATTTATAGGCTCGTTACAAGCCTATGAGGAGAAAAAGAAAAGGAGGATGGAGCAAACAGAGAACGTTGAACAACTTCTCCAACTCAAAATCAAGGAGGAGAATAGTCGTGGACGTGGAAGAGGTCGTGGTGGTCGAGACCATGGTGGAAGAGGTGAAGCCAACACCGATGTTTCTCAAAATTCGTCTAAATCCTCAAGAGGAAGAGGTGGTCGAGGTTATGGGAGACGTGGTGGAAGATCCGGGAGAGATAAATCTCAGGTAAAATGTTACAATTGTAACAAATATGGACATTAAGCGAATGAATGTTACTCATCTCAAACAGAATCGATTGATCAAAAGCATTAGGACCGATCAACCGCTAGCACATTAAAAGCCCATCAAGGGCAATCCAATTATGCATAGGAGAATGAAACCTTATTTATGGTTTCAAAGGGAGAAGAAGAGAGCCAAGATAGTATGTGGTATCTTGACATAGGAGCCTCGAATCACATGTGTGGAAAACGCGAGATGTTTGTGGAGTTGAACGAGATAGAGAAAGATAATATTGCTTTTGGAGACAATTCTTTGGCCGCCATCAAAGGAATAGGTAAAATTCTGATTCGGTTAAAAAATAGAGAAAATCGATATATCACAAATGTTTATTACATTCCCAATGTAAAAAATAATATATTGAGTGTAGGACAATTGTTAGAGAAATGTTTTGAAGTTCAAATGAAAAACAATTGTTTTTATTTGAGGGATAATCATGAAAGACTTATTGCTAAAGTCTTCATGACCAAAAACTGAATGTTTCCTTTGAATATATGTAATGATGTTCCAAAATGCTTGAAGACGTGTTATGAAGATTTCTCTTGGCTATGGCATCTACAGTTCGGGCACCTAAATTTTGGAAGTCTAAATGATTTGTCGAAGAAGAAAATGATGCGAGGTTTACCACACATTCATAAGCCAAACCAAGTGTGTGAAGGGTGTTTGCTTGGCAAACATCATCGAAGTAGTTTTCCGAAGGAGTCTATGACAAGAGCAAAGAAGCCTTTAGAACTCATCCATGCCGATATGTGTGGAATGACCAAACCAGAGTCTCATGGTAAAAGTAAATATTTTCTTCTCTTTATTGATGATTTTTCTAGAAAAACATGGGTGTACTTTTTGAAGGAAAAATCAGAAGTATTTGAAATCTTCAAGAGATTTAAGGCACGTGTGGAGAATGAAAGCAACCTTACAATCAAGGCCATGAGAACCGATCGAGGTGGTGAATTCACAAAATGAGTTCAAACAATTTTGTGATGAAAAAGGCATCCGACGTCCGTTAACAATCCCAAGACACCACAACAAAATGGCATGGTGGAGAGGAAGAATCGGACAATCTTGAACATGGTAAGAAGCATGCTAAAGACAAAGAAGATGCTGAGGGAATTTTGGGTGGAGGCCGTGGCTTGTGCGGTTTATTTGACAAATCGAGCACAACCAAAAGTGTGTTTGACAAGACGCCTCAAGAAGCATGGAACAGAAGAAAGCCCAGGATTGGTCACTTCAAGGTGTTTGAGAGTATTGCATATGCTCATGTGTAGAAAGGAAAAAGGACCAAACTCGATGATCGAAGTGAGAAACTCATCTTCATCGGCTATGATGCAAGTTCAAAAGGTTATCATCTTTATAATCCTTTGAATGGGAAGGTAATTATTAGTCGTGGTGTTGTTTTTGATGAGGAAGCTTTTTGGGATTGGAATATACGAGAAGAGAAGTATGATTTCCTTCCATATTTTGAAGAAGATGATGAAAATGAGCTGACCAAGGATGAAATAGGTGAAAGTTTGCCCATTCCAGTGCCACCTCATTCGACCGATCGATCATCATTTGAAGGTTCATCCAGTGATTTGGAGAATGAAATTGGCTCAAGAGGAACTCGAAGTCTACGGGAACTTAATGAGGTTACTGAAAATCAAAATGACATTATTCTCTATTGTCTTTTTGGTGATTGTGAGCCTATTAGTTTCCAAGAAGCCATTGCAAACAAGAAATGGAAGGATGCAATGGATGAAGAAATTCGAGCGATAGAGAAAAATGACACATGGGAGTTGACCAAGCTTCCAAAAGGGCATAAATCGATTAGAGTGAAGTGGGTATACAAGACAAAGAGAAAAGCCAATGGCGATGTTGAGAGGCACAAGGCAAGATTAGTGGTGAAAGGGTATAGCCAACGACATGGCATCAACTATGATGAGGTATTTACCCCTGTTGTTCGCCTTAAAACTTTTCGTTTGATTATTGCTTTGGCAGCCCATAATCATTAGAAGATACATCAAATGGATGTCAAATCGGCATTCTTGAAAGGAATTCTTGAGGAAGAGGTCTATGTGGAACAACTATTGGGTTATGAAGTCAAGGGTGAAGAAGATAAAGTGCTTAGATTGAAGAAGGCACTTTATGGTTTAAAGCAAGCAGCAAGAGCATGGAATTCGAAGATTGACAAGTACTTTCAAGAGAAGAAGTATATAAAGTGTCCTTATGAGCATGCCCTCTACATAAAAATGCAAGGTGAAAGCATACTAATCATTTGTTTATATGTTGATGATTTAGTATTAACCGGAAACAATCCTAGTATGTTTGATGAGTTCAAAAGAGAGATGGCAAAGGAGTTTGAAATGACAGACATTGGTCTCATGAGTAATCTTGGGATCGAGGTCAAACAAGGTGAAGATGGGATTTTTATATCCCAAAAGGGCTATGCTAAGAAAGTGCTCAAAAAGTTCAATATGAATAATGCTAATATAGTTGGAACACCGATGGAATGTGGAGTCAAAATCACCAAGCAAGATGAAGGAGATAAGGTAAATTCTACATATTTCAAAAGATTGGTTGGAGGTTTGAGATACTTGACATGTACAAGACCGGATATTCTTTATTCGGTTGGAATTATTAGTCGATTCATGGAGGAACCGACAACAACACATTGCAAAATGGCAAAAAGGATACTTCGTTACATCAAAGGGACGATTGGGTATGGTCTTTCCTATGTCTCTTCTAGCAATTTTGATATTGTTGGTCATTGTGATAATAATTGGAGTGGTGATTTAGATGATCGAAAGTGCACTATAGGGTTTGAGTTTTTTATTGGTGAAACGACGTTCACATGGATGTCAAAAAAGCAACCCATAGTCACATTATCAACATGCGAGGCAGAGTATGTCACAGCAACTTCATGTGTATGTCATGCAATTTGGCTAGGAAACTTAGTGAAGGAGTTGAAGTTTCAAATGGAAGGTCCAATGGAAATTTTTGTTGACAACAAATCGGCCATTGCCTTAGCCAAAAATCTAGTATTTCATGGGAGGAGCAAGCACATTGATACCCAATTTCATTTCTTTCGAGATTGCATTACGAAGAAAGAAGTGGAACTCAAATATATCAAGTCACAAGACCAAGTGGCGGACATTTTCACAAAGCCCCTCAAGTTGGAGACTTTTATCAAAATGAGAAATTTAATGGGTGTAACAAATCAAGTTTAATGGGGGGTGTTGAAAAAATGAAAGGTTTGTCCTAATTAAATTTTATTTGTGGCATTTAGTGTGATTATTGGGTTTTGTGTCTTTTAGTTTTTTGTAACCAATAGTGACTCTTGAGTTATAGGAATTATGTGAGTTATGAGCATTTGATAACATTTATAAATTTAAAACCATTAGCATTCCTATGGTTATGATTGTAAGCCTATAATAAAGGCATGCTTAATTGGATGGAAAAGATATCTCCAATTCTCATATTTGTCCTCCACGTTTTTTTTTCCTAACAGAAACACATTGCATATTTGGAAGATGAAGTTGTAAGTTTATCATTGGAGGAGATATTTCATTCATTTTAAAATCATAAATTCTCCATAAGGCTTCTTGTGCAGATACCCACCGTGCATCTTAATAATCCTTTATTTCATCAATATTTTTACTATCACAATCATGTCCGTTGTAAATATATTTGTACAAATAATTCACAGCTTTCAATCCTGAGCATATCTCTGTATTAATATGACAATTGTATCTCAAAAGTAGGTACGGATTATAAGGGACCACCCACCGATTATCAAAAGCCTTCCTTATAGTTACCTTCAAATTTTGAAAATTTTATACTATTAAATAATGAATGGTATATTAACTACAATAATGCAAACACAATTCTTAAAATATATGATCAATAATTAAATAATATAAAACACTAAATAAATAATATTATCATAAATACCTGGTTTCCATCGTCTCTTCTCCTATATATTGGATATGCATCTTTTCCTTGCATTGTCTTTTCAGAGAATTTTCTTGGATAATGGAGTTTACATTTTTCATTGATCATGCAAGGGCACGTTTTATTATCTTCTCCGCATGGGCTATGGAGCATGTGTTTTAAAACAACATTGTGAAGAGCAGGATTTGTTTGACTATTTGGAATTTCTCCCTGAACATAAGCATCATACTGGTTAGGAGTGTTGATCTTGTAACCATTTTTCAATATGACCAACATATGCATATATGGAAGACCTGTCTTTTGAAACTTAGTTATATACACAAAACTTGCAACTTTTCCAAAAATTTCTCTATGAACAATTTGGTCTTTTAAGTCTATTAACTTTTCTCTAAAGACTATTGAAGTTAGATCTAGTCTATCTTGAGCATTTTGGCCTTCTATTAATTCTTCTTTTATTTCTTTTCGCTCAGAATTGCATGTCATTGTTATGAAAGGGTCTGGTTTTCCAAAATATTGCACTAAGGTCATGGCATCTAAATATCGATGTCGCATATCTCTTGGACCTCCAATAAATGTTGAAGGAAGAACAATACGTTTTCTAAATTTTTCTCCTCTTATTTCTCCTACATTTACATTGTCAATAATCCCTTAATATAACTCAGATCGATTGTGCGATTGTTGTGTCTTGTAAAAGTCAAGTCTTGTTGTTTCAAGTTTTATATACATATCAACAACATATTGTTGGAAAAGTCGTCCAGCTCGAAACAATATTTTGATGGAGTGGACGGACGAATTTGTAGCTTGTTACAATAGTATTCCCTATATGAAAGTTTAAACGATCGTCCTTTTGAAATTCCTGTGAGATTATATATATATATATATATATATATATATTATACAACTAATAATTATATATAAGAAAACTATTTTGATAGTTATTATAAATATTATATTTGTAAATAGATGTCCATTATGTAGCCAAGCTTAGTGGCTAAAGGCCATGTGTCTCTTAACAACACATCCTTAGTGGCCATGAAATTCCACTACCTACTTGCCAAATTGCCTATAAATAGAGGCTTTTGGTGGATATTGTAACACACACATTTGAGAGAAAAGAAGAGAAAAGATTGGTGAAATTTGAAATTTTATTTTCCATAAAATCCCACTTTCTTTATTTTAGTTTATTTTATTTAATTTGGTTATTTTAATTACTTTTATATTATTTTATTATTTTATAATTTCTTGGTTTTCGTGCTCCCGTTTTTCCGTCATTTTGCTCCTCAATTTTACAACACGTTATCAACACGAGCTCTTGCAATTTTCTTGTTGAAGGTAGGTTCTGAAGGTATGTCATTTTCTCTTTGTTATAATTAGTAAATTAAACGTTGTTTTGCATGTTTAGTATATATTAAATTGCTAATATAAATATAATTGTTTGTGATAGTGTTATTATGGCAAATCTTACAAAAATGGAATTTGCAGCCCTTGACATCAATGGAAATAATTATTTGACATGGGTGCTTGATGCTGAAGTACATCTAGATGCCATGAACTTGGGAGAAACAATTAAAGAGGGAAATACAACATCCCTTCAGGAAAAAGCAAAAGCTATGATTTTCCTTCGCCATCGTCTCCATGAGGGATTGAATATGGAATATTTAACAATAAAAGATCCCTATATCTTGTGGAAAAATTTAAAATAGAGATAGATAATCAAAAAACATTCATTCTTCCTAAAGCTCGTTATGAATGGATGCATTTGAGGCTCCAAGATTTCAAATCAGTAAGTGATTACAACTCCGCATTATTTAAATTTAATTCAAAATTGTTGTTATGCGAAGAGAAAATTATTGATGTGGATATGTTGGAGAAGACATTTTCTACATTTCATGCCTCGAATATGCTCCTACACAGCATTATTGAGAGAAAGGTTTTAAACAATATTATGAATTAATTTCATGTCTTCTCGTGGCTGAACAAAATAATGAACTATTGATGAAGAACCATGAATCTTGACCAATTGGAACAACACCATTCCCTGAAGTGAATGCTGTGAATTTTAGTAATCGTGGTCGTGGTTGTGACCATGGCAGAGGAAGAAATAATTATTTTTTTCGTGATGGTCATTCTAATCATCCAAATTTCAAAAGAACCACCCAAAATGATGATCATAAAGGAAAAGCTCCACAAGATAAAAATTCAAAAGATGATGAGCATAAATGCTTCCGATGCAGGATGACTGGGCACTAGTCTCGTGTTTATCGAACATCAAAACACCTAGTTGATTTCTATCAAGCTTCCCTGAAGGAAAAAGGGAAAAAATGTGGAAGAAAATTTTGCATACCAGGATAATGATATATTTGACCCATCCAATATGACAAATTTGGATGTGGCAGACTTTTTTGAATCTCCTGAAGAGAAAATCAGCATAAATGATGGCATAGCAAATGTTTCTTTTGATTTTGGGAATATGTAGAATTGTTTTATCTATCTTTCATGTTTTTTTAAGTTAAAATTGTATTTTAAGTTTTGTTTTTCTTATTGTAATTATCTTGTTTAAATGAAGAACCATGGACAATTTTCATACACTAAGTGACTCAAAAATGAGGAATGAAGATCTATGTTTGGCAAAACATGCAACTACACATACAATACTTACAAATACAAAATATTTTTCCAAATTGACAATGCTAGAAGCAAAAGTCAATACAATATCAGGTTCTTGAAACCTAATTGAAGGATTTGAAAAAGCAAATATTATTTTGCCTAGAGGAACAAAATTTACAATTAACAATGCATTGTTCTCTAGTCAATCAAAGAGAAATCTATTAAGTTTTAAAGATATACGTTGCAATAGTTATCATATTGAGACTGATAGGAAAAATGAGATAGAATATCTTTATATCATATCTCTTGTCTCACATGAAAAACGTATATTGGAAAAGTTGTCTGCTTTATCTTCTGGATTATATTATACTCATATACGAGTCATTGAAACATATGCAATAATGAACAGAAGTTCATGAATCCAGATATATTTACAATTTGGCATGACCGATTGGATCATCCACGATCTATAATGATGAGAAGAATCATTGAAAATTCAAATGGACACCCATTAAAGAACCAGAAGATTCTTCAATCAGTGAATTATTATGTGATGTTTGCTCTCAAGGCAAATTAATAATTAGACCATCACCAGCAAAAGTGGAAACTGAATCACCTACATTTTTTGAACGAATTCATGGTGATATATGTGGGCCTATTAACCCATCAAGTGGACCATTTAAATAGTTTATGGTATTAATAGACGCATCCAGTAGATGGTCACACGTGTGCTTATTATCAAGTCGAAACCTTGCATTTCCTGATTATATAATTAAGATCGTTCGTCTTAATTATGCTGATGAATTTACATCCCAAACTTTCAATAATTATTGTATATCAATTGGGATAAATATCGAACATCCTGTAGCTCATGTTCATACACAAAATGGTTTAGTAGAATCATTTATAAAACATTTGCAATTAATTACTAGACCATTACTTATGAGAGCTAAGCTTCCTACATTTGTATGAAGACATGTTATTTTGCATGCTGCGTCACTTGCACGCATTAAGCCAGTAACTTATCATAAATACTCACCATTACAATTAGCTTATGGCCAGGAGCTAGATATTTTCCATCTAAGAAGTTTTAGATATGTAGTATATGTTCCAATTGTTCCACCACAACGTACTAAGATAGGTCCTCAAATGAGATTAGGAATATACGTTGGATATGATCCCCATCAATTATTAAATATCTTGAACCCCTGATGGGTGATGCATTTACTGCACAATTTGTTGATTGTCATTTTAATGAGACAAATTTTCCAACATTAGGGGGAGGAATGAAGAAGTTGGAAAAGGAAATTGCATGGAATGCATCACTATTGTCTAATTTAGATCCTCGTACAAATCAATGTGAACTTGAAGTTCAGAAAATAATTCATTTATAATATATAGAAAATCAATTACAAGATGCATTTATATATGCAAAGAAAGTAACTAAATCACATATACTCGTTGCAAATGTTTCATTGAAAATTAATATCCCAACCCAGCAAGTTGTCACTAATGAATCTGGAACACGCCAGAAGCGTGGTAGACTAGTGGGTTCCAAAGATAAAAATCCTCAGAAAAGAAAAATAAGCGATAGTAAGAAAGACTTGGTTGATGATGTAAATATCCACGAAGAAACCCTAGACATGACTGATAATCCAATTAGTGAAGAAGGTGAAATACCTAAAGATAATAATGAAATTTCAATAAATTATGTCATGACAGGGAAAAGATGGAACCTAATTCATGTAATTATTGATAACATTTTTGCATTTAATGTTGCACTTGATATTATATCTGAAAATGAGGATCCTGAACCAAAATCTGTTGAAGAATGTCGACATAAAAAAGATTGGCTTCGGGGGAAAGAAGCAATCGAGGCAGAATTACACTCACTTTCAAAACGTCAAGTTTTTGGATCAGTAGTCCGGACACCAAAAGATGTCAAACCTGTGGGATACAATGGGTATTTTTTAGGGAAAAAAATGAAAACAATGAGATCACAAGATATAAAACAAGACTAGTTGCACAAGGTTTTTCACAAAGACCTGGTATTGATTATGAGAAGACATATTCTCTAGTGGTAAATGCAATTATATTAAGATATTTAATTGGTCTGACTATGTATGAAAATTTGGACATGCATCTTATGGATGTTGTCACAACATATTTATATGGATCTCTTGATAATGACATTTATATAAGAATCCCATAAGGACTTAAGATACCTGAAATATATAAATCAAGTTATCGATAACTATATTCATAAAGTTACAAAGATCACTATATGGATTAAAACAATCAAGACGAATGTGGTATAATCGCCTGAGTGGATATTTGTTGAAAGAATGATATCAAAATAATCTAATATGTCCATGTGTTTTCATAAAGAAATCACAGTCAGGATTTGCTATGATATCTGTATATGTTGATGACCTAAATATAATTGGAACTCTTTACAAGCTTTCAAAGGCAATAGATATCTTAAGAAAGAATTTGAGATGAAAGATCTCGGAAAATAAAATTTTGCCTTGGATTGCAAATTGAGCATTTAGCATATGGGATATTTGTTCATCAGTCAACGTATACAGGAAAAATTTTAAAAAGATTATATATAGACAAAGCACATCCATTAAACATTCCAATTGAAGTTCGTTCACTAAATGTGAGAAAAGATATATTTCAACCTCGAGATAATAATGACGAACTTCTTGGTCTTGAAGTATCATATCTTAGTGTAATTGGCGCACTTATGTATCTTGCTAATAATACAAGACCAGATATTGCATTTTTAATAAATTTATTAGCTAGATACAGTTCTTCTCCAACAAAAAGACATTGGAATGGAATTAAGCATAAACTTTGTTGTCTTCGAGGAACGATCGATATGGGTTTGTTTTATTCAAATAAATCAAATTTTAACTTAGTTAGTTATGCAGATTCTGGATATTTATCTGATCCACACAAAGCTAGATCTCAAACAGGTTGTCTGTTCACTTGTAAAGGAATTGCTATGTCTTGGCGATCAGTGAAATAGACCATAACAGCTATTTCCTCAAATCATGCTGAAATTCTTGCAATCCATGAAGCTAGTAGAGAATGTGTATGACTAAGATCAATGACTCAACACATTCGTGAAACATGTGACTTATCCTCCAGTAAAAATCCTCCAACATTATACGAAGACAACACAACATGTATAGCCCAAATCAAAGGAGGATATATTAAAAGAGATAGATCAAAGCATATTTCACGAAAGCTTTTCTATACTCATGATCTTGAAGAAAATGACGACATCATTGTACAACAAATTTGTTCGAAGGATAACTTGGCAGACTTATTTACAAAATCATTACCGACCGCAACCTTTGAAAAATTGGTGCAGAACATTGGAATGCGACGACTCAGAGATCTCAAGTAATGTTCCTACGAGGGGGAGCAAGTGTATTGTATTTCTTTAAAAGCAATAGATTATATGAAATATGTACTCTTTTTCCTTCACTAGGATTTTTTTCTCATTGGGTTTTTCCTAGTAAGGTTTTAACGAGACATATTTCATATAATATATAATGGACATCTAAGGGGGAGTATTATAAATATTATATTTGTAAATAGATGTTCATTATGTAGCCAAGCTTACTGGCTAAAGATCATGTGTCCTAAAGACACATCCTTAGTAGCCATGAAATGCCACTACCTACTTGCCAAATTGTCTATTAATAGAGGCTTTTGGTGGATATTGTAACACACACATTGGAGAGAAAAGAAGAGAAAAGATTGGAATTTGAAATTTCATTTTCCATAAAATTCCACTTTCTTTATTTTAATTTAAATTTATTTAATCTGGTTATTTTAATTACTTTTATATTATTTTATTATTTTGTTATTTTAATATTATAATTTTTTGATTTTCATGCTCCCGTATTTCTGTCATTTTTTGCTCCTCAATTTTACAATAATATTAACATTATAAAGGTCAAATAAACTAACCTTGTTTTCATGTTCATAATGTATTCTACGCTATTCATCTTAAGAATGTTGGATGTTCCTTTTGTTGTATTAATATAGATATCATCGTTATGGTTTGGCCTAATGTTATTGCGTTTGATGTCTTAATGCCAACCCACCTCTCCATTCGGGAAAAGTAAAGGATATTTTAGTGAGTCATAACAACTAAAATAATGTTGTATTCTATGACGTTTCCAGAGTGTGCATGTACTACAGTGTCTCTTTTAAATGGAATGTTATTGTTGTTTCCTTCAATCCAAATAGCAGAAACTTGATCCATTACAGGTAAGTTGTAGACATGTTGGTCTACTTATACCTCTATAACAATATGAATATGAGCATTTTCAATTGATTGGAGATTTTGTAGGGTTTGAAAAAATTGGGCATATGGATTGATCTTTAACATCACTATTTCTGGTAATTGTTTCATTCAATCCAACATCTTCTGATTTTTCAATTTGATTTTGAATTTCATTCATTGTATCATAAAAATACAGTTGAAATAATATTTGTTTCTCTTTAGGTAATAGACTTGGGAGATCATGATATATTTGTCCTTACACTCTAAATGTCTATATTCCTTTATGTGAAGATGCTAGATCTTTATCTAAATTGACCCCAAATGATGTGAAAGAGAAAATACTATTATAAGCATGAATATTTTTCGTAATCTAAATGAATTAGTTAATAAAATAATTAGACATACAAATTTATACCTGACCATTGAAGCAACAAAATGTTGGGAGTTTCGCGCTCAAATTTTACACTCCATAAAATATACACGGTTTTATTTTTTGCAGCTTTTGTATTGGAGAATGAAATGGTCGATGTAAAATTTCTCCTATACAATATAACAATACAAACATTTATTAATATGTTAAAATAATATTGGATTATATTAATCTTAAGATATCATGATATAAATTGTTTATCTGTGACTTCATCTATGACTTTTTGTGTGGCTATACTAAAATTATTATTCTTCTGCGTACAATGTTTGCTTCCTTCTTCAAGTTTTC
>QLSR01000261.1:0-25402 GCA_031780015.1 Citrullus colocynthis
AGGCCGGTTTTATTGGGGTTGCACAAATTGGATTCATACAGTTGGACTGGCACCTCATTACTGCTTTAGTAGAGCGTTGGAGACCGGAGACCCACACATTTCATATGCCTGGTGGGGAATGCACCATTACGCTGCAGGACATTGCAGTACAATTTGGACTACCAGTGGACGGAGAACCTGTTATTGGTTCATTGCAGCATGATTAGAAACAGATTTGTGAAGATTTTTTAGGCGTTCGACCATTTGACTTAAAAGGCTCAAGGTTGAGTCTCCCGTGGTTAGCCTCTCAGTTTACAGAATTGTCTCCTGATGCCGATGACGTCAGTATACAGAGATATGCACGAACATATATCATGCAACTTATCGGAGGCTTTCTGTTCGCTAACAAGTCCAACACGCTGGTGCACTTAATGTTCCTCCCACTACTGGCCAGTTTTGAGCAAGCTGGTAATTATTTGTGGGGTGGTGCTTGTCTTGCATGGCTGTACAGAGAATTATGTCGAGCCAGTCATGCACAAGCTTTGGATATAGTAGGCCCACTGATACTACTTCAAGTATGGGCCTATGATCGATTTAACATTATTACACCACAAGTCCAATCACAACCTTCATAACATTTTGTGGGGCGTCCACTCAGTGTCAGGTATTATTTTCTGTATATATTAATTTTTTTGTTAATACAATTAGTAAAGTATTTTAATTGTTTTATATCCATGTGATAGATGGAGCGGTGTATTAGTTGCATCTGAACAATCAGCAAACATGTTGCTGGTATATCGCTCAATATTTGACCGTTTGATTCAAGATCAGGTAATAATAAATATGTTGCATATAATTGAATATTACATATATTTTTAGGTTCTAATTATTCTTGTACATGGTTTCAGATCAATTGGACGCCATATACACCACATGTTATGTCGTTGTTGCCTGATTATTGTCATGATGGACAAGACATTTGGTTTACGGTTAGCCCACTTATATGCTTTCATATCGTAGAGTGGCATCAACCAGATCGAGTGTTAAGACAATTCGGTATGCGACAAACGGTACTGACGTTGTGTAATACACTCCCTCAACTACACCAACCCTACTACAAATTTGGCATTTCTTGATGGACGGGTTTTTTATTTTCTTGACGGTCATGAAAAGAAACCATCAAGAAAACCATAATTTAGATGTTTTAAAATTATTATTTATTTAAATTTACATTTCTTGATGGTCTTAGAACATCAAGAAAGGTTTATATTTTTCTTGATGTGCATCTACATCAAGAAAAATATTTTTCTTGATTGAAAAGTACGTAAGAAAAAGCCCAAATAATGAATTACCGGTTTTTGGAATCTTTGATGGTCAAAAACCATAAAAAAATTCTTTCTTGATGGTCATTGCCCATCGAGAAAATTGACCATCAAGAAAATGGAGAAGTTTTTGGATTCGTTGATGGGCAAAAACCATCAGGACAACTCTTTCTTGATGGTCATTGCCCATAAAAAAAGAGAACATGGACATTAGTTAGCTATCAAGAAAAAGCCCAAATAATGAATTCCTAGTTTTTGGATTAGTTGATGGTCAAAAACCATAAAAAAAATTCTTTCTTGATGGCCATTTCCCATTAAGAAAATGGAGAAGTTTTTAGCTTCATTGATGGGCAAAAACCATCCAGAAAACTCTTTTTTTATGGTCATTGACCATCAATAAAAGGAGAAGATGGACATTAATTGGCCAGCCCAAATAATGAATTCGTAGTTTTTGGATTCATTGATGTTAAAAAACCATAAAAAAAAAAATCTTTCTTGATGGTCATTGCCCATCAAGAAAATGGAGAAGTTTTTAAATTCGTTGATAGGCAAAACCATCGGGAAAACTCTTTCTTGATGGTCACTACCCATCAAAAGAAGGAGAAGATGGACATTAATTGGCCATCAAGAAAAAACCCAAATAATTAATTCCTAGTTTTTGGATTCGTTGATTATCAAAAACCATCAAGAAATCATTGTCCATCAAGAAAAGGGAGAAGATGGACATTAATTGGCCATCAAGAAAAAACTCAAAAAACACATTTATAGATATTATGTTTTAGAAATTAAATTTTTTTTCTAGAAACACTGCTAGCAACAAGGTTAGAAAGACAAATAAATTGTAGATTAATGTTCATAAACCCAATTTTAAAATCCTAAAAATAAAAAATTGAATAGTTATAAATGGGTATAGCATTCTAAACTATATATTTGTCAATAAATTTGAAGACTGAACAAAATTAATTTATCATTTGTGTGGGCTTTTTTTTAAAAAAAAAAATCAACAATGAGTATAATTGGTGGAGATGAAATTATAGACAATAAGTATAATAAATTTGAAAACTCTTTCCTAATGGTCATTGCCTATCAAGAAAAGGGAGAAGGACATCAATTAGCCATCAAGAAAACAAAGCATCTCAAAACCAATCATTTAATGATATTTTTAAAAACTCACACATTTAACAAAAATACAAATGTTGTATTTTACTAAAATTTGATTTAACTTTATATATCAAAGATATATTTTAAAATTCACCGAACCCTTATGTAAAATATATTTTAATCTATATTTATAACTATATTCTCTCTAAAATGTGAATATATTTTCACACTTTATTCTATATTTAATAATTTTAAAATATCTCCAATTTTTTTATCTTTAAAAATTGTCTGGAGTATCACTGCCCACTCAGTTGGGCTGAGATAATATGACATAGATTTTATTTTTTTTGTAAACTAAAAAATTAGAATATTATAATTATAGAGTGTGTGCATAAAATATTAAACAGAAAAAAACAATTTTTAAAATTTAAGTGATAATGAAATATTAACTAAAAAGAAAAGAAAATAAAAACTCTCATATTGGTTTTGAGGATAAACTCTAAATTTGGAATAAATTTTGGAATATGACCAAATTTTAACTTTAGATAAGTTTGAGATTTTACCCTCAATTTAATTCGGTTTGAGGATAAAAACTTAAGATTTAGATGATTGAGATAAAATTTGATATATACCCAAATTTAAATGAAATCTAGGTAGATTTGGAAAGATCTATATTTTCAACGTCAAGGCTAAATCTTTTTTCATTTTGAAGAAGAAAGCATAAAATAAATGGATTCAAATCGAATTAGATTTCCCTCTTTTGGAAAGAAAAAATGAGACGTCCCAAGTTTAATGTATTTTTTTATTATTAAATCGTGTATCGGGTACACGATTTTAAGTATTACTTTGTTAAAATCGTGTACCCGGGTCCACGACTTACTTAGAAAAGAAACTTATATTTGAACTTTGGAGTATTACTTTGTTATTATACTTTGGAGAGAGATAATCTTTTTGTACTCATGTTTGAAGTACAGTTGAAAAAGTATTCTTTCACGTAAATAGTGTTTTTGGTAGAGAATTTAAAATTAAAAAAAATATAAAACTAAAGGATTAAGTGAAAATAGAGTTATATTTCGTGTTTTCAAATATGTGTTTTGTAGCAAATTTATAAATTGGATTCTAATTTAAACAGTTGTTTGAAATGTATTTAATACTATATATTTATATATCATATTTAAGTATCCACTAATATTTATGTTGACAATAAGGGGGTGTTTGGGGTGCCGGATTGGAATCAGGATTATGGGGAATCTGATTACGATGGGTTTTGTTGTCTGGAATTGGACTACATTGGAATCTGATTACGGTGTTTGGAGTGCAGGGTTGGATTGGCTGGGTTTCTGATTATAGTGTTTGGATTGCAGGCTTGGGTTTGGGTTGAGTTTGGCTGTTTTTTTTTTCTTTTAATATTATTATGGTTGTTTTTTTTTACATCGCATCATATAAGGAGAAATTTGTCGGTTCATACTATAGAAAATTAAACTATCATAGTATATTATAATTTCGATTTTTTCGCTTTTAAATATTATTTTGACTGTTTTTATTTTTTTAATATTATTTTCAGTAGTTTTTTTTCTAGATTTGTTTTAAGCATCATTTATTTTGAACTATATATGTTCATACCATAGAAAAGGAAACTATCATACTATATTATAATTATGATTTTTTTTCTTTTTAAATAGTATTTCGATCTTTTTTAAAAAAAATATTATTTCCACTGTTTTTTTTCTACATCTTTTTTAACCATCATGTATTTTGAATTTTATTTGTTCATACTATACAAAATTAAACTACATACTACAAGATTGATTTTGATTTTTTTTCGTTTTAAATACTAAAGGTAAAGTAATGTTAGTATATAATAGAAGGACAACGATATAAAATTAAAGTTCGAAAAAAAGTACACATAAAATAACTAGGGTCGCAAATTGAAGGGAGGAAAAACATAGTCATGATGCTGGATCCCGTTATCGCCTGAGGACTTGCATGCAATAGTCATACTTCCACTGTGATGGGAAGTCCACAAAGTGGCTTAACAGCATTGGATCTGCAAGCAATGACCGTGCAACAGTCAATCCATCCTGTACCGACAGACCAGGAATGGATACATACGTACCGGTTAGAACTCGACTGTCGATCGGGTTAAAGAGGTAAATGGATAGGACACATATCAAACGAGAAGTCCACCATCACATGAAACAGAAGAAAGTTTGAATAAAAATAATTCACAACATAAGGAGAAAGAAATAAAAAATAGCAAAACATTGAAGGGGACTCACCGGAAAAAAAGAACTTGGAGAGCAAATTTCTTCTCCAAAATGCAAAATGATGTGTGAATATAGGAATAGCAGAGAAGAGCATTCATATATAAGCATGTGAAGTTAAACAACCCAACCACTCAATTAATTTGACTGACAGTGCAGGAAGTGACGAACACAAATAAGCCAACAACCAAATTATAACAATATAATAATAACAATGCATGGCTGCGACAAACGCATGGCATTTGACCCTCGACCAACACAAGGCTTCGACCAACGCAAGGCCTACTTCGACCAACGCAAGGTCTACTTCGACCAACGCAAGGCCCACCTTCAACCGACTCATGGCCTGCTTCGACCAACGCATAGCCTCCTTCGACCAACGCATGGGAAGAGTGAATGCGGACAGAATGCGACAGAAGGCAATAGAAGAGAGAGAGGGAGAGCAGACATCAGGCAGAGTGAGCATTGGGAAGCGACGGAAACTGGGAAGGATTGGGTTTGATTGTACTTGGGGTTGATTTTGTAATCCAAACCAACCCCAAAGCCCATTCCCCAAATATGGGTTTTGTAACCCAATACAATCCAATCCAACCCAATCCTTTAACCCAAACACCCCCTAAATGATTATGAATTTATTTATGAATATGATTTATGTTCAAGATAAATACATAATTATTATTTTGTAATATTATATAGTTTACAATACATTACATATTACATTTAAAAAAAATGAATTGAGTTTATGACATGAAATATTGTATTTCTAAATATTTTTATCTTTATTTAAATAATTTTGCATTTTAAAATTCAAAATTCAAAATCTGGATACAATGAAAATATAAAAATGTTATTTTCAGAATTTACACTGTTTAAAGCACAGAATTTGAAAAAAGTTTTCAGAAACAAAATATAGTTTGTCTACCAAAAACATATTGGTTGAATTCAATGAATCTGAAAACATAAAACAAAATTTGGATTCTCTACCAAACAAGTCATAAGTTTTGAGTTATTTTTTGGGTTTTTTGAGTTATTTTTTTGGGTTTTTTAGTATTTACTTTATAAGTTTTGGGTTTAATTTTCATTTTTTAAGGCACAATTTAATTTTCAAATTTCAAAATGTTACATTTTGACTTTTAAATTTTGCGTTTAGTTCATTTAGTTTTTAAGTTTCAAAATTTTACATTTTTATCCCAAAATTTTCATTAATGTTCACTTGGCCATTAGTGTTAACTTAAGTTAACTAATTTAAAATAATTATGATCAAAATTGTAATTCATTTTAATAGCGTTAAAAAAATTATTTTAGTTATTACCGAATTTAACATAAAGGTCCAAACGTAGGTATTGATAAAAAATAAAGAAAAATATAAGCTTTTGAAACCTATGACGACTAAATAGGAACTCAACTCAAAATTTAGATAACTTTTTCTATCTTATTAAAAATATATTTGAGTCACTCAATCTAATCCAATTTAAATAAAGCTAAATTATATAAGTTTGTTTTGGTTAGCCTATAAATAAGATGAGTTGAACTTTTGTAGATTTTACTACTTTATGAAGTATCTAAAAATTAGTTTGAATTAAATGAGGCCAAATTTTAAATCAACTTCATCGTCAACGTTCCTTTAAGCTTATACTTCTCCCTTCTTAGTGATAGCTTAAGAAAAAATTAAGGTGAAATTTGGCATTGTATTAGCGAGTCAAAAAGTCATTTGGAAAAAAATCTTTAACTGTCTTTTTGCTGGTAAAACACATGAAAATTAAATCTCTTAAAATCACTTAAAAAGCACTATCTTACTGGCTTTTAGATTCTCCTAAAATCAGGTAGAATTTTTAATTAATATTTAGTTTACAATATACTTTAAAAAAAGAAGATTTATTTTGTATATTTATTTGTTTCTCACCTAATCAAATATTTCACAAGTTAAATTCATCATTTTTCTTTAAAAAAATATACCATATTGATTTTTTTTTTTAATTTTAAATAGAGCAATTTTCCTTAATATTTTAAAATTAATTTATAACAAACAAAATTTATCATACTAAAAATTTATTTAGAATTTTAAATTTTAAAAAATGATTATAAGTCTATTTTAGTTATTATATTTAAAATAATATGTTTTTGAATTTATTTACGAAACACTCTAATCTATTTTTTCAAGTTTGTATAGCTACCAACAACTATTTTAAAAACTACGTCAATCCCAAATGAAGCTTAAGAATTCTTGAAGGTGGTAAGTTTGTTCTCCTTTTTCTTTTTTTCAAACAACTTATTACCTTAGGATGATTCTTTTAAGTTAACCATTAAAGAAGTGAGAGAATGAACTATCAATATGATAATTTTATGCTCAAATATGTATAGTATATAGGGAGAGAGAGAAAAAAAAAGCATATACATAAAAAATTTGGGGTAGAGGCAAATACAGCAATCAAGCCCAAAACATTTGCAAATATAGCACAACACAAAATAAAAGTCTATTGGTGGTAGACCATATCATTAGTAAGAGTCTACCAATGATAGACTACATCACTAGTAAAGTCTATAAGTGATAGATTCTATTGTTGGTAGAAGTCTATCGGTGATAGAGTCTATGACTGATAGATTTTGCTATATTTGCCATTTTTTAAAAATGTTGCTAAACATTTAATTATTATCCTTAAAAATGCTACTCAACACAATTACCCTAAAAATTTCATTAATTGTAACGTGTTGGATTGTGCATATGTAAGGTTTCTATATATTTTTTAGATAAAAATGAATTATGGTTGAGCAATACTTTGGTGCATCTTAAAATACACCTATATTTATTTTATCACACTAAAATATATATATATATTATTAAAAAAATAGAATAAAATGAATTTGCCATGTGGCAAATTATGAGTGCACAATTTAGTGGGATGTATAAGGTATAATTTAGGTTGCATCTAAATATTCTTATTCTCGTTTAGGTTGTATTGAGGATCTCACATTAGAAAATTAAGGGACATCACATTCTTAACAAGATACATGGATTGCTCATCTCATTGCCAATTAATTTTGAGATTGAACCCAAATTGAGATTTTCCAAAACTAAATTAATATGTAGATAGAGATTTGAGTACTACAAACTTTTTGGTTTGTATGTCTTCAAAGTAGTTGTACTATGTTAAGATTGATATGTCATATATCCAACTCCATAAATCATCTTTTCCATCTAATTAAAGAAAACATCACATCAAATTTTCTAACTATTATCATCTATCTAGTTGAGAAAATAAAATATACGCAAATATCAATTTATTTGATTATATCCCTACATCAATTTAAATATTTAATTAATGATTATATCAATTTAAATCTTGAACTTTCATAAGTGTATCAATTTACACTTTCATCTAAATTTCATTTGATCAATATTATACGAAACTTGTAATTTAAGTCAATTAAACTCCTAAATTTTCATAAGACGGCCAATTTAGATACTTTACATTATGATTATCTTTGAAAATTATCAATGCATTAATTCTCAAACACGTGTAGACTTCTTCAAACGTCGGTTTTACAAAATAGTCGATTAGAATAAATACATATACGATTTTCAAACGAAATTTTGTCCAAGGATCTAAATTGATTCATTTATGAAAATTTAAGAATTTAATTGATACAATTATAAATTTCACACAAGATTTTTTTCAAACGAAACTTAATGGAGAGTGAAAATTGACACACTTACAAATGTTCAGTATTTAATTGATATAATTATGAACTTAGGATTAAATCATACAAACAAGAAATAAAAAAAGGAAATTAAATTTTTTTCAAACGAAACTTAATGGAGTGTGAAAATTGACACACTTATAAGTGTTCAGTATTTAATTGATATAATTATGAACTTAGGATTAAATCATACAAACAAGAAATAAAAAAGAGAAAATTTGTTCCTTAAAAGGAAAAAAAAATTTGACTATTTTTTAAAAAATAATATGAACTTGTTTATTAGGGAAAAAAAAAACATTTGAGATAATGTCTCAAAAAGTGAGCTCTAACTCCCTTTGAGATTTTGTTGCACTCTACCAACAAAATTGTCTTTCATTTATATATTTTTTATTTAGTTATCGTCATATTTCGGTAGCAATTCCAACCTAAAGAATTAGGCAAATACTATATTATAAAATTGAAGTCACATGCATTTTTCCGAATAAAATTTCCCACATTTTTTAAGAAAATTTATCATAAAAAAAAATATATATATATATCAAATTATTTATAAATATATAAAATTTTCACTTTCTATCACCTTAATAGACAATAAAATTTTTCTATATTTGTAAATAATTTGAGTTATTTTTTTAAGCATACCATATTAATTTATTTCTTATAAACCACATTGCTTTAAGTTGTCTATTTAGAGTGTTTTTAAGTATAGAAAAATTAACCAAAATACTTACATATAGCAACATTTTATTGTTTATCTACGATAGATTGCGATATACTACTATTTATGTCTATTTATTTCATGATAGATACAGATAGTAATCTATCGCGGATAAATTATAATATTTTATTGCTATTTAAATATTTTCAACAATGTTATTAATTAAAATAATGTTCTGTCCATCTACTTATTTTCATGTTAGACACTTATACTAAGTCAACAAATTAATCAAATATTTCTTTAACATATCACCAATTTATTATGTACTTAAAAATGTTAACTTAAAAACTATCTTATCCACTACCATTCAAATCTTTAGAAAGTAATTTTCAACTTTACTACGCAAATAAATTATTTTAAAGATTAGAACAGTGTCAAACGAGAAATTAAAAATTGTATTTACATGACACAGTCATTAAATACGAATTTTGAACTTGCACCAAATGGTGGATTAAGAAATAGTAAAATTGTATGGGTCGTCTCGAATAATTTTTCAATTTTGTGCCACATCTATTTGAATCCTCTAATTTCTAATGCTTAATAAGTCATGGCCGCCGGTCGGGAGCTGAACTTGACGGGGTCCGGTCACATTCTACGCGGATTCGAACCATTCCCACAACGCCGGCGTCGCCCCACGTCAGCATGACTTGAATTTCAAACCCGCATATCCGTTACCCAGTCATCGTTGTTTGGAAACCTCTATCAAAAGGGTAAGGGAAAAGTAAAAGGATGAATATTTATTTATTTATTTATTTTTAATTTTTTTTAACATTTATTTGAAAAATCAACAAAGTAGTTACTAGTAGAGTTTATTTTTTATTTTTTCCTTGACACATAGTTATTGGAAGAGTTAATTGTAAAACATGCATATATGATAGGAAAAATTAAGCCAATCAAATTACAAGTACATTGCTCATTAGTTGTTGAATAATTATTTTTGTGTCTCTTAACTTTGCTTAGAGTAATTATTTAGTATCTAATGGTTTAGTTATTGTCATTAAGGATTGATTAAGGACAATCATTTTTACTTTCACAAATATAGAAAATGTATTTCAAACACATTTTTAATTTGGATTGCTATATTTGTTAATATTCTATTAGTATTTTGTTAAATTTTACATGTGACCTTCTAACATTTCTAATGATTTCGAGTCACAGTGATAAAAGATTTTGTTAAGATTTGATGGATTTTTGCATGTGTAAATTAATCAATTATTCATGAATAATAAAATGTATTTATAAATTACATGAACTTAAATTGTTATATCAATTAGAATTTTGAAGTATCAATTCAAACCCCAAACTTTCGTATGGTATCAATTTACACAATTCTTTAAATTTTTCATTCAAAAGCTATTATACAAGACTTACAATTGTGTCAATTAAAAACTTATAAGTTATCCGAATCAATTTAGATCCTTTATTAAGATTACTTTTGAAAATCATTCATACACATCAATTCTCATACATGTGTATAGACTTCTTCAAATGTCAAATTAACAAATAGATTATTATTAGAGTTGATGTATGAATGATTTTTAAGGAAATCTGATTGAAAGTTCTTCATTTTGGAGTTTTTTTTAGTTAAGATAATTTGTGTTTAATTTACTATGTCTATCGCACATTTACCTTCATGCTCTCTATTTCATAGTACTAGTTGAATTAAAGGTAATTGTTTTAAATGGAAAAACTACTGAGCATATTTTTAAATATAACAAAATGTCATTGTATATCATCTATCAGTGTCTGTCACTAATAAACAGCGATAGATAATAGTAGTTTATCAGCGTCTATTACTGTCTATATTATTGATAAATAATGATATTTTGTTATATTGGTAAACAAGTTGGTTTACTTTGCTATATTTGAAAATAACTCTCGAATTAAAGTATAATAAGAGAGGGTGCCCTTCTTGAATTTACTCGATGGATGTGGTATTTAACATATATTTTTACACGTTTTCTCTTAAATTACAAAAAGATACATAAAAGAACATTATAAACCACCTTCAAAGCAAATATTAAAATATGGCATAAGAAGTTATCTAGAAGAGCATGCATAAAATGACATCTTTTAATGCGTCACAAGCAAAGTAAAATGGGACATAACCTCTTAAAACAAACCAAAAAAAAAAAAAAAAAACTTTTGAAAAGAATCCCTAACAAAAGCCTCCCTTTTACTTTCAATAAACAAAGGGACAAACATATGCAACATATTACATGCGTGAGTGTCCTGTTTTTGAACAATGTATTCAAAGTTCATCACAAGTTTTGAAAATTAGGGAAAAAATCTACTATTTTTCCTTTAAAAAGAAAAAATTGACTGAGAATTCAAATAATGTCATTTTAAGAAACATAAAATAAAGTATATTGTTCAAAAATAAAAAACTAAAGCCACTTTTGATTATCTTTTTATTTTTAAAATCGTGATTGTTTTCTAATAATTTTTATCTAATTTCTGAAAGGAACTCATTGAATTCATTGTCAAATTCAAATTCGAATTCGAAAAAAAAGCTTTTTAAAAAAAACAAAAAAATATTTCAAAATACGACTTACATTTTTTTAAGCATTTTAAAAAGTAGATAAAAAAAAAAACAAAAAAAAAATCAATAAATAGAATTAGTGTTTATAGGCTCAATTTAAAAAACTAAGGATATGTTTGGAAATGATTTTAAAATGGCTAAAATCACTTTAGTCATTTTTAAAGTCACTATGAAACATGTTTTTTGTAAGCCCCGTACTTGTCATTGAGAGAAGGTAAGTAAGAAGAAACTATGGGACAGATATTGAGTAAAGAAAATTGGCCGAGTTGGTGAGAGCAAAAATGACTAAGTGTTGGCCATGTGATGCATGATTATGCGTTGAAGGTATGTCTAAAGCTTGACAAGAGTTACCGCTGGTAGGCATGCGTTGAAGAGGGCAGCTTAGCACGGAAATAGATGTGAAGGAAGGAGGGTGCAATAGGCGTTAGTGGAAGTATGCGTTGAAGGCTATTATGTGTTAGAAGTTGGCATTGTTATGCATTGAGATGGCCTATGCGTTGAAGGTTGGTATGCGTCGGTGCATAGAAAGGGGCCGAAAGGGCCATGCGGTAGTCTGCTATTCGACGTTGGGCAATCAGTGACATGGTAAGTTGAGGCTATGTGTTGTCGAAGCCATGTGCGGAAGGTTGCGTTGGCTAATTCAAGAAGGAAGATGATGGTAGAGCAGGTAAGTCGGTGATTTATATTGACATATAAGTGAGTGCATAGAATAATTAAACCCTTTTGGACATATTTTCGAACTCAGATTGACTCCATTTCGCAGAAGAACAACGAGGAGAGGTGGAAGAAGATGTTTATATCGAATTCAAGTAGAAACCAGATCATTTTCATGGTGACTTTGAAGCTGGAACCAGAAGCTTGATTGTTGCTGATAAACCTGGACACCAATCGGTATTTGAAGGAGAGTAAGCTGAGGAAGTTGAAGCTAGGACTGAAATTTTGAGGTTAGTAAGCTGATTCAATTCCTTGCAACTTCCATGAAGAATGTTTAAGCTAAATCTGAGAAAAAATGTGTTAATTTATAGGAGGAAGTAATCGGAGTTGAATTGCTAGACAATTCAAGGCAGTCGAAGTTATTTGGGAATAATTCTCAAACGAAAACAAGTTATGGCCTGAAATTTTGAGGTAGGTTAGGAAACTCACTACTTTACAAGATTGTAGAAGAGAGGAAATTCTGATTTTGGCTGTAATATGGTTTTTAGCAGGATAAAGAAAGAGTTAGAAGGAAGGAAAGAAGCAGTGATATCAGGTGTCGTTAGACAGCGGTATCGCTAAGGAGTTGGAGAGTGAGCAGCGGAACGAGTGTCGCTGATAACGCAAAGAGCTTTGCGTCTCACAACTCTCATTGAAGTCTCGCTGGGTATCGCTCCTTAAGGTAAACTCGCTAGTCTAGTTCACTTTGGTTTTGCTAGTGCAGTATCCAGTGGTGTGATTTCGCTGGTAGTCTCGCTAGTGACATAGAATATCGCTAGTTATGAATACATTGGAAAAGGAGAGTCTCAGTGATGGAGTGAGAATGATATATGAATATGCATACTTAATGATTATGGAAAGGGAGTTTAAAGAAAACCTAATGTGAGAAATGTGTTTTTACAGGCCAAGAAGAGCTCGGAAAAGCATATAATCCGCTTGGGGCCTAAGACAAATCGTGAGTGACTTTCTATTTCATCCAAGGATTATTTCTAACATTGTGCAAGTGAAACCGAGTATGTCATGTGAACTCTTGTATGCATGTTATCTAAATGCAACCCTCGGCCGAAGGACCATGTGAGAAGGCCTATGAGAATATGATATATGATACACCGTGCTGAGGGACCATGGGTGAAGGCACTTGAGAAATTGATTGAGATGAATTCCAATGCCGAAGAACCTTGTGAGAAGGCATATGGAAAACCAGTACATGATGGCTTAGTGCTAAGGGACCATGAGTGAAGGCACATGAGCAGTGGATTAATATGGGACTCAGTGCTGAGGGACAATGTGAGAAAGCACTTCGTGTGAATATATGAATAATAGGAATTGAATTATGAGGCTAATAGCGTTAAGCTTTGGTCCGCTACTTCTTGGGAAGATATTTATGTTATATTGTTAAATGGCATAAGTGACCCAGGAATCTGTACTAATAAAATATATAGTAGTTATTATGATTAGTATCAACTCAAGGATTAAATTGTAATTAGATAACTTAGCCACTCACTGGGCTTTAGGCTCACGCTTTCTTGTTTATTGTTGTTCGTTTCAGGTAGCGAGCGTGTCCGGGACGCCTAGCCTACAGAAGATCCTCGTCTAGACTTACTATGCATTAGTTCTCTGGGATAGTTGTAAATACTCAGTTTATGTACATGTTTTGTCATACATGATCCTTGTAGTATAATGAGAGTGGGTTTTGTACTGTGTGCTAAACAAATACCTGTTATGATAAATTATGAGTTGAGAAATCAGAATTTAGAATTTATATTTAACTCATGACGCTTCACTAGCATAAAGTTTTGTATAATTGATCTGGTGTTGATTTATGTTTCAAGATATATGATGACGAGTGTTGTGTGCGTAGGTCGCACCTACTTGTAGGTTAGGAAAGGAATCTGAGAGGGGGTGTGACCATTTTAATCCTTCAAAACTAATTTTGATGATATAAAAATTGCATAAAAGTGCAAAATTGACAACTAAATTAATTTTGAGTGATTACAAATAAGTTTTTGAATGATTTTAAAAATAAAAAAAGTGATTTTGACGATTTCAAAATCACTCCCAAACATGTTCTAAGTTATTCAAAATGAATGAATAAATAAATAAAAACTAAGACTCCAATTAATAACCATTTGTTTTTTAAATTTCTACATGTTTTTACACCAAATATTCAAATTAATTTTCATCCTTCCTAAATAAATGTGAACTCTCAAACAAATTCCAAAATCCAAAAAAAAATCTTCAAAACTTCACTTAGTTTTTAAAAATATTTACAGAAATAATTAATATAAATTTATAACCTTACAAACAAATTTTAAGAGGCCTAATTGTCGAAAATAAAAAACAAAAAATCAGATGATTATAAATAAATTCAAATCATTATCAAACATAGCCCTAAGAATTTGATTCTTCTCGAATTTGATTAAGCTCTTCTTCCCTCAAACTTTGAAGTCCAAACTCAATTCCTTTGGTTTCCAATACCCTTTAATTAGAATATGGATAATTTTGCACCCAAAGGCCTTATAAATTAAACCATTATTTCTTTTTTCATCTTAAACAACCCATTCTATCCCCACTAGCCATTTGATCCTCCAAAAGAACATTTGCATATTAAGGGCACTATACTTTGGCATATCCAATGACCTTGCCAACTTCTTCATAATTTGGTCTATTTGGAAATGAGTATGAGTATCTTATGATGAATACTTTATATGGTTATAGTGTGAGAATTAGGACTTCTTTAGATTAATTTTAAAAAAATGATTAATACATCAGTGAGGTGAATTGAGCAAATTTTATGGGGGCGATACTCAGTTACCCACCCGTTCAACTAATTTTTGAAAAAACCAAATTTAAATAATTTTAGACTTTTCTAAAATCAATTTTAAGACATAACCAAAATCAAATTTTTGAAAGAAAAATGATATTTTTCAACAGAAAAGTAATTTTGGTCATTTACCATGCCATTCAAAGTGCTTTTAAATGTTGAAAAGTTAATGTACCCAATAAATACTAAAAACATGTTCGAGAAATTTTTTTAGAAAAATAAAATGTGAGGAATTAAACAACTTTGTTAGTCTCTAACACATTCGTAAGCTAGTTGAGTTATACTTGTTTATTTTTACTACATTATAAATATTTTTTATTATTTTAAAAGTTAGAAGTAAGTCACGCTTTCGATCATTAGTTTTTGCTATAAATAGCAGTAAAATTCACAAATTCTAATGTTTCTTAATTAGATCCAATAAATTTCTTTTCTTAATTGAATTTGGCTTTCGATTCATGTACATGAATAATCTTCACGTTAATTATACTTTTGTGACGTTCACTCCACTAAATACAAAAGTATAACCGATAAGATCTTCATCTAATGCAAATCCTAATAACATATATCAATAATAATTATATGCACCAATAATATATATGAAGTTGAAGGACTACTTTCATCCAATTGAAACAAATATCCTAACATTTTGTTTGTTAATTATTTGATGGGACGTGCCCCATTTTTTTTTTTTCACTTTTATTTTATAAAAAATAAATCAAATCAAACATGTGCTATGATAAAGGTTAACTTAGGTTAGCTGCGTAAAGAGAAAGCAAATGATTGCATCAATTCATAGGGTAACAAGCTAAAGGCACGTGACCAAAGATGGAAATCAACACGCCAACTTTTGCCTTCTTCTTTACACTTTCGGTCTCTTCCTTTCCCCTACCTTTACAATTTGATGCTTTGTACACTTTGATGTCATTTCTAACATCTGTCATGACGATAGTGGTACAATGAATTTTATAATTTAGTACAAATAAGTTTAACTTAGATATACTATCTCTCTTTTTGAGGTTGAAGGGTCGATCTTCCATCTTTGTAATTGTTGTACTGAAACAAGAAAAAAAAAAGATTCAATAACTCTAGAGATCAAAAGTATATTTTTTTCCTTAGAAAAAAAAAATGTGAGGTCTGATCCTCCATCTTTGATGCGACTTGGTTGAAGGAGTGTGATTATGGTGGTTTTGGGTAGATTATCTAGGATCATGAAAGAAAAGGGATCCTAGGTGGTTGTAAATTTATTAGGAAGAGTTGGGACATTGGCTAATTGGAAGTTGAAGCCATTTCAGAGGGTTTTGATCGCAGTGCAACGTAAATGGGTTGGAACAACCCGTCAACCGTGGTGGAGTCTAATGCATTAGAGGTGATTAGCTTATTGTGTAGGAGAGATATGTTTTTTTTTTTTTTTAGTTGGGCTTCCTCATTGAGGATATCTTGTATGTTGGAAACTCTATAAATATCTTTCTTTTTTGTCACATTCCTATAGAGGAGAACAAATTTGTCCATGCCTAGAACCTCTAGCTTCCTCCCATGGTGATTCTTTGATCTGGAAAGATATATTTTTCATATGGTATTCTCTCCCTCATTCATGATGAGATAGTTAGGGAATGGTTGGTTTGTGGTGTTTGTTGGTATTTTACTGCCTTAGAAAAGTACTTTCCTTTTCATACTTTTTATACTTTAATGGTAATTTGTAGTGGCTTATTTCCTTGGACGCGCACTATTTATGTAGAGTCTCTCATCAAACAACTCTCCCAAAGATACATACTTATCGTACATTTTATTTTGACAAATTTTCTTCACAATTTTTTTCATCACAATAATTTATCTTCATATGCCTATTCTATATCTCTCTTGCTTTCACTGTATTTTTAGTTCAACAATTGCATAATGGAAGTCAAACTATTGATATTTGGGATGATAATTTATTTTTCATCCACTTTATAATTACGAACTTACTTTCTTTTGTTTACTCAATACTTTCTTACCAATCTCTTTATATTATCTCTTACGTACTAATTAGCTATTTGACAATTTCATGCGTATTCATCTTTTTTATTTATGTTATTCAACTAATTTCTAAGGAAAATTATTTAAAAGACAAAAATGTTAAAAATATTTACAAATAATAGCAAAATATCACAATCTATCTACAATAGACTATGATATATTCTATTATTTGTGTCTATCATTACACAGTTAGACACAGATAGTAGTCTATCTTAGTCTATCGCAGATAAATAGTAATGTAATTGATTTACAACAATTTTTTTAATCTAATTGATTTCACTTTTCACTTTCTCCTATCAAATATTTATTTTTCTTGAATGTACACAGTTTCACCAATTCATTTCTTTCTATATTATTATAGTCGTATTTCATTAGAGTTTCTTCATAAACAATCTCTTCTTTGCATACATTTTCCTCTTATTAAATTGCACAAAACATTCTTTCCTTATGACCCGAGAAATAAAAATACTTTAATTTTTGGAAGATACATGTGTGTATGTGTGATAGCTAGCATCCAATCTTTAGTTAGATATGATAGTTTTTAAATTGTATAATGAACTAGTAATATAACATTAATACTGTTTCAACAATATTATACTCAAAAGATTTTGAGACTAATACAAATGGTGTCATATGATTTTTGGAGATAATTAAATAATGGAATTCACTAATTCAAAGGTTGACTCGTGGTTGCTTAATTAATTAAAATATGCCATATGTACATATGTATACATTAATATTAAAAATAATAATAATAAAGAGTAGAATTGTAAAATTGTAGTTTGAAAAAGGATTCACGTGTACAAAAAATAAATAATTTAAAATTGATATATTCTCATTAAAATGTGGAGGAGACGTCCATTGTTGCCTAACTAACCGCCGATTGCCCGATATTTTTTCTCTATGCGATTGTACCTTTGCACACGAGCGTGACCGTCCACCCAAGCACCGACGGCCTAAGAAACATCCGTAAATTACAAGATTCAAATATAAAATATGAATATTTTTTAATAAAACAATGGTATCGATCTTTCAACTTTTAGCGAGGTCTTGTCAATTATCATCGAACTAAGTTTGCTTTAATTTAATATAGAGATTACTAACTTAGTTCGGATGTAAAAATAACCTAACTATTAAGTTGATGGCTATTTTTAAATATTACAAAGTATTACGGTCTACCAGCCCTGCTATCATCTATCATGGATAAACAGTGATATTTTGCTATGTTTAAAAATATTTTTAATGATTTTGTTATTTAAAACAATTACGCTTAGTTTAAATAATTTTTATAAATTTATTTATTTATAATAATATTTGTCGATATCAATATTTAATCAATATATCAATAAAATTGAAATCCTAATATCGATATCAACATTGATATTTTAATCTTTGATTACTTATTTCTATTTTGCTTTTAAAATTTTTAGTTGCCATTGGATCTAATCATCATTTACTTTTATTTTTCTACTTCAACCATACGTATGGTGAAAATTCAAAGTTATATTGGAATCCATAGATGAAATATTAATAATAATATTTAGTTGATGTTTGATATATTCAAACCTCTGCAATTGTTGAACTAATAAATATCACATGTTAAAATTTTGATAATGCTACATAATCTATCAACTATATAAAATCCTGTAAAGACATGTAAAACATGAGTGAAAAAATAATCATACTACTTTTTATGTATCAAAGTCATTTCAAATGTTAAAATTGTAGAATAAAACGTAGCATATCAATAAATATGAAAAAGTCAAAAGATAGTATTTAATTTTAGCAATAAATCTAACCAATCTAACCCAATTCGAGACAAAACTAGACTAACTATCTAATAAATATCTCAAACTTATATCAACTGAAGTTGAAGTTACCTATTCATTTATTGTTCATCCTAAGTTGCTAGAAGTTTAAATGCCTATTGATTTATAATTTTCCTTCCAAAAAGTAATTAATGTTTATTATTCATGGTTTTTAGTTTCCAACTAACTTATTAGGAACACTTTTAAATAGTTTTCAAGTTTTAATCTCTATAATAGCTTCTATACTCAATTGAGCAAATTCCAAAACTTACTTCTAAAGTATATAAAGTATGAGATGATTGCAACGACACCCCCAAACTTCAAAGACTAAACATTGAGCTATTAAAATAGTGTTTAAAATTGAACCATCAAACTTACATAATATAATAATTCTATAAATTTGAGAGTTCAAGTTTTATCATTTGGGGCTTAATTTTTACAACTATCGTAAGTTTAAGGGTCCATCTTAACATTTGTAGGAGTTTAAGACCAATTTTTTTTGAAGTTTAAAAGCATAATTGTAACTACAATATATTTTAAGGTGCGTTTTAATCATTGGTCGTAAATTCTACAAAAATATGACAACATAAATACGATTTTTTTTCTATTAAATTATTTGTTTCATTTTTTTTAATGATGAAAACGTAAAGCAGACAATATTTATGAGGAAAGAAAAAAAAGAAGACCGAGGAAAATTGAGAAACAAAAAAAAAAAAAGAAAATGCTGCTTTATTAATTTTCAACCAAACACGTAATAAAGACTCCTCACCGTCTTGGCTTGGCCAACGCTAAAGCTAACGGTAACGATAACGCCATTGGATTAGATTTTAGATCAAAAGAAACCGCACCGCACGACCGTTGGAGGGAAAAAAAAGGGCAAAAAAGAAAAACTCCGTCTCCGTTTTCTTAGTGGGTCCCAGTCCAGTCACCGGGCCGAAACGACGCGTACTGACTCACAAATAACAACTGTAGCTGGAATCAACGATAGTCTTGCTTCCCCGGATATACGCATTTTCCTTTTATTATTCTTAATTTAATTAATTATCTTTTTCATATTAAACTTTCAAATATCTCAAATTACAATTGCACTTTAAAAATTTAAAGTTATGCATTTATATAGAATATGAAATTGATAAAATTTTATAAAAATGATGACATTAGAGTTATTTTTTAGGAAAAAAATATATGAATTCTGATAAAATTATTTCAGAGTTAATTTATGCAGTATAGAAAGTATTTTTTACAGTTTATGAAGATTTTAACATTGAATTTCATTAAAATTAATGGTGAAATTATAGTATTAAATTTTTATCGACATTTGAATATTTTTATATTTTTATAGGTTCAATATTGACCCGAGAGATGAATCAAAATTTCTATTATATCGTAGAAAAAATTACAAAACATAAAAAATAATCAACAAAATGTTATTAATACAAATATAAATAATCGACTGGTTTAAAAATTATAAAATATTAAATGTACTGATTAATTTTATTTTAGTAAATATCTACATTTTATAAGTTCGGTCAAATTAGCGTTGAATTTGGTAAAATTGAAGTTTAGTATGTAAATTGATTTTATCTTTAATATTTTATTTTTTGAATTTTAATTCTTTAATTCGCTGAAGAAACTGGAGAATTTTCGCTTTTGTCTGCTCTGTTCTTTCTCTCTCTTCTCTCTCGTTCCCTTTAAAATGGCGTAAGAGGAAGAGAGCGGGAACGTGTATCGTACAGCTCTTCTCTGCTTTCTCTCCTACAGAGCCTTTCTTGCTGTTTCTTCCTTCAAGCTCAATCTCTTGCATTGAGATCTGCGCTTCGTTTTTTTTTTTGCTTTCCATTTCTTCTCTGAAGCTTTCAGGTTCGATTTCTGAGCTCTAGATCTTCAATCTCTCGAGCTTTTACTTTCGGTTTCTTGTTGTTTTTCCTTTTCTTCATAGTTCTTGCTTCTCGCTATTTCTGTGCTCCTAGAGATCCAATCTAGAATGAATTTTGAATCTTGTTTGTTAGCTATCTGCCTCCTTGCGGTGTTATTTGTCAGTTTTTCAATGGAGTTACGGGAGCGGATGACTGATCTTGACTGTTCTTGAACTATATTGTGATTAATGGAGTTTATTTTTTATGAAATATATCTGTCTTTATTCTACCTCATTTGCATGGAAGATGCTGGTATGTTAGATCCAGGCGATCGTTGTTTGTTTGTTTAGTTTCTTTTGCTCTAATTTATTGCCCGTAATCTGCTTATGAATGCATTGTGAATCTGTGGTTACAAGAGGCGTTGTGCCGTGCTGTGTTGTGTTGAAAACATTGATAACTGTTACTCCGCGTAGATGGCTACCTGAGTATTGAGGCAGAGAGGCAAAGTTTAAAGAGAAACTAACCCGATAGTCCAAACGAGAAACGTAGGGAGAAAATATAGAATAGAGAGAATGAATTCGTGAATGCTTGACGGAAAATTTTCGTATCTGAAAGTTATGAATATTGATATGGAAAGTTCGTTGTGGACGCAGTAATCTAGTCAAGAAGCAGGCGGTCTTTGGATCTATCGTTTTTAACTTGACCGAAAATCAATATCTAAGACTTTTCTTCTCTCATTCCTTAGGGCAATGTCCATTGTCTCGTGCCTTTTGTTAAAGACCTGTGAAGTTGATGGAACTTTTGATGTTTTGGTTATCGTTCAATGACAATCACGATGATGCTCATTAATTTTGAATCTGAATAATCAGTGTCTGCATTTGTGAAAGTATAAGACCTACGAAGAAGAAGACGTGACTTTATATTCTGTGTTGCTTCTGAATGCCCCTGAATGTACTTTTTTTTTTTTTTTTGTTCTTTTCACAATTATAGATCCTGATTTCTTACTCGTGAATGTGCAAGTTGATGTTGCAATATATGTTAGTACTCTGTCGTCTTCCATGATTACGAGTATGTTGACTGGTTGAATCTGATAAACCTGCTAAAGAGTATAACGAATATGGTGCTATTATCATTACTTTCCATTTTTAATGTTGCATGAGCTTTGGATAGCGTTTGATGCTTAATGTTTTAAATATGCATATGCATTTCTGGTTATGTTTTTCTTTTTCTCAGAGTTCCATACACATATTAGAGATTGAGCTTTTCCTTGGACCATTTCTTTCATATGCCACTCAGTAATTCTTAAACATGTTCAGCCTTAATATAAACTTCATTCATTTCTTTATTTATGATAATATTCAGTATAAACTTGATGGTGTTAAGGCACTTTTGGGACTTATAAATTTATATATCTTGGTCAAATTTCCTTTTCTGATTTGCTGCTTACACTTCCAGCTTGCTGTTATGGCTCCTTCAAATGGAACAACGAACAATGCTCATCCTTCCCCACACCCACCGCTGAATGAGAGAATACTTTCATCAATGACTAGGAGATCTGTTGCTGCACATCCTTGGCATGATCTTGAAATTGGTATGCAATATACCTCACTGTCATTTATTGTACCTTTTATGTGGATGAGATTTTATAGTTAGAATGAGCTACTAAGGAACAAATTTTTAATTCTGTTTCAGGACCTGACGCTCCAAAGATTTTCAACTGTGTAAGGAGGCTGTCCTCAATTCCACAATATCATATACTGTTTTCTTTGAAACAATTGTACTAGTATGTGATATAATTTCGTGAGAGTGCCATGAGGTTTGAACCATCACAACTTTATAGTTGGACATTGATGTTGTCCAAGTGGCGGATCAGTATTCTCAATTGTCATCCTGTTTTCTTCTTCTTATATTAGCACTTTAGCTGCTTAGACTTTCAAATTTTCACGAAAATTTTAGAATATTGATACATAAATTGATGAATCTTGATTAATTTTCATCATGCAGGTGGTTGAAATAGGAAAAGGGAGCAAAGTGAAGTATGAACTTGACAAAAAAACTGGTCTGATCAAGGTAATAATAAGCTAACCTGTATTTGGGTCGGATTTTGTCTGTCATCAGTCCGATAAAATGGCCCGCATTTATTCAGGTTGATCGGATTCTTTACTCATCTGTTGTGTACCCACATAACTATGGCTTCATTCCTCGGACTCTTTGCGAGGACAATGACCCCATGGATGTCTTGGTCATCATGCAGGTACAACTTCAATTGTTTCTTTAGTGGAAGTTGCACTTATAATAATATGCCTGCATCTTTCAACTGATGTTCCTCTTCTGAAATATTTCCAGGAGCCAGTTCTTCCTGGATGTTTTCTGAGGGCTAAAGCCATAGGCCTCATGCCTATGATTGACCAGGTAGCTCTTCTTGAATAAATAATGTTACCTTTTGTTCTTCTCAAATAAGAGAGAGTCTAACTATAATTAATACAGGGTGAAAAAGATGACAAGATTATAGCAGTTTGTGCTGATGATCCCGAATATCGTCACTACAATGACATCAAGGAGCTCCCACCACATCGATTAGCTGAAATTCGCCGCTTCTTTGAAGACTGTATCCTAAAATTACTTTGATAACTTGCAGTGCCACCCTAATCATTCCTTATAGTTTTTTATCCTTATCTTGTAATGTTTCCTTGACAAACCATTCAGACAAGAAGAATGAGAACAAGGAGGTAGCTGTGAATGACTTTCTGCCAGCCGCTGATGCCTTCATGGCCATCAAACACTCAATGTAAGCAATTGTTACCCCTGAAGCAATGCAAATTTTTCCCGTATCTGTAATTTGTTGGCACCAATTGTTAGAGTAAACTCCAGTCTATTATGATCAATGAAGGATCTATACACGATGTAAGCCAAAATCAATAACCTTATGTTAAATACCCGAATCCACGAGTAGAGTTAAATTGGAATAGGAGGGTGAAGGAACACAGAAGTTAATGGGCCCGTATTAGCTCAATGGGCCACTCCTCTACTTGGAAGTTAATGGGCCCTGATTTCCCTGTTCCCCAGCAACTTCAAGGCAACCAAAGGGAACGTAGGGGGAGATGGAACAACGTCCAAGCTGTGACAACCCAGCAGCTCAGCAAAGGAAGTTCCACTCCCAAACCTACCAGCAATCTCAAGTTCAAACTAGATAACAATACATATAATTAACAACTTACATAGTAATAGGATTAATATAATTAATTCCAACACAAATAGCAGCCAGCTTTGATCTGATGAATGAATGGTTGTATTTGTTCTTTTTTAATGCAGGAACCTCTATGCAGACTACATAGTGGAGAGCTTGAGGCGGTAGTCACCTTTAAGCAATTGGTAATCGTGATTGCATTCATATCGTAATATACATTGGGAAAGCCTTCATTCGAAATTGGTTTTGTTTCAAAGGAAAGAGTTTACTGTCTCTATGGTTTGTTAATATGCTTTCATACTTGAATTTACACTGCTTTATGTTAGGGAAAAGATGATGCCGATAAATGATTGTATCAAGGATTGAATCAAAATATGTTACACAGCGATCATACTAGTCTTAGAGTAATTGCTATATTTTTTTATTTTTTGTTTTCTTTTTCAAAAGCTTATTGTAATGAATCTATACTTCTACTCTACTAGTCTTGGTGGGTTCCATGATCATATCAGGTCTTCTCATTTTTTTTTTTTTTTCCTCCTGTCATTCAGTTATTCTCTACTCATTAGATAATTTGCATAAGTTTATGCTAGTTGAGCTAAACTTATTTTAGCCAATACCAGTATACTTTGAGTTAGGTGTGTGCATGCATACGTATATTTCTTTTGGCAAAAATATAATTAGGTATTAGAGAATTTGAACTCCAATGTTGTTTAATTGAATTCTTTTTATTTTGAAGTGGTTGTGTTTTTCATTATATATTCTTTTTCTTTTCGTATTGGCTGTTTTCTGAAAAGTTGAACAAAATGTGAAATAGATTAAAAAGATTTTTGTGTGTATGTAAACTAATAAATTAAATATTCAGCTGGAACTTGTAAGTTTCTATTTTGGTGAATTTCCATTAATTTATTCAGTGACGCCCACTTCCATGCATGTCTGATTTCCCAATTAATGTTCAAAAAGTATTATCTGAAAAGGTTGGAATAAATCCTTTTAAAAAAAAGGGTGGAAATAAACGGTTATCGACGTGGAATCAATTTTAGTTCTCATTTTCATAAATTATATTTACCCTCGTTTTCTACAATTTTTAGGGTGAGATTCCCGAAAGATTATTACTGACTGCACTCGATTATCTTCATTCACTTTTATGAAGAGCATAATCAGAGTTCATAACAGATGTATCATGAAGCCTCATATTATTAAGTTCCCGCATCTCATCAACATATTAAAATGTACACGAGTTACTTATCTGCATCTCTAACCTCACTGCTCACTGGCTTTCTAAGGTTCTAAATGGAAAATGAGACAGACATGATGTTTCAAAACTAGCCCATTAGTAATGTCAAATACCAATTAGATACCTATCTCAATTTTTTTTTTTTTTTTTTTTTTTTTTTTT
>QLSR01000261.1:25472-65465 GCA_031780015.1 Citrullus colocynthis
TTTTTTTTTTTTTTTTTTTTTTTTTTGTGAGAAGTCAAGTTGACAGGAAGTTCCAAGAAATTTTGAAAATAGAGAAACAAATTCTCAATTTTGTCCATCAGGAAAGGAGCTCATAACTACTAAAATTGAAGATTCTTTTTTCAGAAAAAGAACAAAATAATTCCCACGCTTTTCTCTCTCATGGACCAAGATATTCAAGTTTCTCACCATCAAATATCTCCTTCCAAACTTTTCTCACCCATGGACCAAATATGTTTTCTTTTCAATAACAAATAGAGGGAAGAATCTGAATCTTTGACCCATTAATCAATTAAATTATGCTGTTAAATTACCAATTTTAGTTCTAATTATCTTCAAACCATGAGGAACGTGGTGATCTAATTTTATCCATCCAATGGTCCAATCATTCAATCCATACATTAAGCCTCCTACATACATTAACCCATTAGTAGAGAAGGTACAAAGATTCATAGAGATTAAATTTTACATTCATTTCAACTGAGTTGTGAGAACACAAAGGAATGTCCTAAAATATAAAAGCACAAACAGATAAAGTGGTCCTAAACATGAAGATAACTCCAATCTAAATACAGAATTAAGTAGGCGAGGGCATATGAGAAGCTAAGCTAGGCCTTCTTTGGGGACTTGGTGCCCTTGGAGGGAGACTTGGGCTCCTTGGATGCTGCTGCCGCCCTCTCGGATTTCTTTGGAAGAAGGACTGGGTTGATGTTTGGAAGCACCCCACCATGAGCGATCGTCACCCCGGCAAGAAGCTTCCCAAGTTCCTCGTCGTTTCTCACAGCCAAAAGGACGTGTCTCGGGATGATCCTGTTCTTCTTGTTGTCTCTTGCCGCATTTCCAGCGAGTTCCAAAACCTAAAGCATAATTCGGTCTTAAACTGATAGGATATAGTATGCTTAATCTTCCATAGGTGCTCTTAATACTTCCTTACTTGAAAATTCGCACAAAAACTCAAACAAGTAATTATTGATATTAATTATAATAAGTATTTGAACTTAAATTCTCGAACTCAAATACTTTTTCTTTTATATTTATATCAATGAGTGTCTGGGCTAGCTTATGCGCACCTCAACTAATCTCACAAAACAATCCACCTGACCCTACAACATTTGGGTGTTAAGAAAATTTGTAAGATATTAAATCTTAGGTAGATGGCCACTATCAATCGAACCCGTGAACTCATTAAAACATTTTAAGTTTACAAAATAACCCAATTGCTCAGTATGCAATATCACTTCTTGTATTATCATCAAACTCCTATGTGTAAGATTCCATTAGTGAATAAATTAAAAGAATTCTACTAAACTTCGTTGGATGATCAAAGTTTCTCTTGATAAGAGACATAGAAATTCAAAGTTCTATTTCAAATTCAATTTAGGTGTCAAACCGAACATAGTTCAATAGACAAAGACATCAATTTACCATTACAAAGTTCGATGGCTTGATATCCGAACTAACATTTGTTGAACTAAAAAAGAGTAAAAAAGGCAGCCATTTCTATGAAGCCAAAATAAAACCATTGATAAATAAATCCTATATTTGGCCCTCTGCTTTGAGCTTTCAAAAGTCAAGTTTGTATAAAGCATTGGAATCAGGAAATAAAGGACAGTGGAAAGGAGTTGTAAAAGCAAGCAAATCGGATACCGAGGGCAGTTGGGAATCTATTCAGATTGAATTTCTAATTTTTCAAATTAAATATTTGGATGAATTAATTAAAACGGTATTTGAATTCTATATGGATTGTAAACAACATTTGTACGCTTTTTCAAATTAAATCTCTACCAAACAAAGATCTTCAAAAAGACAACGAACACCTGAAATAAATTCTACTTTTCATCAAATTATTTGTTTACAAACTTCTGTTTTTTTATTTTTTTATCACTAGCGTTTGATGAAGTTTTTATTTTTAGTTTTCTCCTTGCATAAAATACTTTCATTCAAAATCATTTTTCAAATTGTAAACATTAGAAAATAATTCCAATCCCATTTAATAACTATTTCATTTTTCATTTTTCAAAAAATATTAAAAAAATTAAAAAGAAAATTAAACTTAAAAATACTATTTCCACATTCACTCGTTGTATTCTTTATGTCTTAGAAAAATCACGCCAAAATTTATACTTGTTTTGAGAATTTGATCAGTAATTCAAGTGTTCTTTTACCAGATGTGAAAACAAAAATAAAAATGAGAAAACTAACGTAAATTTCAAAAACGGAAAATTAAAAGTAAAACTGATATCAAACAGACCTTAAATTTCTTTTCTAAAAACAAAAACAAAAACTTTAGGTGATTTTTTTCTTTCTTTCTAGATTGTCTGAAAACTTAGAATGGACTTGTCTATACAAACAAAAGCACATAGAGAAATCAGAGAATAGATTAGATAGAATGAAAGGAAAGACCTAATTCCATCAAATTGAGGATTTTATCTCCGAAAAGAAAGAGCTAAGAGAATAAAAAAATTCCAAGTCATTGACATGAAATAAAGAAAATGCACTTCAATCCAAGCATCGAATCCATCGAATAAAAGTTCTGATTTCGCACACGCATTCAAAACATGTAGTAAGCTGAAAAAAGAAACCCTAAATCAAGTAAATCGAAAGTGAAAAACTGAGAAGAACGAAGTAGTTTATATTCACCTCTGCAGCGAGGTACTCAAGAACAGCAGCAAGGTAAACCGGAGCGCCAGTTCCGACTCGTCGTGAGTAGCGGCCATTCTTCAAGTAGCGGCCGATTCTGCCGACGGGAAACTGGAGGCCGGCTTTGACGGAGCGAGAGACAGGCTTCTTCTTAGGACCGCCGCCCCTTCTGCCGGCGACGCCTTTCTTCGCCTTGACGCCAGAGTCCATTGGAAGAGAAAATTTTCTCGGGAAACAAACAGAAAAAGAGGGAAAATGTGAGGGATGTTAACGACCGGTTTTCAACGGAGATTACATTTTTATGAAATGAGAAATAAAATGGAAAGTGAATGACACACGCTGTATTCGTGATGACATGGACACGACGTTGTTTTTTTTGTTCATTTTAATTTTACGGCTAAACTATATAACAAATACAACTTTTGTTATTATGAAAAATGAAGGGAGTAATATTGTAACTCCTAAAAGTATAGGAGTATTTTTTAAACACGTGAAAAAGTTCAAAGACATTTTTTTATATATATAATTTAACTTAATTAAATTTTTGTCAAACTACAAGTTACAAATAAACTTTTGAAATTTATATCTATTTGGTCTCTGAATTAAAAAAAAAAAAAAATGTGTATAATGGATTCATGATACATATATATTCAAAATTTAAAGGCTTGTGGTAGGACGTTGAGTCCCTTTTATTTAGACTTTTCTTCACGGGTACATATGCCATGTTGTACTTTAAATTGGCTAAAAATAAAAAGAGGAGGACCATGTGCCTCAACTCGACCTACTAGTTTAGTAGGTTGGACCCTTGTTTCATGATTAGTGTTCATCCTCGACTCAGCCTTAGGAGATCAACCAAAGATTTTTCGTTCAATTGGCTTGTAGACAAGAATCGGGATCACCCTGTGACATTATGAATCAAAATACACTTATCCAAAATAATTCAATTATGAAATATATAAAGGTTGAAATAAACATTGTAAAGGTACAAGGGTCGAAATAGGAATATATCTAAAAGTTTAAGGACCATAATGAGGTTGTAATGTATCTATATTAATTGTTTTTAAGTTAAAATACAATTTTGGTCATCATATTTTTTTAGTTTTGTTCTAGCCTATTTACTTTCAAAGGTTCAAATTTAGTCCATGTACAATTTTAAATTTAGTAACTATTGTTAGTTTGTTGATAATTGTTCTAAAAATGTATATGAACAAAATTATTACACATTGGAACCAAAGACTAAATTATCACAAATTTAAAAATACATAAACTAAATTGTTGCAAATAAAAATACATAGACTAAATCGTTGTTTTTATGAAAGTTCAAATATCAGGTTAAATCCTAAGTTACTCCAAAATATAGTATATTCAAATCCATCATATATTATATGCAATCCAAAGGAGTGGGAAACATGTCTTCCTCCAATTAGATAAATGATGAGTATGATGAATCTATTTGGTCAAATCTTACTAAGCTAAGCTGGTATATATGTATATATATCCTAGTTAGGTTTTTATGTGTCTATCATAGTTTGTTGAGTTAGGTAAGCCAATTAATTTTGATCTGAAACAAGATAAGATGGTAAGTTAAAGCAATGTACCATTTCATGAATTTATTTGTCTCATACACATAAACAATAGAAGGCAAATATAAAGACTCTTCACAGCATATGCTACAACTGATAATTGACTATTGGTTCTTAAGATCTTCATAGGAAGAGCAACTCATTTGTCCTCAAATTAAAGAACAAGTCAGACCTTCTTGGCCTAACACTTTATTTGATCAAATCTAATAAGCTCACTTTGTTGGATAGTGCTTTATCTTGTTTGTAATATGTGGAATTTTGAGGTCAAAACATTGTTTTTGATTTTTCTTACTTTAAAACTTTTATACTTTTAACTTAATTAGAAAATTTTCTAAAAAGAGTTTAAAGACTATTTTATTATTTATTTTTGAAAATTAAGCGGGGCTACCTCTACTTATAGTTATTGGTTTATTTCTTTTGTTGTCTACATTCAAGGAAGTATTTAAAATCTAAGCCAAGTTTTTTTTTTTTTTTTTTTAAAGAAACAGTTTCTAAAAATGTTGAACTCGCACAAGACTTTGGAGCTCCTCCGATCCTCTCCTTTAGTTTGGACACTTTGAGCAAAAATGCAAGAGCAATCCTCTCCTTCAGTTTGGACACTTCGAGCAAAAATGCAAGAGCAATCCTCTCCTTTAGTTTGGACACGTTGAGCAAACATGCAAGAGAACTGCTATGTTCAAGCTAAAGACACTTTGATGCCTAAGTTAGTAAAAGTATTTAACTAAACTAAGCATAGAAAGAACTGCTTACCCCTTGATGGGTTATTTATAAGACTTATCCTTTAACTACCACTTAGGGTTATGTACAATATCGACAGTGTTAAAATAGGTGTGACCCTCAGGGTTGTAGAGTGTCAATGGAAAACTTAGTTCAATCATTGCCCCTTTGGTGAAACGCCATAAACTCACTTGATCAACCCAAAACTCGGGAGAATTGAGACCCACAAACTCCTTTGGGCTTAGGTCTTGTCTTAGGCAACTCTCAACAAAAACTAGATTTTGTTTTTAAAAATTGACTACGAATTCAAACATTTACTCCGGAAGATGATAACATGATAAAGAAATGATAAAGAAATGGTGAGGAAACAAGCACGATTTCATAAACCAAAAACCAAATTCAAGTAATTCTCAAATGGAGGCTAAATAATTATCAAATGGGGGAATAAAACACACCCTCCGGCCTAAGATTTTGATTTACACATACTGGTATGATACTACATTCAATAGTCTAAGATGTAAACATAAATACCAAAATAGATTTTCATTTTCCACAGAAAATTAGAGATCAAAATAGAATAACTAGATGTAAAAACTAAAACAAAATACATATAAGAAGTTAAGAATTAAAATATGAATAATAAACCTAAGGTCAGTAAATACTTTTCTAAATCCAAATCCATACGTATAACAGAAAAATACCCTCTTTCTGGCAATTTTGAGGCTCCCTTGAGGGTGCTGTCTCATAAATTTTACCTATAGTACCCTTGGATGATGAACATACATCAAACTCAACCATATGCAATTGGAAAAAATGACCAAATGCTATGAGATGTCGTATATTTTGCAAGTAATCATCCACACCAACCAATTGTCTTGTTTGTTCTGATACCAAATTCAGAGGTCTCAGATTGAGGCTGTGGAGGTGGCCTAGGCTCCCTGGGTTTGGCAGGATCAACAAAAATAACCCATCCATCCAGAAACTTGGCATTCATTCCTTCTCTAGCTTTCTCAGCCTCTTCTATCGTACTGTAGGTTACAAAGCCGAATCCTTTTGATCTTCCCGTCGCCCTGTCGGTTATAACCTTTGCTGTACAAATGTTGAGGCAATGTCATCATGTTGCACTCTGCGACAAATGTTCATAGAATTGTAAATTGGAGAGAAGGAGAGAGAGTATTAAACCTTCTACAAGCTGGCCAAATGAAGAAAAGGCTTCCTGGAGCTTCTCATCTGTTGTTAATCTTGAAAGACCTGTTCATTTTATAGGAATGAGACTTTCTCAAGACATATCCAATCCAAAACAGATCAAACAGTTCAGTTCATCGTGGTTCAGCAATTAATCAACCTTATGCTAATGAAAGTTATTTGTTTCCATATTCTACAATTTTTGGATTCATAAAGAATATTACATTATGAAAAACATCACATGTCCATTAATATCAACTACAACAAGAACAATTCTAGTACTACTATTTTCATACTACCTTCATCCATTATCTTCCATAACATAAGCATTTAAGAATGGTCTAGGCCCATGAAATAAAATGATGTATACCACTTAATAATGTGTTAAATTGTCAATAGAAAATGTAGGAATTGAGGGTGCTGTCTCATGAATTTTAGCAAATGAGAAGGTTTATCAATGCATTTTTTTGTGGTGGGGGGAGGGGGAAATTTTAGTACTCCCATGGTACCTACTCCCTTCATTCTAACCTTTGAATGCAACGGGCATATCGTGTCGCATAAGAAATGAATTAGCAAAGCATTCTTACGACCCTACCTGAACAGGATATGTTCTATAAGTTGTACGAGAGTATACTTGTGATGTCCTTGTGTTCTAATAGTTAGCAAATATTTCTTGGAACTTGTGATGTCCTTAAGCTATGAAGCAGGCACACAAATCTACGTATTGATAAATGATAACTACTATTAAGATCGAAATAAATTTCTAATTTCCTACGCTAGAACAATCCCCACCACTGAAGAGTGAAGTAATTTCATGTATGCAAATAGGAAAAGACGCATCCAATCGAAGAAAAGGACCAGAAATAAAAGGAATGCAACAGAACAAAGAATCGCTGATTAACTGGATCGCATTTAGTGCTCCGAAAATCGATCCCATTACCAAAAATTTCAAAAAAAAAAAATCAGCATCCAAACAGAAAATTGATTCCATTACCAAATTTCCGAATCATTCTCAATAATCCAAATAAGAAGAAAGGCGTCACAAGATGATTCTCTGTTTTTTATTTTTCTGTGAGACGTACCACTAATGAAGAGCTTTGGGGATGTGAGAGTTGAGCTGAGACGAACGGCAGTCCACTGGGATCGTAAAATGGAGGAAGAAGAAGAAGAAGATCCATTGAGAACGCGCCTTACGGTGGAGAAGAAAGCCATCGAATTCGATCGGCCGACTAAAAAGAGAAAACCACTGCGACGGAGAGATAATCAGTGGTTAGGGTTTTAGCTTGCACAGTTGTGGCACTTCTCGTATTTCAAGTGTGATTTTCATTTTCATTTTCATTATTTATTATTATTTTTAATTTCAACCATTAGTGATGGGGAATCGAAACTTTTAGTACATTTAAAGTCATTTTTATATAGTTGAAATTATTTTTTAATTTTAAAAATTAATTTAAAAAATATTTTTAATAATTCAAAATCAACTGATTGGAAATTTGTATTTAAAAGTAAAAAATTAAATATTAAATTAGTTTCAAGAGATTAAATACTTGTTTTTTAGTGATTTTAAACTTGACAAAAATAATTTTAACAACTTTAAAATCACTCACCAACATGTACTTAGAATGATAATTTGGATTGGTATGACTTTTCAAATAATGAAAACTTAAAAGATCATTTTAGTCGGTGGAGTTTTGACTTTGGTTCTATTTTAGATTTTGTATTTTCAAATATTTAATTTTAGTCTATGTACTTTAAATAAATTTTAAAATTAGTGTCTGCATTTAGTATGTCGTCAGTTAATTTTTTCAAAAAATATTTAGTATCTATTAGCATTTCCTTAATGAATATATATATATATATTAGTATACGACAAAGGTAGGAGAAATACATGTCAATACCATCGAGCTAAGCTTATTTTGGTGCTTTATAAATACTTAGAAAATACATTATGAAAGTATAGAAATTAAAAATAGAATGAAACTCAAAATATATAGACCAAAATTCGTTCTCAACTCAACCTAACCGATGGTAACATTATTTTAAATCAAATGAGCTATGTTTTCCTTTCAAAAAGGTTCCATTACAAATAAAGTATGAGGAGGACGAAGAGGATTAAATGTACTTCTAGCGGATTTCACATTTTCAAGGGAAATGAATTAATCAAAGGTATTAATTTCACTAATTAATACTAACATAAGTACATATGAAAAGGACAGCAATTCAAATTTTTATCCTCACATATTGTTGTACTATATATATATTGGTCATTACACGTAGATCAATAAAAAATTACAAAGTTTAGTCGACGAATTTATTTTTTCTAAAAATATCTCTAAATTTTATTTTTATTCAATTACGATGAAAATTAACTTTAAAAAATTAAAATTAAAATTTATTAAAAATAAATAGACTAAAATTAGAAGAACTAAAATTTAACCAATTCTAAAACATATATAGATTTGAAGCAATATTTAATAGGAGGAGATAGCGTTGGATTGACGCGGCGATAGAACCTGAGCGGACCCCACTGAAGCCGTATTTAATTTATTAAATTACATTTTAAAAATTCTCAAACTAATTAAATAAAGCTTCGTAGTGGACACAAAGTATCCAAATTTTCTTAATATTGTCAACGCCCAATAAATAGCTAAGCCGGTGCCTGAGCCACAGCTCAACCGCCTCAGCCGCTCATGTGGCTCACTTGTCAAGTTAAAAAATACTTTTAAGAAAAGAAAAAAAAAAGTGAAAATTACTCAAAGACTATTTTTCTTAAAAATAAAATTATTAGTTCTTCAACTTCTATATTAATGTCTACGCTGTTCATGGACTTCTACAAGTATCTAATAGTTTATTAAACTTTTAATTTTGCTTCTGATAAACTTTTTACCTATTTAATATTTTAAAAATGATTTATAGATGCAAAATTGATAGTTTACTATTTTATCTTACACAAAATTCAAATTTATATCAAACATATATTTAATTTATTTATTTTGTTAAATTTTAAACATGCTAAAGATCTACATGAAACCGATACAAACTTAAAAGTTCATGAGCTAAACTTGTAATTTAATCATTCTTTTATTTTTGTAAAACAATAGTGCCATTTGTCTTTTTCAAATCAATTTTTAAACTAAAACATATATATATTAAATATTTAATTATATTGTGTGTCTAATAAATTTATGATTTTTTATTTGGATGTTTGATACGTATTCCATATAGATTTTTTATATTCCTTAAAAAAAATAAAAACTAAACTTAGTAATTTAATTTCATTTAAAGTTTTATGATTGATGAATGATTTAACACTTAATTCTTAATTCTTAAGTTTTTTTCCCTTTAGAATGTAGGTGTAAACTTTTTTTTCATTAACTTGGTAATAAAATGTTTAATATGTATATTATGAAAATTTAATACTTCAAAGAAATATTTTTTGTCCTAAAATATTAGTAATAGGGGCTAAATTTAAGAGTTATTGAAAGTACACGAACAAAAATTAAACATTTGAAAGTAGACTAAAATTGAACAAACTCCAAAATACAAAGATGACATTTTAACCATCAATTTTAATTGGTTTCTCTTTTTATTATCTATTTTTAATGTTAAAAATAGATTAAAAATAAAAAAAAAAGATTTCAACAAAAATAGAAAAAGCCTGCAAAATCGAGCATGAAGAGTGAATTTCCATTATTGTTGTTATTTTCGAAGCGAAGCAAAGGGCATCCCTATTTTAAGGTATACGCAATTAGCATTAAATCTCAATACTTTATGAAAGAATGATCGAAGCAAATGTATAGTTTAGAAAATGCATGTTATAGTATAATTTATTTCCCGGAATATGTGGATTTTAAACTTCCATTTTAGAAAAAAATAATATATATCCAACCATGGTGGATCTAGAATTTTATATAAGAGAGACAAATGTTCAAATAAATATAATTTTAGATGCATCGATATAATATTCAAATCATATGATTTCACTAAAGCGAGCAAAGCTTAACTGGCATAGGAATGCGTTAAAGACTAAGAGTGTGTTTGGAATGCATTTTCAAGTGTTTCATTTAAAAAATAAGTCATTCTAAAAATTTACGTTTTTATAAAAACACTCTTTTCTTAAGTGAATCCAAACTGGCCCTAAGATGTTTGCGGTTTGAATCTCCCACCCTCTATTGTACTTAAAAAATCATATAATATCAATTACTAAACATTAAACTATTATTATTGTTGTTGTGGTTGTTGTTTTAATCGTACAACTTACTAAAACTTTAGAAGTATTTTTAATAATTTCTATGTCTTATTTTTAAAAAAATCATTTTTTAGTTAAAATATCATTTTCAGTTTTATTTTATGAGACTTATTATATTTTAGTCCACATATTTTCAAATGTTCAAATATAGATCTTACCATTTTAAACAACTATTATTAAAAGAGTTTAAATAAAAACGAGTTTTGCTTTTTTCTCGAGTGAATCCAAACTAACCCTAAGATGTCTGCGGTTTGAATCTCCCACCCTCTATCGTACTTTAAATATTATCAATTACTAAACATTAAATTATTATTATTTTACAATTTACTAAAATTTTAGAAATATTTTTAATGATTTCTATGTCTTATTAAAAAAAAAAATCCTTTTTAGTTAAAATATCATTTTTCGTTTTTATTTTTTGAGACTTACTATATTAGATTTTAGTCCACATATTTTCAAATGTTCAAATATAAATCTTACCATTTTAATAATTTTTAAAATAGTTTTTATTATTAGTCTAGGATTAACTTTGCCAAAATAAATTTATTCTCTATAACTTATCCCTTTGTAAATTTTGAAAGCATATTAACATGTATAATGGATTTATATAGTTACCTACATGGAGCACATCAAAACTCTTTATACCATTTGAAAAAAAAAAAATTGAGAATTAACCCAAACAATAAGGACTAATTTGAAATTAAGGCCAAACTATAGAATGATAGAGACTAAGCTCAAAATTAACCTACCTAACTTATAGTGAAAGCTCCCTATATATTTTCTTAAATTCACAACTTTTAAATTCAATTTCATTTCAGATTAAATAATAAGTTGGGTGCTTAAACACATCTGTTCGATAACAATTAAGTGTTTTCTTGTTTATTATTGATTTCTTTGTTATCTTTTTTAAAAATTAAAGCCAAGCCTTGAAAAAAATTTAAACATTTGTTTTTTTAATTAAAAATTACAAATTTTTAGTTAGGAAATATTAAAACTAGGATGGATAATTGTTATAAAACACAATCATAAATTTTAAAAACTATAAACAAAAAATCAAGTCCTTGTTTTGTAACCATCTTGTTTTTTGTTTTTGTTTTTGAGAATTAAGTCCATCGACATTATTTTCACCTTCAAATTTATTCCTTTGTTATTTATCTTTTTACCGATGGTTTAAAAAACCAAGCCAACATTTGGAAACTAAAAAAATAGTTTTTAAAAATTTGCTTCTATTCTCGGAATTTAGCAAAGAATTCAACTATTGTACAGAAATGCAAATCAATATAAGAAATAGGGAGGAAATAGGCTTAATAAAAAACAAAAACAAAAAACAAAATGGTTACCAAAAGGGCCCAAATGATTATAAAACGTAGTCTAAACTTTCATGTTTATGTTTATTAATATTTAATCGAGCAAAATGTCATCTGTGTGTCTAATAAGTTTTTGAACTTGAAAAAAAAAAAAGTCTAATATGTTTTAAATTTTTTTTAAAAAATATCTACTATGTCCTTTAAACATTTTGGGTTCATTGTAAATTTAGTCCGTATAGTTTGAAAAAAAGTTAGAATTGAGTTCCTATGATTTAAAATTCGAATTTAGTTCATATGATTTGGTAAAACTCTCTTAAATAATCCCTAAAACATAGACTAAATTCTAACTTTCTTCAAAATATAAGAACTAAATTCTAATTTCTCCAAACTATAGAGACCAAAATTTAACTTTTTGATTCTTAACTTTTTTTTCAAACCATAACAACTAAATTTTAATTTCTCCAAACTATAGGGAACAAATTCTAATTTTTTAAAACCACCAAAACTAAATTCAAACCTTTTTCAAAACTTGATTAAATTTGTAATTTAACTAACATTCTAAAAAATGTCTAACGTGTCCTAAACTTCTAATTTTGTATATAATCTACTACCCCATTGACTCATTCTACATTTTTATTTTTAAATTTTATATCATTTATATAAATAAATAATTTTTTAAAGTTTCAAATGTTATATATATATATATATATATATTAAATAAACGTTTAAACATCCATTAAATATTTTTTAAACTTCAAAAACAATAATTGAAAAGTGAAAAAATTGAGTTGAGTGAGTGAACTTAAAATTTAACCTACAAAATGCTATGACTTTTCCTTTAGTTGGAGTCTCTGTGGTTTGCCTTTTTCTTGAAGCCGACTTCAAGAAAAAGAAGGAAGCTCATCATCGTTTTCAACAGTGAGTTTCACCAACACGACACGCTCCTCTTCTCTGGTATTTGAATCACCGTCACCATAATTAACACTCTCAACTACCCAATATAACCTTTCCCCTCCATTCATTCATTTCCCATCGCCGGACTAACACTTCCGATTTCTCTGTTTTTTGAGTTCTTCCGCAACCATCCAAGGAGAAAAAATGGTAATCCCTCGATTCATTTGCTTCCTTTTTAGCTTCCCAAGTGTTTGATTTCATGACCCATTTGCTTGTGTTGGGAAAAGCTCTGGGAATTTGTTGAAATTTAGTGCTACAGAGGGTTTCTGGTTATTTGTCAAGATTCTTCCGATTTCCTAAGGGGAAATGTGCTTTTTCTGCTTAGCTTTTCTTTTTTGGTTCAAATTAGTGTTTGATCTGTGATGTGGTTAAATGGTGAATCTGAATTGATTGGAGTTATTTGAATGTGTTTGGGGTTGGGTTGATTTGATAGTTCATGAATTGTTTTGGTGTGTAAAGTTTAGCTTTGAGATCTGGATATCTGATCTGGTCTGTCTTGGAATGGATTTTGTGTTTGAAACAAGTGGATGATTTAGTTTTATGATCGGTTGAGCAAAAGAATTTGCAACTGCTTCTAGGTGAAGGTCTCACATTGAAAAGATGAAAGACACCTCACAGTCTTTATAAGACATTTGAGATACTTCTGTCATTGTCCATATTTATCTAATATGATATCATAGTTTATGAAGTCCATATTTATTATCCGTATTTGGTCCAAAATTAGGATCAGACCCAAGAATGGTAAACTCAAAGAGCACCATCTTGAGGGAGATGCTGAAGATTCCACGTCGGAAAGATGAAGAGACTCACAACCTTTATAAGATACATGAGATACTCCTCTCATTGTCAGCTGGTTTTGAATGAGCCTCATGTTTATCTAATATTTATGTCTTCTCAGTTCTTATTTAAATTCTCTCTTGTGATGGAAAGGGGTCCTCCTTTTAGTATTTTACTTATTCCCCTATCTAAGATCCAATCTTTCTTTCAAAGTTGTATGGAGTTTTGTTGTTGCAATAATCTGTGTTTTGCCATCATGATGAGAAATGCCATCTGTAGTGTGCATTCATAAATCACATACTTTTGTGGCATTACTGAAACAGGAGAAGCTAAAATATGTTTTGAGTTTGAGTTATGATTTTCCTTTTTAATACCAGAGTATTGCAATCACCAACCCTCCTTCTGTTAAGGAAGAGGAAAAATCATTTTCACACATTTCCAAAGCAAAAGGCAAACGAAGGGGTTAAAAGGTGTGTGTTTTGGGTGTCAGTCAACCTTCATTTTTATTGCAATAATAATCATGTTTTCAAGTTAGAAGATACTTTAAGGTGATCAAATATTACAAACGTAACTTAGCTTCACCATTTAGAATGACTCAATTTCTTACGACCCCAAATGTGCTGATAAAAACACTCTTCTATGAATCTGACAGGCCAATGCAGCATCAGGAATGGCTGTAAATGATGAATGTAAGTTAAAGTTTTTGGAGCTCAAGTCGAAAAGAACTCATCGTTTCATTGTCTTTAAGATTGAGGAGAAGCTGAAGCAAGTAGTTGTGGAGAAACTTGGTGGGCCAAGCCAAAGTTATGAAGATTTTGCTGCTAGTCTCCCTGCAGATGAGTGTCGTTATGCTGTCTATGATTTCGACTTTGTCACAGAAGAAAATTGCCAAAAAAGCAGGATCTTCTTCATTGCATGGTAATGACAATTCCTCAGTTTCTCCACTTATTTCATTCATTCAACGTTTGCATACTTCATCTGTTCACTGATTGAATTGTTAAATGAAGGTCTCCTGATAATTCAAGGGTCAGAAGCAAGATGATATATGCAAGCTCCAAGGACAGATTCAAGAGAGAGCTTGATGGAATACAAGTAGAGCTGCAAGCAACTGATCCGACCGAGATGGGTCTCGATGTCATTCGAAGCCGTGCCAACTGAACACAAAACATAACACTACAAAAATTAATCGAAATGGTTAAAGTTTGTGAGATGGAGGCTTAGATTTCACTGAAAATCTTCTGTTCTTCTTGAACAAGTATGCAACTGTGTGTGATGGTATTTCTTTTAACTTGTTATGCAACTTTTTTGTCTTGAGTGACGATCTAGAGTCTGATTATTACCTATAAAAGCTAATATATATGTAGTTTGTGAGGGGTTAGCTGATCTTATGCTAATTTCAACTTTGTTTTTTCAGTTTTACTTTGGATTTCTGGCTTTTGAAGTGATGCTGTATTAATAACATTACATTCTTTCTTTAACCCAAACATTATCCTCTCTACTTTTGGGTTATTGTTATTTGCTTGGGCAGTAAGTAAAAATTGATTGCTTGATTCTTTTTTCTAATGCCTTGGTACCCGTGATTTTGATCCATTAAGTTCAGGTTCATTCTTGCTGTATTTGTGCTAGTCAGAAGTGAAGCTACCAGTTGTAAAATATTGTTGAAAACAAATCATTTGATTTTTGGGCTGACAAGATAAATAGCAAATTTTAAAGTTTTGTTTGGAAAACTAGCAAAAAAAAATAAAAAATAAAAATAAATAAATAAATAAAATAAAATAAAATTGTAAAAATAGCAAAATGATTTTTTTAAATAAAAAATACTAATTAGCAAATGTACTACCCATGCATACTAAAATTGATAAAAAAAAAAAAAAAGTGTATTAGATTATTTTACAGTAAATACAGATACACAAAAAGGAATAAAAAGATTTCGCAAAGGAAAAGAAACTATTGAAGGAAAGAAAATCATAGATGAAAGTTGTATGGCTGTCGATGGCTTTCGATTAGAGACTCATAAATGAAACAAAAAAAGTGAAAGAAAATCATAGATGAAAGTTGTATGGCTATCGATCGGAGACACAGGAACTAAAAAAAAAAAAAGTGAGAAAAAAAAAAAAAGAAACCCTTAACCTGCTAGTTGTACCTGCCCAGTGGTATGGTATGCTACAACAATGGTAGGACAACAAAAGTGGGAAAAGCGGAAGAAGTTGTATCCCGTGGGAAGAGAGAAACAAGTTGTAACTCGTAGGATTACATTTTTTTTTTTTCTTTTCTTTTTCCTTTTTTATTTATTTATTTATTTATTACTTTTTATTGATTTGAATTATATTAAAATTGGATTCTAAAACAAAATCTAGAATACAAACTTAAAAAGAAACAAAATCCAATAATTTGAGATAATTAATTCAAATTCCCAATATCTCAAAATGTTATAGTTTATATACCAATGATTTATTATTATATTGGTATATTGTTATATTGCATTCTAAAAAATATAAATTATATAAATAGTAATAATATAAAAAAAAAATGCATGAAATAAAAAAAATATAAACCGGGATAAGAATACAAATCTCTATATGTATAAAAAAAATTGAAAAATAATTAGATAAATTTAATCAATTCGAAAAAAGAAGGTTACAAAAAACTGAATTTGATAAGAAAATGTATAAATAAATTGAAAAAGAATAAGACAAAATCGAATATGATAACAAAATATAGATGTGGATAAATATTCATAGAGAAAAATCAGGAATATACAAAATTCAGTTATAATAATGAATCACGAAAAAAAAAATGAAGGTTAAAATCTCATAATCTTATATTACAATTAATGTATAAATGTAGATTAGTTAGATTTCATAGTTTCATATTACTATTACATTTTATATGTAACTATATGTTAGTTAATTACTAGAAAATACAGTTATTAATGGAGACAATCATAGAGATACAATATTATGTTATAATCAGAACATGAAAAATGATGGTTAAATCAGATAAATATTAGATATTGTTTTTTTTTAATGGATTCGAAAAGTGTTTATACAAATCTAATTTGAGGAAAAACTGTTAATATGAATTCAAATTGGACGAAAAATGTGCGACTTTTTTCTCTAAAATCTGTATAATTAGAAACTAATAACCGGCCCATTTACATTGTATTTCTATTCTGATTTATTCATGCTATAGTAATTATACTGTATTCAATATTTCCGATGAAAGACCACACAAAGGGCAAACCAGGTGTTGGATGAGAAATTTCGGCCAACCAAATTTCGCCATGTCATCACAACAAAAGTCGAAACGCATTGTGGAAATTACAAAATTGGATCGAGCCGAGTAATTAAGTGCAAAGTCCAATCAGAAGATCATCAAGCCCAAAGGCTGATTGCCCAAGAAGATCATGGCCCAAAGGCCAATCAAAAGATGCCGATTTCCAAAGAAGATTATCAAGCCCAAAGACCTATCGCCCAAAAATTTATTATTTTCAGAATTCACCGAAAATCCAAATAAAACCCGAATTTTTGCTATTTTGTCCAATTTCCCTTGATTTTTTTTCCCAAATCTCATTGGTGACCCATTATTTAAGCCCATTTGCTAACTATTTGGTTTTTAGTTTTTGGTGTTTGCAAATTAAGCTTATAATCACAGTTTCTTCGGTAAGTTTACTTGTTTTGTTATCTATGTATTTTCTACAAATGTTTTAAAAAATAAAGATAGTTTGTAAAAACGTTTTTTTTTTTTTTTTTTTTCGAATTTGACCAAGAATTCAAACTTATAGTAAGAAAATTAATTCAAACCAAAATGCTTAAGTATTTAAGAATAGATTCTTAGTTTTGTGCTGATAAAAAATATAACTAAGGAGTTCTAAGGTTTGATTGGATTGCTTGTCACAAATAGTACAAGCATGTAATCGATTGAGAGGTAAGTATTAAGAAATTTATATTTTTTTCACCTTCATATATTATATATATTTATTTATTTACATCATGTGGAGCGGGAAAAGCAAATCTTTATCTTCGAAAGTAATAATACAAATATTCTGCCCATTGAACTAAAAATAAAAAGTTGAATGATAGAAGCATTATACCCTATTTAAATTGTCCAAATGACCCAAGGTTTGTTTAAAAGGTATTTTGAAACTAAGATTAGCACAGTGGAAAGATTTTTTTAAAAAAATGCAAATTTTCTTTTAGAACAGAGTTCAATTTAATAAAATTCAGAACATTATTTTGATTTTTATAGTTTGTGTCTGTGTACAGTTTTAGTTTGATCCATGAATCTAAAAATTTAAAATAAATTAACTTATGAAGTTTAGTCGTAAACATGAATTTAACCTAACGATAATTGATATATACTCTTTATCTTGAAGTTTGAGATTCAAATTTCTACTTCCACATATATATACATAACAAATAACTTATTCACAAGGGCATTTATAATTGATAACTTGTCTCTCGGAAATGTATGAAATCTAACATTCTACTTACGTTAGACTACACTACTGTATTTTATAACGTATTACGTTAGGGATAGTCATATTTATCATAGCCATAACATGATGGTCATCTTTATCGGGATTTTCATTTTTCTATTATGTTTTTCCCATTTTTCTCACGTTTTGTTTTCTTGTGTTTTTTGCTAAGAAAAATAAGATCACAATATGGTTAGTTATTGTGTTAGGGCTATGATAGGTATGGTGATCCTGATGTGTTATAAAAAGGTAGTAATGCGCCCTGACATAAGTAGAAGGCTATTTCTGAGGGGCGGGTTATCAAAAGCGCTTGTGAAAAGGTCATTAAAACAAATACCTTAGTGGAAGAGTACACAACAATTACCGTTGAGTCATGGTCACGTTGACATAAAGCACACACTCCATCCCAATTAAAGGCCCATTTGAATTGATTAGAGAAAAAAATGTTTTTCAGAATACTTTTTTATTTAAACTCTCTTAATAAAAATAGTTTAAAATACACTTCAAAATCTATTTTGACTGGTTACCAAATACTTACTTTTTAAATTAAATACTAAACACCCCATAAGAAAGCCTTAGATAATAAACTTAAAGGAATTAAATTCAAAATTTTACAATTATAGGGATGAATTTAAAACTATGCCAAAATTATAATTTTATTTAGAATAAAGAAATATCAAATACAATTAGAGTTTGGATATTTGCCCTAAAAAATCATTTGGGAATTGGAGCAAATCAAACAGTTTCCGAGAGAAGGGGAAGAGCTGAAGCTTGGGAATTCATCCAGCGTTATCGATCCTCATCGATTTCAATCACATAGATTCACAGTCTCATCTTCTTTGAGATTCCACTTCGCCGGCGATTGTTCAACAGTTCTCCGGTTTCTTCACTGTAACAAAATCTTCCTGCATTCTATGTGTTTGTCGAATTGACCCAATGGCTTTCACTTGTGTTAAGTGTTATCCATGGTCTCTCCCTCACACTCCCCTCTCTTTTTCCTCTAAACCCATCTCCAATTCCTCCATCTTCTTTTCTGCTTCAGTTTCTGACCAGCGCGCCTCCTCTTCTTCCTCTTCACCAAATGTTCATCATCTTCCTCCTGATTTCACTCCCAAGCAGCTCATCGAGACCCTTCGTCGTCAGACTGATGAAGTTGCGGCGCTTCGCGTCTTCAATTGGGCTTCAAAGCAGCCTAACTTCGTGCCCAGTTCCTCCGTTTACGAGGAGATTCTTCGCAAGCTTGGAAAAGCAGGGTCGTTCGAGTATATGAGGCGTGTCCTGGAGGAGATGAAGCTCTCTGGCTGTGAGTTTGATAGAGGTATTTTCTTGATTTTTGTAGACAGTTATGCGAAATTCGAGTTGTATGATGAAGTCATGGGCATTGTTAAAGAAATGGAGGATGAATATAGGATAAAACCAGATACCCGTTTCTATAATGTGTTGTTGAATGTTCTTGTGGATGCTAATAAGCTTAAACTTGTCGAATCTGCACATTCGAGCATGGTTAGAAGACGAATTAGGCATGATGTTTCGACATTTAATATTTTGATTAAGGCCCTTTGCAAAGCTCATCAGGTTAGGCCTGCCATTTTGATGATGGAAGAGATGCCAAGTTATGGCTTATCTCCAGATGAGACCACTTTCACAACTATTATGCAGGGGTACATTGAGGAGGGAAATCTTGATGGTGCGCTGAGAATTAAAGAACAGATGGTAGAATATGGGTGCCCTTGTACTGATGTCACCGTTAATGTTTTGATTAATGGGTTTTGCAAACAGGGTAGGATTGATCAAGCCTTGAGCTTTATTCAAGAAGCGGCAAACGAAGGATTTCGTCCTGACCAGTTTACATATAATACTCTCGTGAATGGTTTGTGCAAGGTTGGTCATGCTAGGCATGCAATGGAAGTTGTAGATGCAATGCTTTTAGGAGGATTTGATCCAGATATCTACACATACAACTCTCTGATTTCTGGACTGTGTAAGCTGGGTGAAATTGAGGAGGCAGTGAAGATTCTGGATCAGATGGTTTCAAGGGATTGCTCTCCAAATGCTGTCACTTACAATACTATAATTAGCTCCTTGTGTAAGGAGAACCGAGTTGAAGAGGCGACTGAAATAGCTCGTCTTCTCACAAGCAAGGGAGTCTTACCAGATGTCTGTACATTCAATTCTTTGATACAGGGTCTCTGCTTGTCTAACAATCACAGGAATGCTATGGAGCTTTTTGAGGAAATGAAGGGTAAAGGATGTCGACCGGATGAGTTTACATACAATATGTTGATTGGCAGTCTTTGTTCGAGTAGGAAACTGGAGGAAGCTTTAAATCTGCTAAAAGAAATGGAGTTGAGTGGCTGCGCGCGTAATGTAGTTATCTATAATACATTAATTGATGGGCTTTGTAAGAACAAGAGGATTGAAGAAGCAGAGGAGATATTTGATGAGATGGAACTTCAAGGGGTTTCAAGGGATTCAGTGACCTACAACACTCTTATTGATGGTCTTTGTAAAAGCAAGAGAGTGGAAGATGCTGCTCATTTAATGGACCAAATGATAATGGAGGGCTTAAAACCTGATAAGTTCACTTACAATTCGCTTCTCACTCACTTTTGCAAGACAGGGGACATTAAAAAGGCAGCAGATATAGTTCAAACTATGACCTCAAGTGGATGCAATCCTGACATTGTCACCTATGGGACCCTTATAGGTGGTCTCTGTAAGGCAGGAAGAGTTCAGGTTGCAAGTCGGCTTCTGCGGTCAATTCAGATGAAAGGGATGGTTCTAACACCACAGGCCTATAATCCCGTTATCCAAGCATTGTTCAAGCGGAACAGAACTCATGAAGCCATGAGACTTTTCAGAGAGATGTTAGAGAAAGGTGATCCCCCAGATGCAATAACATATAAGATTGTTTACCGTGGTCTCTGCAACGGCGGAGGGCCGATTGGAGAAGCCGTGGACTTCACGGTCGAGATGATAGAGAGAGGAAATATACCGGAATTCTCATCATTTGTTATGTTGGCTGAAGGTCTCTGTACTTTAGCCATGGAGGACACTCTTGTAAAGCTTGTTGATATGATAATGGAGAAAGCAAAATTCTCAGAGAGCGAGATTTCAACGATAAGGGGCTTCCTTAAAATCCGAAAATTTCAAGATGCATTGTCAACTTTTGGAGGTATCTTGGATGATATGTATCCCAGAAGATCTTATCGAGGAAGATGAAAATGAAGTGTTGTTTTTACTATTCTTGGAGGTATTTTGTACGAACTAAAAAACATGATGTTTCTGTAAATGTTATTGGAAATTAGTAGAAGTTTTAGAGGCCAATTTGCTGCCATTGCTATGTTTGTAGCTGAGCCGCAGTAGTTATCTTATACCCTTCCATTTAGGTTTAAGTTTAGAGATGCATTGCTATTACATGATTTGGACTATGTGAGTTAAGTAGCAAACTGAATAAATAAAAAGCGAGTTAGATATAAAATGGATTTACATGGGCTGTAGGTCAAAAATTTAGGATGGATCTTAGAATGTTAACTTTTCTTCCTTTCTATATTTCTATTTCTATCTTTGAGTGTACTTGAAATGTATTTTCAAATGTTTAATTTAAAAAATAAATTATTTTAAAAAAAATAGTGTTTAACAACTAATTTTGAAGTGTATTTTAAATAATTTTTATCGAAAATTTTTTTGAAAAATATTTTTTTTTCGAGTCAATCCAAACGAAATTTTATTCAATGAAAATTTTACTATTTTTTTTTATCTCTATTAAAATTTAATTTTAAAATTTTACTTCAAATTTATTTTAAATTAATTAAGACAATTAATATTGAATTAAAGATCGAGTTTAAAAGTTTAAAATAATATAAAAGTAAGAATTTTTTCAACTACCCGCACCAATTTGACTGTGATTAACAAGTCCTCGACACGGCATCATTTTTGAATTGCACAAACAGCCATGTTTTTGTGTAATGTGCAAAGTCTTCCAGAAAAAAAAAAAAAAAAAATTCAATCGGAAAAAAGATTGAAGAATGAATACGAAGCACACAAATGTTCTTGATTTCAACCACCAATGCGTCATCATCAAACTTCAGTCAAAACCTAATCCATCCATCTTCTTCCCTCTAAATAATTAGCTCATCCATTAAACCAAACCCTAACTCACTCACCCACTCCGCTTCCGCTTCCTCCTCCTATTTCTTTTTCGTTACCGCACCCTCAAAATCCACTCCGTCCAACAGAAATGCTCCGATTTCTATACCACCGTCTCAGCTCGCGGTGGCCACTGCTCGTCTACTCCGCCTCCTGGACCATTCTCTTGACGCTTACCGTCGCCGCCGCCTCCTTCGCGCCGGAGCTCGCCTTCGCGTCGGCTATTTCGCCGTCCTCGTCTTTTGCGGCCGAGTGTAAGTCCGATGGTTTGGTTAGGGTTCCGATGGATATTCCGGGAGATGTTCTTTGCGTTCCGGATCGTTTGTTTAGGAAATCCGGGATTGATCTGATTGTTCCTCCTATTTTCGCCGCGGTTGTAGTGGCTGGTTCGGCTTGCTTTGTTAGGGCTTTGGGCCTTTGGGCCGACGACGATGCCCTCTGATGGGCCGAATTTGTTCAAGGGCCTTTGGGTATGAAAGCCCAATTCAATGTATACATTTTTGTTTTCTTCTCCTCTTCATATTTAGGCGTAGTTTAATTTCTATGATATGTTTGTGAACAAATACAACAATTCTAAAGAATTTGCTTTTATGGTTTATGGTTATCTCAAAATTGGTTTTTAAAAAATGCACCACAATTACCTAAGAAAGACCTAGAATGAAAAAGGTCTGGATGGAGTGAGCCTAGGTTGGCTCGAGCTCAAAACCAACTAGCAATAAGGCTTAAAACCTATTTAGAGCTAAGCAGTTCTAGGCCAACCATAATATTAAATTTGGGACTTTCTACCTAAAATATCTTATTACGTTAATGTATTTTATCTTATTTTTTTTTTACATAAATGGCCTATTAGATTAGATTTATATTTCTTAAATATACCAAGAAAAAAAGAAAAAAAAAAAAAAACCCACTGCAATTAATGGTTTTAAAAACATTTTTTAAAAATATTTTCTCTCTCTCAAAAATCGTTCTTCCCCCTTAAAAACCGCTCCCTCGTTCTCTCTCCTCCACTAATATTTGTCTCTCCCATTAATGTGTCAACTAAAGAAAAATCGAGTCTCTCGTTCCCCATCTTCTCTCTCTAAAAAATCGTTCCTCTCCCTCCAAAAGCCTTCGTTTTTATTTTTATTCACGATCTATAAAAAAAAAAATTAAAAAAAAAAATTAATATGAAATGTATGATATATATACTATGATATATACTATGATTTATGTTGTACGTTGAATGATTTATATACTATGGTATATAGAAGTTGTTAAATTAATTTTGAATCACTTTTGTTGGGGTTGTTAAATTTTAATTTATTGGAATTATATATATTGGAATATAAAAGAAACTCACCGTATGTACTGGGGTTTATGATGACATTAAGCCAATATCTAATTTACATATTGTGGTATATTTCATATATTTATTAAAATATTTGCAAACATCTAAAACAATGTTTTAAGGTAAATTTGAAATAACCATGAATACATAAGAAAAAAACAATTGTTTGATACGTCAAATTCGTTAAATGAAAAATAAAATCATATTAAATGTATTTTCTCTCTCCAATTGGAAATGGAAAGAAATCTCAAATAATTAATAAAATATAATAAATGCATTTTCCCTGTCCAATATTAAAAATGCTTTTAAATATGGAAAAATATACAATAAATGCATTTGCTCTCTCCAGCCGCCCACCATTGGTGATATTTTTATTCAAAATAACATTAAATCTCTTATATGAAAATATCTAAATACTTGGACATTTATAAAAATAAGTTTTCAAAAGGGATTAAATTTCTAATGATCTCATTAAATTTCCGTCGATATGTCGATAATTTTATGTTTCCATCACTTCAACATCGATATGAGTGATGAATCAGTATTTCCATCATATCGTAAAAAAAATTTACGTAACATAAAAAGTAAGCAACACGTAACATAAAAAGTAAGCAACACAATGTCATTAATGCAAATATAATATAAAGAATAGACATGCTAACTTATTTAAAAATCATTAAGTGTTTGGCTACTGATTTAATTTTTTTTTTTTGAATTTTTTTATAATTCTTTTTTTCTTAAAAAATATTCATTGCAATCAACATTTTATTGATCTTTTCATCGAATAAAATTAAGACTTCAATATTTTTGTCGACATTGTCATTTTAAACCTTAAACCAACCAATCTTAGGCAGTCACGAGATTGATCTATTATGGACCAACAAGATTGGGAAGTCCTTGGCCAATCATAGATAAATAAAAAATATGAACTTACTAAATTTCTACTCCATTCATAAACAAATATTATATGCTAAAACTTGTAAACTAAAACATTTGATGAGTATTCTTTGTATAATCACTTAATGTACAAGAAACATCATCAACTTTTTTTAAAATTAGGTTTAAATACTATTTTGGTTCATGTAATTTTAGTGTTTGTTCATTTTGGTCTCTATCCTTTTAAAATGTTCATTTTAATCTTTATATTTTCAACTTCGGTTCATTTTGGTCCTTGTACTTTCAAAATATTTGTTTTAATCTTTATACTTTTAAAAAGTGACTATTTTGGTCTTTTCATTTTTATGGGATCAAAGTGGTTATTTTTTTAAAGTTCAAGAACCAAAATGAACAAAAGTTGAAAATACAAGGACCAAAGTAAACATTTTGAAAGTACAAGAACTAAAACGAACCAAAGTTGAAAGTATAGAGATCAAAGTAGTATTTAAACCTTAAAATTATGTATTCAACCAGGATAGAAATGATAGTATTATCTTTTCTATGAAAGGAGTGAATTGATACAATAAACTACCAACTACATAATGTACCATTTGAAGTATGTAACAAAGTTGAAGACCCTTATAATTTTATACATTATCAATTAAAGCTCCATCAGTTGACAAAGCCTGCTCATTCTTATTGGATTGTGCTATCTTCAAAACTGGAGTTTCTTCTACATGAGCACCTCCTCCATGTTGTTGAATTATTAGTATTGAAGATACTATTCCCTTGCCGGAGCTAGCCAATATGTCCCCTACTGGCCCCAACTCGGCATGTTCCGCAGGTCGGTCCGCTAATTTCGCCACCATGCTTGAGGGAACCCGACCCCTCCCGACCACGATTAGGTCGTAATCGCTTTCCTTTCCGAGGCTCACCACCCCTTCAACTATCAAGTTCATGTTGCTTACCTCCTTCTCTATGTACTCAACTGTTGCATCCCATTTCCTTCTGAATTCTCCCAATGCTGCATCATCTTGCTCCTGTTTTCCATTGTATTTTTTTTAATGAGTTTAATTAAGGGTTAGAATTTTCTAAACTTTCAAAGAAATAACGATTTAGTTTTTTGAACTTTGATTCGAATGATTTAGTCCTTGAATTTTAGTACATAACAATTTAGTTCCTAAAATTTCAAAGTTGTAACAATTTAGTCATTTATCAAATTTATAACATTTTGGTCCCAATAGTTCAAAATCCCGTTGATTGTCAAGTTTATTATGTAATAACTTAGTTTTTATAATTTATAAAGAAATTTGGTCCTTAATTAATTTATCAATCTACATGTATAAGACATTTGGTTAAATTTTAATAATGTTTCAAAATATGGATTAATCGTTACAAATTGTAAAACATGTGAACTAAATTGATAGTTATTGAATTTCAGAAATACATGAAGTAAATTGTTAAATTTACGTCTAAAAGTGATTAAGATTGACAATACTAAATTTTTTTTTTAAAAAAAAAAAAAGAATTGTTTAAAGAAAAAAAAAAAAAAAAAAATTGTTTAAAGAAAAAAAAAAAAAAAAAAATTGTTTAAAGAAAAAAAAAAAAAAAAAAAGTACCTTTTCTTTTTCCCGGTTGATTGGAGTGGTAGTGAAGCTATAATGGTTGTCACCCGATTTCGAATGCATGGGACGTAAAATGACATTACTACCCTCCATCCCATCCGTCGACGTCGGCTGAAACCTGACCACCGTGACCTTCACCGCCGGATGCTCCGCCATCCGGCCCCCCAACTCCAGCGCCTCCCGATCATCAGGCCCACCAAAAAATACAACACAAATTCTTTGGCCCACACCAACTATGGGCCCAGGCCCAGGCGTCTGGGCCGCCGTGGCCCCAAATCCACGGTCCACAAGAACCGCCACAGAGCAAGGGGCATTCTTCAAAACCCGTTGGTTCACAACTCTCCAGCCATGGCCCACATTCTCTTCCACCTCCTCCTTGTCGTCGCCACCGCCAAACACCCTCCAATTGCGATGAAACGGCAAGATGATCATAGTGACCCTCTTATCATCCGCCACGTGGCAGATATCCTCATGCATAGTGGCTAAGGAAGAAACCGCCGTAGTGGGCCGGACCTTGACTCGGCCCAATTGGCTGTAGGCCTGAAAGGCCGCAGCCATTTGGTCCCGCCACTCGCTGGCCTTGCGGAACCGGGCGAAGAAAGGGAAGCCGTTTTTGCGGGCGCGTTGGACCATCATTATGGAAGAGGATCTCTCGGTGAGTTCAACCAGGTGCATCACGAAGAGTTTGAGGGAGGAATTTTTGGTGCTGCGAGTTGACTCCGTCAGGGTGATGAGGGACGGCACGTTCCCGGAGCTGTGGAGGCAAGCCAGGATTCGGAGCTCGTCATCCACAGTGGAGTCGTCGGCGGAGAGGTCGCGGAGTTTACGGTGGGTAGGCGGGGTGGAGTCGCCGCGGGCTGGCTTGTAAACCGCCATCACGGTGGGGGTGGTTATGAATGTTGTGAATAGTGCCATCAACACTAATATGGCGAATACTTCGTCGTTAAGAACCTGTATAGAAATTAAATTTTAGATAAAATTCTTAAATTTCTATATAAAATAAATTGAAATCAAATTCTCAAATTTTCATTTTACACCTCTAAACGCCGATTTAGTTGAAAATATTATGCAAAACATATCTATTTAAAATGAAACTTCGAAAATTGTTCATGTATTCAATTTTGTAGACTTCTTCAAACATTAAATCAATAAAATGGATGGTTATAATTGATGTATAAATAATTTTCAAATCATATCTTAATTGAAAGTTTAAATTGGATTGAGTTATGAAAGTATAGTATTTTACTTGATAAAATCGTAAGTCTCACATGAGATTTAAATAGATATAATTATTAGTTCATAATTTAAATTAATATAACCACTCAAGTTTAGAGTGTAAATTTATATTTTTTTAAAAAAATTGTAAAAACTAAAAGTATAATATTTTCCTTAATAACAAAGACAAGAAATTTAAGGATCAAAAAGGTATTTTTCCCAATAAATTCACCATTTCTTTCTTTCATTTCTAATTAAATCAATGTTTCCAAAATTTAATCTTAATCTTAGAACTTACACAATGTTGTTTGTTGGTTTGTTTTTTTTGTAAAGGGAGTTCTTGTTAGGCAAAAGTGCTTACACAATGAAGAGAGTTTCTAAAAGTCAAAAAAATAAAATAAAATAAATAAATAAATAAGTTCAGAGGAAAACAAAATAAAAGAGGGATTTTGGGATCATTTTATTTGGGAAAGGTTAAGAAATGAAGTTGGGAAAGCCTGAAATGAGAACATGTGTGTGTGTGTCTTACGGTGTACTTCATTTTGTTTGTGGCAATGTTGTTTTAGGACAACACAACAGTTCTAACACCAAACATGTCTAGTTTCAATTCCATGTAATACGCCGTTCATTTTGGTCCTACGTCATACAACAATTTTATATTTTTATTTTATATAAGCTTAATTGAAAAATAATGAATTGAATGATTAATATATATATATATATATATTATCATTTATTACATCTTTTTTTAAATACTGGTCAAGGAAAGACAAACTAAGTTAAATTTTAAAAGAAGATATTGTTTTAATTTTCTTTAGCTAGATTTTCATATCCATCACTTTCTTCCGAGTCCAAATTGCTTTTATATTGTTATTGTTTATTTATATTTATCAAACTTATTATTGTTATTATTATTATTATTATTATTATTATTATTTATACATACACATGGGTAGATACAATTTTTATCTCAACATTTTATTTTAAAAAGTCTCATATATGTTTGGTATAATGTTTACAACTTGAGATCTCTCTGGTAAATAGAGGAGACAGCCAATTAGAGATAAATGTTTGGTATAATGACTTTTCAAGTGCTTAAAAATTATTTTTTTATATTTAATAACTCCTTTTTTGAAAAGTTATCATTCCAAATAGATTTTTACTCCCTAATCTTTAGTTTTTTTTAATAAAATAAATTAATAATGTCTCTTATTCAAAAAGTTGTGATTTAATCTCTTGTGTTCTAAGTATTGTATCTCATTAAGTCAACTTGTGGATGATACCATTATTTGAAGATAAACCTCTTATTCTATTAACATGATATTAGAGAAAAAAAAGTTATTTAGGAAAAGATTTTTCATTCTTTGAAAAATGATAGAGATTTTCAATCTCATTATATTGTCTATACCTGTTTTCTATTAAGTATGATAGGGCTTACTATCAATCAATTTTAACGATCACATTGATTTAGGAATAGAGTAAAAAATTAACTATATGAGAGACTGGTTAAATTATAAATTAAAAAAAATTAATCTATTACGACTAATATTTTTAACTAAAAGATAATTCTAAAAACCAATTTCATAGGGAAGAAATAATTTTTAAAAAATATTCTTTTAACTTTAAATGTTGTAATTTAAAATATAAAAAAAAATTAATTAAGAAACCTTTTAAACTTACTTTTAAAAATTCAATATTAAAAAGAAAATTTAGAAAAAAAAAAAAAAAACCAAACCTAATTTTAAAAATTTGAAAAGTAAAAAGATGCATTTTGAACAAAAACACGCATATTCTTCCAAATTCGGAGATGAAAATTGTATTTTGCTTTTTTTCTTTTTATAGATAATTTTGAGTTTTGGCCCTATTATTTTTGTGTTAAGTTTAAGAAAACTAACCTTTTTCTCCTTCCCAATATTGAGCACAATGAGTTCAACCAAGCCTTTGGTGTTCATAAGCAGCCCCAACGCCAGCGCCTCCCTCGCCGGTATCAAAAACGCCATCGCCGCCACAAACGTCGCCAGAATCTTACCGGCGCACGCCGTCGAAATAACCAGCGCCAGCAACCCCCAAGCTTTTCCCCCTTTAATTTTGGCCACATCCGTCTTCAATCCACTGGAAGCAAAATACAGAGGAAGAAGAAGACCCGAAACGAAATCTTCAATTCTCTCAATCAATCTCTCCGCAAATCTTCCCCCTTTCGGAATCGTCAATCCAAATATAAATCCCCCAAAAATCGAATGAATTCCGATCAAATCCGTCACAAATCCCGAAACCAACACTCCAACTAACGTCAAACAAATATAGGCTTCGTCCACGGCGTCGTGTTCGTACGAGCACCGCCGTGCCACCCATTTCATTCCCGGTCGAGTGACCATCATCATGAAAATCACGAAGCCGGCTCCCGAAAGTAAGACCCACACGGAAACCAACGGACTCTTTTGCGATCCGCCTTCACCGCCGTTACCGGCCAAGGCAACGGCGAGTGCAAGGAGGATCCAAGCGGCAACGTCGTTGAATGCGGCAGCGGCCATTGCGGTTTCGCCGACTTGGGTAGTGAGGAGTTTGAGTTCGGCTAAAATGCGAGCTAAAACAGGAAAAGCGGTGATGGAGAGAGCAACACCCATGAATACAATGAACTGACCGTAACCGACTTTATCAGCACCGTCGACGGTTTTACGAAGGACGAAGGCAACACCGATGCCAGAAAGGAAGGGAACAGAGATTCCAGCTAAGGCAATTCCGAAAGCTCGTCTACCGCTACGACGGATGGAGGAGAAATCGAGTTCGAGTCCAACGAGGAAGAGGAAAAACAGTAAACCAATACTTGCGACGGATTCCAGAATGGGAGTACTCCATGGAGGGAAAACATGGTGTAAATAAGTTTTGTTACGCCCGAAAGCGGATGGACCCAGTAGAATCCCGCCCTGAAATTGGAAAATTGGGTAAAAGATGGGAAGTTATAAGGAATGAGAGAAGACACAAGAGAGGGGAACAATGAACTTACGACGATTTCGGCGATGACTTTGGGCTGGCGGAGGGGCTTGAGGAGGAGGGCGAGGAAGCGAGTAAGGAGAAGGATGAGGACGGATTGAAGGATCAATAGAGGGAAAGCAAAGTGGAGAGGATTATCACCTTGCCATACTCCATTGGAGGCTGTTTTGATGGAGCTTATGTTCATGTTCATGTTCATGTTCATGATATGCTGTTTCTCAATCTCAATCTTGTTGGAGTTAGGAAGGAACTAAGGTTTTTTGGTCATTCTCTTGGAGTGAATCAATGAATGAATGGGAGGCAAAGAGAATGGTCTTGATTTAGGTACCATTTATAGAACAACTTTCAAACTCAATTTTTTTTTTAAATAATCCACTTTTCAGCTTTTCTTACCTCCCCTCTCTCTCATAGGTCCTTGTGTTCCTCAATTGTATGTATATATATATATATATATATTTTCTTTAAATAGCTAAATTACCTTTTTAGTACATTTTTTTTTGTTTTTTTGATTTTGAATTTTGAAAGTTTTTTTTTTTTAAAAAAATAAATTTATTATTATTATTATTATTATTATTATTATTATTATTATTATTATTATTATTTATAAAAATGAGTTGGTTGTACTCATCATTTTGCAATTTATTAAATTGTTCAAACTACATTAATTTGTCACGTGAAAATATCTTTTTATATATATATATATTACGTGATTAGAGTAGATTGATACAATGTAGAATACACCCAAATATTGTTTTTGTTTTTTTTTAGCGATTGGACTATGGAAATTGAACCATTTGTTTTGGTATGCTAATAGGGGTTTTTTATCTACAGTATGTTTGAGTTTGGTTAAAATTTTTATTTTCTTTAAATGATTAAAATCTTCGAATTTTATTCTACTTGATTTCTTTAGTGCTAATATTGAAATTTTGTTATATCAAAGTTAAATTATAAGTTTAGTTCATGAAACTTTTACATTTGTGTCTTTCTAGTCCTTGAACTTTAAAAACTATTTGGTGTGTCTATAAAAATTTTAGAATTGTGCCTATTTCCTCATTGAATTTTGAAAAGCGTCTAGCACCTAATGAGATTCTTAATTTGTAAGGGAGCATTTGGTGTGCTGAGTTGGTAATTATAGTACGTGGGTTATAATAGTCTGTGTTTGGAGTGTATACTATTTTAATATGTGTTGGAAATAGTAAACATTGTAACAATGAGAGGTTTAAAATAGTAATAATGTAGTTAATTGTAGGTTATAATAGTTGAAAACACCCACTATTATAATTGGGGCCCCAAACATGTAGTGAGCTATAATAGTCCACCCAACCAACTTGAAGTTGGTGGCCCGAACACTCTTTAATTTTCTATTGGCCCCTCAATTTTCCATTTTGTTTTTAATGGGTGTGTAACCTATTCGATGTTTTAAAATCACAAACTAGACACAAATTGAAGTTGAAAGTAGGATTCTATTAGACATACAATTCAATTTTATATTTTAAGCTCATTTGTACACTTTTTAAATATTTTAGGGATCTTATTGGACACAAAATTGAAAAGGTCAAGATCTATTAAATAACTTTAAAGTTCAAAAATTTATTGGACACAAAATTAAAAGTTTAATAATCTATTTTATAAATTTAAAAGTTCGATAATCTTTTCAACACAAATTATTTAAAAGTTCATCGACCAAACTTATAAGTTATCCTACCTTGTAACACGTAATAATTTGACATAGTGATAAGTGAACTAAATAAAATAAATATTGGTAGGATGATAAACCCAATGGCCAAACATTCACATTGCATAAGCAAATCTACATTGTTTCTAAAGAACTTGTGGTAGATAAGGTGTAATGACTAAGATAGTTTTCAAAGTATAGAATTAAATCAAAATATTTAAAAGTCAAGACCATGAAAACATTATAGGTATGTAATTAAATCAAGATAAGGTTAATTATTTTTATTCTTGCCTAAATTATATTTTCCCTATAAAAAGATAGGTAGATAATATAGGTCAATTGATAAAAATTAAAGCCTTCCATTTAAACTAAATGGTGGGTTTGAAGGTTTTTTTTTTTTTCTCACTCTAAATTAATTAATATCACTAAAAAAATTAACCATAAGAAGTATTTAACAATCATATATTAAACATCTTTAGCAACTTATTAGACAACCAATAATTTTAAATGTGTCAAAACAAACATATAACTCAATTACGTATTCTAAACGTATATGATATATATAGTAATCTATAAATTTTGCTTTATAAATAAATATTTAATATTATTGATTAAGAATGAATGAAAATTGTAGCAACATAATACTATTCCATTACAAGAAGAGACTTTCTCAAAATTACTTACCAAACTTCAATCCTAGATAGCTGAGTATTCAATCGATTTTCCTTTTCAATGTTAACTTGTTCCACATGCTAAACTTTCTTATTTGTTTCTTAAATTTTATATTTATATAAGGTGAGAGAAAAAGTTAGGAGATGTATTGTTCATATTTGACTATAATAACTTTTATCATCATATTTTATCAATTCGAGTACAATTTGGAGAATAAAGTTCAAAATTTTATCTCAAATGTTTATAATTCAATTGGTCTCACAATTGTTGAACTAAAAAATATTCTTTTCATAACTATTTTTCCAAAATTCACAAAATTAAGAATTTTTATTTTGAGGAATGATAAAGTTTTTTCTTTAGTACATCATATATATATATATATATATATATATATAGCTAAAGGCACATCATGTCAAAACTCAGAACAAAAGTTTGAAACCGCCAATGGAGGGAGATTTTCGAGCCAAATTTTCAAATGACCAAATCTTCAAGTGTACGTGTGGACAACATGGCGGTTAATTGAAAGAAAACCATTAATAGAACCACAATGGAATGAACCCCTCTGAACCTTATTTGCATATCTATGTCTGCCAAGAGGTTTTAAATGATTTGTGAATCTGAGAGATGCTTGCTTTAATAACTTTCATCTCCAATAACTTTCGAAAGACCGTCAAATATGACAATGGCTTTAGGAAAGCTCAACAAACTCCGTCAAAGGAAAATTTTCTTTATTTAATTTATATACATGTTAATGGTTTTATATATATATATATATAAAAGTTTGAATAATTAAAATGTTTTAAAAAAAACCAACCTTTTCCTCATCATTTAACAACCATAAATAAGGTTCATATATATTTATGGTAATAATAAGAATATATATGTGTGTGTATATGTGTAAAAGTTTGAATAATTAAAATGTTTTTAGAAAAACCAACCTTTTCCTCATCATTTAACAACCATAAATAAGGTTCATATATATTTTATGGTAATAATAAGAACATTGAGTTTAAGGTTAGGAAATTAATTTATCCTGTCCTTGTCTTCAAGAAGTCAAAAAAGAAATTTTATTTGGGATAGGGTCTTAATGAAGATGATATTGTCATTAATGTTTGGTTGGTTAGTTTTTAGATGGTCAATTCTTTTTTCATTTTAATTTTCAAACTCTTTTAAAAAATTAATTTTCATTTAAAATTTAAAATTTGTTCTATTTGGTTCTTTGAACTTTTAAAATATCTATTTAGTCTTTAAACTTTTAAAAAATAATAATTTTGATCCTTATTTTCATTATATTTCTAACAAATTATGTGTTCAAACCAGATAGATTAGATATGAGCGTTGGATGAGTAAAACTAGAATATACAAGAATTATGAACAAATAATGGAATCAAAATAGACATCTTGAAAAATTAAAGATTAAAATAGAACAAACTTAAAAATTTAAGCTTAGTCGCTTAGAAACTTTGAATGTTTAAAATTTCACTGTGATCACTCGATTAATCATGTGGACATATTTTTTACTTTGACTTTATTCAATGAAATGGATATGAATCATATGACTTACGAGGTGTGATAACATATCATACCATTAAATTAATGGTTTACAATAATAGATCAATTTTTAAAAATTGTTTATTTTATATATTAGAGTTCAAATTGATTAACAATTATTCGTGGGTTTCTTTTTATAAAAAGGGATACGAAAAAAGATTTCACATGCATGCATTGAAAGAAAACCTTGAAAAGTAGTTTAAAAAAAAAAAAAAAAATTGAGTAATTGAAAAGTATGAGTTGCCTTTCAATTTTTGATGCATGCAGTTTTATTATCACGAGAAGTTCGCAAAAGTAGACTCTCATATACAATCTGTTTCTCTCTAATAGTCAAAAAAGATTATCTGTCTCTCCAGTTGATCAATTTGGCATTATTAAAGATTTTTAAAATAATAATTAAAAAAGATTATTTAGGTATAGTCCGATAAGGCAAGGTTTAAAATGTTAATTTTGCGGAAAGTTCGAAATCTTAATTTCACAAAAATGTAAAGGGATGTATTAATAAAATTGGATTCCGATGAAAGTAAAAAACAATTTTTAGATTAATAAATACACATTTTACATTAGTTTAAAAAAGTTAAAAATATCTATTATTTATATTCTATTTGCATTAGTAATATTTTGTTTGTTTATTATTATTTTTTTTATGTTTAATGAATTTTTCTATAATATAATAAAAACGTCGATTTATCTCTTATATCAATGTTGAATTCATGAATATGTAAAAATATCGATGAAAAAGTTGACATGTTGATGAAATTTAATACCAAGTAAAGAGTTAGTAGTTGGTTTGTTTTATTTATTTATTTTTAAAAATATCTAATTTGAGACTATATCAAACCATCATGAGTTGACTTATTCGTAAAAAAAAAGAGACATAGTCTTAATAAATTGCTAAGATGTCATAAGTTTAATTTATAGTGATTTTTGACACTCAAATATTGAAAGGTCAGACAAATTGTCTCACCTAGCCTGAACATTCATGAATGTTATGAAAAAAAAATAAAAAGTTGCATCTTTGAGCGAAATAAAAAATTGCATATGAGAATGATAAGGACTAGGGTCGGCGTATGCGATGAACAAGTGCCTTAAACGTGGGTGTGTTGTTTGCATTTTTATGCTTAAAATAATTAATTCTTCAACAAATCTAATTTAATTAGAAGTCATTTTAGTTTGATTTGGGCTTTTAAAGATAATAATAATAACAATAAATTTGGATATTTTTTCTCGTAAACTTGGCTAAGTTGTAACAATTTTCCATCTTGCACCTCAAACTTTGAAATATTTTATAATAAAATTTACAGAGTATTGCTTTTCTATATGATACAAAATAAATAAGATTTCACTTTAAAGAATAAAAGCACAGCTTTAAATTTTTTATAAAATTTGTGAGTTTTTAATAAAGTTTTGTGCGATAATCAAACATAAATTTGTGTGTCGTATTTAACATTATTGAAATTAACAAGTTGATGGAGATTTTTAATGATGAAAATTAATGTATATATTGTTACCTTAGGAGCAAAGATAATTACTTTTCTAAAATCAATTATCACAAACAATAGCCTTTGGATAGCATCCAAAAGTGCTTTTTTTTCTTTTCAAATAATAACAACAATAATAATACAATAATATTTTCCAAAAAGTTGGGAAAGATCATGTGGGTATAAGTTAGCAATATAAATGTTTGTGTGTGTGTGTGTGTGGTAGCTAAGATGATTTTCTTAATTATTTAATTCACTTACTTTTTAAACACTGTTCCTCCAACTTGCTTTATTAGTTGTAAAGTTAATATATGTAATGTGTAAGTCCTAAGAGACAACTACCTCTCCTAATTTTAAGGATCAATCTTTTGGGACAATTTAGTTTTTCTCTAATTCTTCACTTTTTCATTCCTATTCTTTCTTTTTCTTTAAATCATCTTGAACAATTTCTTACCCCATAAAATTATCATTTTCTTAAATTTTAATATGTAATTTAAACACCTAATTAATTATTTAACATGCTATTTTTCTCCCATTAACTTCGTAAAAAAAAAAAAAAAAACACGTTAGATCTCAATATTTCGACTTAGGAAAAATATCAACTTATAACTCTAAACTACGGATGTTGTATACATCAAAACTTCAAACTAATATTTATATCAATTTAAACTCTAAACTTTTTTATAAGTAAATTTCATTTTGATAATTCATTGGAATTTAATTTGACGACCATTAATGTCTTTCATATATATATATATATATAAATTTTTTAAAAGATCAAAGATTTGATGTAAATTAGAGAGAAGTATGTTATAAAAAAATTGATATTTCTCCTAAATGAATAGTTTAAAATCAAATTTGAAAGGTTTAAATTTTAATATTTTTTTATTAGAAAAAAGAAAGAAAAAATTGAAGTTGGACTTTGAATGTTTACAAAATTTCATTGCCACAAAGCAATGAACAATGAACAATGCAACTGCAAGGTGTCTGTGAGCCAAAGCATATGCTAAAAAAAAGGTACACATGACTCTCATGTCATGTGATTGGTTCTTTCCAATTATAAAACAATGGACCTTTTATATAGGTCATACTTGAATGCATCATTTTTATGCATTCCATTTTAGTCGCACGTAGAAAATTAAAAATATATTTTTAAGAGGGAGAATGATTAGATGTAGTTTAAGTTGCACCGATTTTCATATTATCCTTTTTATTTTACTTATAAAAAAAAAATAAAAAAACAAAATTGTGTCACATAACACAATTTTATTAGGTAATATCGAACTACACCAGAAATTAGATAGCACTCAAATTTTTTACTTTTAAAAGAAAGCAGAATCTTTCTATTTGTAATTTGTATAAACTCAAATGAGCAATTTTTTTATTCTTTTATAAGCACATCCATATTTTGATTTACACGGCAAAAAACAGGAGAATTTATAGTAAAAAGCTATTAAACTCCATTTATGAAATTTTATTAGTGGGTTTCATCTTTCAATACAATATGTCTTCTCAATTTCATCTTTCAATTTGTTTTTAAAATGGTAGCTACGTTTTTTTTATAGTAATTAATGGGTAATTGTTTTAGAAGGCAATGTCATTAAAAATATTTTTAAATATAATAAAATGTGCATATATTTATAACAGATAATAATAGACATTCATCCGTGTCTACCATTGTCTGACAATAGACATTGATCTATCAAAGATAGACAGTGACATTTTTCTATATTAGAAAATATTTTTGTTCATTTTGCTATATTTAAAGATAACCCTAAATAAAATAATTTTGTAAATTTATTGTTATTTTTGAAAATTCAAATATTTCTTTTGAAAAGATAAAATTTGGAAAATTTGGGAGAACATAAATGCAATTTTTAAAAACTAAAAAACCAAAACCACATAGACTAGGTAGGCCCTATTCATAACTGTTTGGTTTTTTATGTTTTATTCTTAGAAATTAAACTTATAAAAACTACTTGTAACATGTATGTTTCTTTGTTTTGTTATCTACTTTTAATAAGCGCTTTAAAATTTCAAGTCAAATTTGGAAAAAAAGATTAATTTTATAAACTCTATTTTTATTTTTAAAATTTGGTTAAACATTCAAGTATATAGTTAGAAAAGATATGAAAACCATAGTAAACAAAAATAATAAGAAAACAAACATAATTTTCAAAAATTTAAAAAAAAGATCAAAAGTTATCCCACAAAGTCATAAATTTCATTGTTGTTTTGTCAAAGTGAACTTGACTTAGTGATATTGATATGCACCCGGTCCTAAGAGGTTGAAACTTCAGTCCCTCGCTCCGCAATTGTTGTACTAAAAAAAGAAAATTTCAAATTCTACCATTCCAATAGTCATTATCAGATATACCTAACAAAATACAAAAGTTTAAGAAAATATCACCCCAACTAATATATATATAAACTCTTTCTAAATTGACTTTGATCAAAATTTTGGAAATATGAGGAGGTATCTACAAAGTTTGGTCAATTTTCAGATCGGCTAATTTGACTCGACTATCAAACCACGTGTGCATTTGACATTTAAGTTTTAAACAGGTGGCCCATATGTTCTATATATTCCACCAAGTAACAATTAAAAAAATGACTTATATATATATATATATATATATAACATTTCTCTAAATATGAGGATTAAAAATATAGATATCTTGATTAAAAATATAGATATCTTAATGTTTGTTTCTTATCGCTACGTTTCAATTAGTTCAGGACCATACATACTAAAACTTTATTCATATGACGAAGAAAGGTTGAATGGAAGGGTAGTCAGTTGGCTGCTTCTTCCTCTCAGCTGGATACGTTTTAAAATAAATAAAATTTTAAAAAATAATTAGTAATTATTTTTACTTCCAAACTAAGTCATTATAGATCTAATTTTAAGTATCTATATTCATATTAAAATTGATAGATGATATTTTTATGTTTTATTAGTATTTAAGAAAAAGGACAACATAAATATATTGATTAATTAATTCTTAATTTCATGTTCGATCTTCTAATTTCAAATATATATAAAAAGAAAAAAAAAAAGAAGTCTCACTTTTTCTAATAATAATAATAATAATAATAATAATAATGGTAATGTTAAGTTACCAAATATCATAGTTATAAATGTGGTTGGGCTCTTCACGTGTAGCTTCCAAATGCCTAACTTGAGACTGTCATTAATAAAGTTCTTTTAGATCATTCAACCTTTCAAAGTCTCTATTTTCTTTTTTCGTTTTGAATTAACGCGAAAATAATTTTTAAGTGGGGTGTTTAAATTAATTTGTTTATTAAAATTTAGAAGTTTAATAATTGATATTATTATAAAACTCATATTATCTTCCATACAGAATTTTGGTTCTTTTTTAAAATTTAGGATTTTAATTAATATCCCTATTAGTTTATGATTAGTTTATGATTGTATTGTATATAAACCTCTAAAGATTTCTTTAGAAATGCAGATTGATTTTTGTGAAAAAGCAAAAGACCAAAGAGGGTAAAAACTTTCCTACTTTGTCCTTTTATTTAATTTTACCGACCTACTTAATTAAACTTTAATAATTAAGTTTAGGCTTTAAAAAAATCTTGATTAATTTGATTAAAATGAGGTCGAATTTTACAAAGAAAATAGGTTATAGAATCTTGGATTCGTGAAGCCTATGTGTTAGTGTTTCGTTTGTAGGTTTATAATTTGGTAAAATTTTATTTATAATATAAAATATTAATTAAGTTTCTTCCACATGAGTTTTATATATGCTTTGGATTTATATAACAAACCAATTTAACAACGAATTCGAGCAAATTGTTGTTGAAATTTGAGCTTATTATCAACTATAATTTGCATCAAAATTTCTTTGCGTTTGAATTTTGAATGCGTGAAAGCAACAAGTTGTATAGCTTCGCTTATCAGATAAGCTTTGAAAGTCTCATCGCCAAAAGTTCCAGTCTCAACAAAAGCATCGCCTTTGGGTTCGGCTTCTGAAGTGGCGAGGAGGGCTTTTATCAGTAGAAAGCATCTCAACCTTTATTTAACATGACCTTTTCGAATCCCAAACGAGGAGATAGACTAGCACCTTCTCGACTGATTTTGTGCCCACCCTTAGATCTCATTACGATAGACTAGCACCTTCTCGGCTGACTTTGTGCCCACTCAGATCTCATTACAAACATTCGACTGCATTTCTTACCTAACGGAGTACAAAATAAGTCTCCCGAAAGAGGGATCTGATTGGATTGAGCTGGTTTCAGACTAAGAAGAATCATTCCTTTCTTGTAGGAAGATAGAACTTGTAGAGATATGGTTCATTTGACAAGATACTCTTTGTGTTTGAATTGGAAAACATCTGTCACTTTTAGTAGGTTGTTTCAAGATACTTTTCATCACTTTAACCATTAATTTTACTACTTTTATTTTTCCTAATGGTATAATATCATCTATCAACTAATTTTTTCTAAAAGATTTTAAAAGAAAAGGTTATAAAAAAAAAAAAAAAAAAAAAAAAAAAAAAA
>QLSR01000261.1:77033-158346 GCA_031780015.1 Citrullus colocynthis
AAAAAAAAAAAAAAAAAAAAAAAAAAAAAAACATTTTATATAAAATGTGGAAGAAAGCAGAAAGAAAACCCCTGGAAGACATTTTCGAGATGCTACTCGATTTGGCAAAAGATTGAAGCAAAAAGTGAAAGAAAACAGAAAGAATTACAGAGAAAAATGAGATTACGGTGTGGATGTTAAGCCAGCGACGGCTAGGGTTTTCCCAATGGAGTCATTTTCAGCTCGGATTAACCACCAATCGAGCAAACGGACCTTTAATTGTTTGTTTCGATCAATAAGACACACGATCAGAAACAAATCAGTAAAAGTAGTTGAAGGGAAATTTGAGAGAGAGCTTACTGTTTTCTGGAAGTAAGAAACTGAAGCGCCGCCACTGTTGGGGGTTGTTGTTCCACGGAATTCTGGAGAAGAAGCCATGATCGTTTGCGAAATTCTAGAGAGATTTTGAAAGCGAATTTGCTTACATTAGGTTTTTTCTTCTGGAAGTTTTGAACTTTGTTGAGAAGAAGATGGTTCCACGCGCGGGAATCCTTTATAGCTCGATGTGATACTTATAGTTCGCAAATTTACAATCTTGTCCTCTTCATATCTCACATTTGCCCTTACAAATTTCTTATATGACAACTTTCTCCTTCTATTTATCTATACTATGTAGGAGTAAAATGATAGGAATGTTCTTAAGATATTATTGAGATATTAAGGGTATGTTAGTAATTAACTAGGAAGGTTGTAATATTTGGTTATAAACAGAGATGGTGAGAGAGGGAGTAGTGAGACAATATTTTCCTGAGTGAATTATATTCTAATATTGATCTCAAGTCAAGGGAGTCTAAGTACCTCGAATTACTTATAATTTTGTTCTATTAGCTATATTTATATTTCAATATCTTTGAGTTCTATTTTAATAGTGAATTTGATTTTGTAAACTGGTCGCTTTCGTTCTAACAATTTGTTTAACTTTGATCAAAGGGTCTAATTAGATAGGGTCACATGTTACTCTATTACTTTAACTATTGAGCTAATGCTTAGGCCAACATCAGTGGAGTTTTAAAGTTGTTTTTTTTCCTTGGAAATGTAGAAATTAAAACTTCGGGTGTTTAGAAAAATATCCACCTTTAACTTTTATATTTAACTCAAGAGCGAGGGTATCTATCAACATATCCATAAATTGAAGGATTCAACATTGATATTAAAAATTTATTGATATCTTTGATATATTTTTTTTTGTAAATGTTTGTAAAACATCAAAAAAAAAAAGAAAAAAGGAAAAAGAAAAATATGTCATATGAGTAGTACAATATAAATATTCTATTCATATCACAATTTGAGAGTAAAAATAACTTAATTATCAATTTAAATAAATTTTATAATCTTTTTGACTTATAGAATTATACTTCGATATCAATATTTTATAGATATATCCACAAAATTTGAAATCTCGAATTAACTTTTGTGACAATTTAGAGAGAGGAATTAATATTTTGTGTTAAAAAATATTCTATAGAGAACTTTGTTTGAACTTCCTGTCCTCAAGAGCATGTGTCTAAAACAATCCAGTTATTCTCAAGTACTAAAGAGAACAATTTATGTACTAATTAAGTGAAATTGATAGACCTGATGAAATTGTTTACCCACTCAAATAATTTGATTTGGTGGAGTTTCTAATTTCAAAGACTCCAACGCTACACTCTGAAAATATATTTGCTGAATCATTATAAAGTCATTTGAAAAAGATGTACCAATGCTCAAATGTTATAATAATCAAAATACAAGACAAAATTACGTTAACCTTCTATTAAATCTTGTGCTAGCCTTTACTTATTTATTACTGGAAACCAATTTTTTCAGAAGTCATTTGTAAACTACTGTTGTCCATGAAGTAAGAGATCGAAGTATCAACAATTAGAATGACATTCAAAGCATTCAGATGCCACAGTGGCTTTGGCTTGAGCATAAAAATAACAGCAAATTAAATTTCAAGTGCATCGCAAAACTCATAGACAAAGACGTCTTCAATGTTTTTGTTTATAAATCCAACTATCCAAGGTGTTAATATTTCTGAATTTCGAGACAATGAGATTGCGGGACAACTCACAAAGTAGGTTGTAAATAATGTATGCTGTGCAAAAGATAGAAGAGAGGGAGGGAGGGGGGTTTATCAAATATGAAGACATAAATTAGGAGTAACATTAAAATGTTAAATCGAAGACAATATATAACTTTGCATCTTTGAGTTGCATCAAAACACTTACAAACAGAGTAGAGCCCAGCATTGAACCTTTCTCATCACAACAAACTGCCAAAGTGGCTTTGGCTTGAGAATATCACAACAACCCGAATGACTTTATAATATATTGCATCAACTCAATGTTGGTCAAAGAAAAGAAGTTAAACGTATAGAGAGGAAATTAAAGAAACAAAAACAACCTTAAAATATGTCTTGGTGGAAGTGTCCTGAAACAGATTGTGCCCTCTGCAGATGGAGATTTAATGTGTAATTTCTTACCTGCACAGACACAATTCATAGCTACATGAGCATTTGTAGCATTTACCACAAAAGCAAATTTTCAGCATAACTTCTCTTAATCTTGCATCGAGTAACAACCAATGAAGGATGACCATCGACTATTCAGATTAAAAGCTGACAGCTGTGTATTCAACAGTCTAACTTCCCTTAATCTTCATCGAGTCAGGGTATATAAGATTCCCGAGCTATGGTGTTCTAATTCTATACATTTAACTGCAACACAATGTGGAGAGAAACGTAACAAACCGACAAGGATGAAGATAATCGTGTAATAAAATTTTAACAGTTACATGGATTTCAGCACATCCTGTGACAACTCTAAGCAAGCAAGCTATGAATGAGTAAGTCTGCATACCTCTAAACTTTGAATTTGTTCTTGATACTGGCATAAGACGTGCTTTAATTGATGGACTTCTCTTGTCTTCTCTTCTTGCTCAAGATTTCGCTCGTGTTGAATGGCTACTGCTCTCTTCAAAATTTGGTTGTCATTTACCAAGCTTTGCAAATGCTCCTTCAAGGAAGCATGCTTCAACTGCAACACAATGCGGAGAGAAACATAAATTTTACCTTCGACACTTCATCAAAAGGAGATCAAAAAGTCTATGAATAATATACTTCCACACTACCTCCTCTGATTCTCTTGAATGCACAGTTACATTATGTTCAAAAGCTTCTAAAATCCTTGCAGCTCGAATTCTAGCATCGCCAACATCCACCGCGCCTGCCATTTCTTGCACAAACATGTCCACCCACTTGGACCCATGCATTCCATTTCCTTCAGCAGTGGCCGAACTAACATCTTTAGCTTCTTCGATATTCTCGTGTGACATTTTGCTGCCTGATTTCAGAAATCCCCCAAAAAGTAAAAATCCCCATTCTCTAATAATAAGATATCCAGGCCAACTATATATTTTCAGTCATCACACTTGTTTTAACCAATGTCAGATGATGTGCAAGCATAATAACAACTTACATGTAGCTGTTCTCTCATCCGAAACTGTAGAACAATTTCCAATCGTTGCAGAATCGACACGAGCACTAAAATCATCAAAGGAAGGCACCTGTAGAACATCACTTGAATCTTTAATCTTCATATCATGATTCCTAAGAAAAGTTTCGATTTCGACCCACTAAACACACATACAAAATGATACAAAGGATAATCAGATCTTCCAAGAGCCTAATTCATGAAAATTGGTTGAATATAATCCCTATATGGATATCTTAACATCAAACCATCTTTATGCAATTCCTTTCAGATTACATCTGGAAGCATTGGTTACAAACAGACAGAGCCAACAAAAACCATAAAAATACCAGTAGAAATATCCAATAACCCAAAATAAACTAAAAACGGAATTCATAAGAACATAAAGAAAAACTAATGATCTTATCAACGAACCTCAGCGCCAACTCCAGGGAACATTTGACGCAACACTGAAGCAGAATCGTCGGATGCAGACCCGAAGTCGGATTGGGTCGGGGATCCGAAAGTGGACCAGCGAGACCTCTTGGCGGAAGAACAAGTCGTGGGAGAAGAAGATCCAAAGATCTCTTCAAACCCCACCCGCTTTCCACAGACTCCAGCCGACATGGGTTGGAGCTTGTTAAACCCAGAAGAATTGAGGGATCAAAAACCCTAGAAACGAAATTCCCAAATACAAAATCAGAAAACAAGGAATTGTAGGGATCGAAAGCAGAGATGGTGGGTGGAATTTGGTGGTGGAAAGAAGTGTTGGAAAAGGTAAGAACAGAGAAAAGAAATGTAGAGGGAAATTGAAGGAATAGGGTTTTGAAGAAGAAGAAGAAGAAGAAGATAAAGAAGAGGAGCAGGTTGAAAGAGAAGAAGAGGTTTTTGGCGTTTAATGGGGGTTGGAATCTTTGGATATTTCCACCATTGAAGTTTACAGTTACGGTAGATGCAAGAAAAAGATAAAGTATCTCTGCGCAAGGTAGTGGACATTCAAAAATAATAATAAATATTTAAATATTAAAAATTATAGGTTAAAATGGGATGCAAATTTGGTTTCCGTAGTTTGGAAAAAGTTTGAATTTCGTTGTTAATAGTGTCTCATAATATGAATTATTTATGAAGATTTCTCCAAATCAAGAGGACTAGATTCTAATTTTTAAAATTATATAGCTTAAACTTTAGATTTCTTTAAAAGAGACTAAAAGGCTTGTTTTGATTGACTAGAGAAAAAAATATTTTTCAAAAAATTCATTTTTATTTAAATTTATTTGATAAAATTTGTTTAAAATACACTTCAAATCTATTATGATTTATGGATTTTTGTTATGATATAAAGAAAATACCAATTCACACCTCATATCAATATCAAATCCATGAAAAAGTGAAAATATCGATGTAAATATCGCTCTAAGAGCCAAAAATAGTCAACATTCTATTAAATATAATATTAAATTTTGTATATAATAAGACGTTAAATTTTAACTTTTGGATGCAATAAGTTTGTAAATTTTAAAATAGATCAAATAGGCCAAAGACTTATTAGATACAACAAAGTTGAAAATTCAAGGATTTATAGACATGAAATTGAAAGTTCAAAGATCCATTAAATATTTTCTAAACCCGAAAACTTAGTAGACCCACAATTGAAACTTTACTTGGCAAGGTTAATAGACTCTGAAAAAATGTTATTTCTCTTTTAATAAAGATATTGTAAATTGAAGTGTGCATGGCTTTGCACATGCTGACATTACTACTTGCTGTGGTGCAACTTGCTCCTAATAAAGATTAGTGGACCAAAAGCTAAGTGTAATCATAAGATTTTGGGATTTTTTCTTTGTTAATAATACAATTATTGCAATAAAGTAAACTTATGCACAAATCAAGATACATCAGATATAATAAGTTACTTGCCTTTTGATTTAAAAAACAATCAAGGCATTTAAATCCTTTATTTCAACTAGAACACATAGAAGTATCAAGTATTGTCAAGCTTTTGCACAGCTCAGACCATAAATTTTGCCTGATTGCTGCAAAGCAAACTCAATATAACTTTATAAACATCTCACTATTGATTTGATTTCTAGTCAGTTTATTTTGTACAGCAAGCATTTACTTTTGTTGAAAGTTCTTGCAAGTCAATATGAATGGATGGATTCTCCAGTTTCAGTAGCTGATGCAGTTCTTTCTCCATCACCATTGTTTCTCTCATCAAACATTCCATACAAAACCCAATGGAACTCAAACATAATGTCATTTGGCCTTTCAAATTTCCCTCACCTTCATCATTTGTGTAAGCTTTGCTCAGTATTTCATTTGAATGTTGGCAGAAAGAACCCACAATTTTCTCAACATCTTCTTCACTGAAAGCAAAAGCTCTGCATCCATCATTTGAAACCTTCTTCCCCATCTCCATTTCAGAAGAACATTGGCTTTGGTTTCTGTTCTGCAATTCTTTTAAGGACTTTATTAGACTCATCTTCTCCATGAACTTCAGAGAACATCCAAGTTTTTTGCTGAAAGTTTCCATGTCGTCACTTAAACTATCATGGAGTTCCTTCACAACAAGTCCAGACCTATTGAGTTCCAGAGACAGAAACCTCATTTCATACACCATAAATTGTAAGATATCCACTGTTTTCTGGAGGGATTTCAGAAGTTTCTCATAGCAGCCACCTTGGAAAGGTGTGAACCAGAAGTTAGGCTCAAACCCAGCTTCAACAATGAATTTTTCTAATTGACTAACATGGGATTTCAGAATTTTATGGTGTTCTATCAATGAAATGAAATTAGATGTTTCGTTCAAGTTTTTTTGGGGAATGAGGATTACCCTTTTGATGCAAGCTTGAAGAGCCACCAAACTTGTTGAGAATTCTGTTTTTGCTAAAGTTGCTGCTCTTGTTGGGTTGAACACAATCTCCACTGTCAAAAAACAGAGCAATCCAATGCAAGCTTCTGTGATTCTAGCATTTGCAAACTCAGATGGAATGCCATAATTCTTCCTCCCAAGAACTAGCAATGCACCTAATGCTGATGCAATCCCACCAGATTGACCATACATTCTACTATGAACAAGAAAGCTGGTAAAAACAACCCAAGGGAGAAGAGGTAAGAGCCATAAATACTCATATTTCTTTAAAATAAAACAGCATATAACACCATAGATTGACCCAATTGCCGTCCCTTGAGCGCGAGCGTTTGCAACAGTAAATATGGCTTGTCTCTCCGTTGCAAAGCTGATGGCAACCGTCAAACCTGACCAATACCCATTTGGCTTTGTGTAAGACAGGCCCAGAAACACAGCAAGCGCCAATGTAATCGAGCATTTTAGCGCAAAGCGGAAACTCTTGTTTGTAGGCAACATATTCGACAAAATGCCCCAACGACTTTTTTTGGTACAATGGACTCCGAAATCTGTTGCTTCTTCCTCGTTGGCTCTCCGACCGGTTTCCACCTTGGAGATGAGATTCCGACCGGCCGCGGCGGCGGTTGAGTCGTACAAAAGGATTTCCATACAACGCAAGAAGAAGGAAGCGGGAAGAATCTGAGGGGTAATGGGAGCAATGTTGAGAGGCAAAGGGATTGAGAAGGTGGGCTTTGTCTCCGGCGCGGTGGTGGAAGAAGGAGTAACGGAGATCTTGAATTGCTGTAACTTTGAGATGGCTTTGGGTTTGAGATTGTTGAGGAAATTACAGAGTTGTTCATCCATTGTTCCTAAGGCCATTGAAGGAGAAGTTAAAGCGGCTTCCATTCCGCTCATTGCAACTTCAATTTCTTCCAATTTTTCTTCAATGTCGAAGCTCATCTGTCGCCTCTCCCAAATCATTCCTCTCTGTGTTCACAAGAACAATGGTTATGATTTGAACTCCATGAACTTTTCAAAAATTTGAAAAGTATTTTTAACTTTTGGAAATAAAGTAAATGATGGAACCGAAACCAAAACCAAAACTAATGTTCGTTTTTGGTTGATAAAAGATTGAAGAAGGGGAATGAATGATAATACCATATTGGCTTTGATACTTTGAAGAAGCTTTGTTCCATTTGTTGATAGGGACTTGGCTTCAACCATTAATGCAACTGCCTCTGCTTTGCTCTTCGCACCCACTCCTTCCACCATTGCTCCCATTCTCTCGCAACCATTCTCACAATAACCCTTACTAAGTTTCCTTATCTACACCCACACACCAAAATAATATCAATCAAAATAATCTATTCTAATTTTATTTCCACGTTAAATAAAATTTTCGATTCATGATTATTATTTATAGTAAAAACAAAAGTAAAATTATAATCAAACTATTTAGATGGGATAAATTTTGAATATTTTAATTTCCATATGTTCTTTGTAATTAAACAATAATTGATAGGGCACATATATTCTGAGAGAATGGCATTTTGTGAGAATAAATACCAAAGGTATTTTTTGCAAGCAATTATAAAATACCAAAAGTATTTCCCTCGCTAATAATGTGAAAAAGAAAAAGAAAATCGGGAAATGTTAAAATTTATTTTAAAAAAATTATTGGACATTATTTAAGTTTAGACGAGTATTAAAAAGGATATTTATTTTAAATGGCAAAACTCCTAAAATTATTTTTAAATATAGTAAAATGTCAGAAAAACAGTGATAGATTTTATCAATGTTTATCCCCGATAGACAGTGATAGATGATAGTAGGCTATTGGTGTCTAAGACTATCTATCACTATATTTGCTATCTATGTAAATATTTTTTTTGCTCATTTTGCTATGTTTGAAAATAGCCATATTTAAATACCACATAAAAATTCTAGAGATTCAACACACAAATGTCTAATTTAAATATCAAACATACCATTTTTTTAAGAACATGTACTATTTGACTTTAAAATTAGTTTTTTTTTTTTTTTAAGGAAAAAAGTTTAAAATTTGTTAGAGACATAGTGTCTATATGAATTAATTTTAGCTTTTGAGTACAATCAGTAGGGTATGAAGATGGGATTTAACTTCTGACTTTCAGAACACTATACTATGCTCACTTTGACAATATTTTATCCAAATATTCTACATTGCTAAAACTATTCTGATTATTCTATCTATTTTTTCAAAAGTTTCATTAACAGTTCATTTCTAACTATAAATTTTGAAAATGTGTTGCTCTTCAAAATATATTTTTTTAAAGAATTGAATTGCAAAATATTCAAAAACAAAAATTAGATTTGCCATAAACATAGTAGAGTGAATAATTGTTTCACTTCAAACTAGAAATCAAATAAAAATCAATTAATTTTTATTTTTTTGTTCATATAGAGATTTGAGTATGATTGTGCTTAAGAGATTAATTATGCTGTACAATTTTAATTATTCATATATATTAGGTACAATTAGACTTTTTTATAGTGATCTCTGATTTCGTAATGTTTGATTGGTTATATTATAATGGGTTTTGTTTTTAATTTTATTCATTTTTTTTCTCTCTCAAAATTAACCCCTAGCTGAAATTGAAATTAATTTTTAAAGTCAAAATGTTTTAAGATTTTGATATTTTTAGTTATATGCTTCCAATATTTTTTTCTTTTACTTTATTTATTTTTTAATATTTATTTACTTACTTTATTTTTATTCGTAGTTACATTCCAATTAAAGTGTAATATTTTGGTATATCTTGAGTTGTATCTATCCTCACACAGTCTACTACAACCACATATTAAAAAAAAATAAATTAAAAGATATTTTTAAAAAAAATTATCACATGACAAACTATAATCATATAAGAAAATGAATTGTATAAAAAATAATGTAATCTAAGATGTGTATAAATAATTTTTCATATTTACATGACATAAATTCTTTGGATACAATGTTAAAAGGTACAATCATCCTTTCATTACTTGTGATGTAATATTCTAAAAGAATTAAAGTAAGAACCTTTTCGTAGATATTTTTATTACACCAAAACTCAAATTCTAGTATCCTTGAATTAAAATAAAAATAAAAATAATAAAAAAAATAAACCTTATTTTGGTCCCATTTAATTTTGGTTACTATATTTAATTGTCTATTTTTAATAAATCTAATCTTAATTTTCTTCAGAACTGGTTAAATAAAAATAATAATTTTAATTCAAAAAATTTAATATGTGAATATTTTTTTCAAAATTTTAGAAAAATGTTAAAAAATAATAAAAGAATTTTAAAAAAAACCATAATAAATTAGTGATAGGGATTAAAATTACATTCCATTGATAATATAAGAACTAAAATTAAACGATTAAAAGTAAAAAACTAAAATTGAACAAAGTTGGAGGTATAAGAACTAAAATGATATTATAAAAAATTAGGAATTATGAGCAGGGAGCAAATTTTCGGAGGAAGAAAATTATGGTTGAATATATTTAAAATCAAAATTTTATTTTAACTAAACTTTTGATCGTAATTATGAAAATTATTTCTGGACATTGATTTTACCTGGAAGAAGGCGAGGCGTGGGAAAGGAAGCATCATGGCGGCGACGGCAGCGAGAGCTCCGGCTGCCGTACTGGACGCGACACGAATTGGGTGCATAATAAAACTGATCTGACCGCCGTGAATCACTGTCCCGACGTACACGATCACCAGCTGCCCAAACGCTAATCGCTTCGTCAGCAAGTGGGTCCGCTTCGGCAGCGCCACCACAAACGCACTGACAGCCACCGCCGCCGCCGCCGACGCAGCTCCCGTGAACCGTCCCGGTCCGATCAGCCACAAGCACGGCACAGACAAGACCATCACCGACGCCACCGCCCACATCACGTGCCACACACCCCTTACAGCGTCGCCGACCGAAACCGCGTCGGAAAGTACTATGGAAATGGTGGTGACATAAGAGAAAGCCGAGAACGTTAGTAACCGTCTGACCGGCGCCGGCCCGAAAATTGTGACGGCGCCGACTATGCCACATGCCAAAGCCGCTCGTAGAGCCGAGCCTAGGCGCATTCGCCAGATTATCGTCGTGGCCGCCGTCACCGCCATTTATTAGCAGTTTGTATGTATGTTGTGTATATAAGAGGAAGAAAGAAAGAGAGAGAAGAGAAGCAAAGGAAGAACTTGAACAAAAGCTTTAAAGTCTGTAAAAAGAAAAAGAGAATTGGTTTGTCACAAAAATTTTAACTTGAATTTAATATATAAGGCAAAATGTTTGGTAGCACAAATGGGACAGTGGAATACACACTTAGCATAGATCTTATAACTTACATGTCGGGAGAATAATGGTATTGGAATATAATATATTTACCATTCCTTTCAAAATTAAAGATGCATAATATAGTAGAGGAAGACCAAGACTTGCATAAATTAAAAATAATAATAATAATAGTAAATTTATGTGTCATTTTCGTCTCACTAGTACTTTTTGTTTATTTTAGTTTATGCATTCTTTTAAAAAGTGATTATTTTAATCCTCATTTACAAAATTTTACCCCAATAGAAATCCTTTAATAAAAATCTTGTGATTATATTATATTCTTAGAAATTTAGTAAGCAAAGTATCGTGATAAAATTTGATCATCAAAAGAAATGAGATCAAAATGAAAAATAAAGAGATCAAAATAGTCACTTTTTAAAGTATAAATGTTTCCAAAATTACAAAGATTCAATTAACAAAAATTGTTCAAAGATAGAGAGATCATCTAAATGGATGTATTGGAAGTTTGAACTAAAGTTAAAAGCATGGAGCAAATTAAATATTCAAACGTATTTTAAATTTGATCCATCAACCATGTTAATTGTGCTATTAAGTATTTATACTTTACGAAGTTTTATGTTCGTTAAACAACTACCTATGATCTCTCTAACTAGTGGTAGACAAGTTTAAGGATCATATAGTAAATTTAATTTTTAGCATAATTCTTATATATACAATGTGTCATGTAAAAGTTAAATGCTAATAGATTCAAAAGGTCAGGTGGGAAGAATTCTAGAATTATTAAAAAAATTTCCATGTATAAAGAGTATATGGACGTAACTACAAAAGCTAATTATAAATCTATTTAAAACTTTAAAAAGAATATGATTAAATAGATGTCACAACTCTTATACCAAACTTAATTAAAATTAAACCAAAGATAAAAGGTGAAGAAGTGGTCATTTTAGACCACAAAGTTTTAGTTTTAGTCTCATGAGACATTCCTCCACTTGTTTAAAATTTTTTGAGGAGTTTCTTTTTTTCTTTTGAAAAAAGGATATTGCGAATGGTCAAATTGAGGATTATATCGGCCTAATTCTATTAACATTTTGATGGGTAAATTAAAAGAAATTATGTACAGAGAGGGATGAGAGGAGTAAGTGTGTTAATTAAATTAGCTAAAACCTTTTACACCTCCGTCTATTTTAAGGCTCTTTTGGATTGATTTGATAAAAAATTGTTATTTTTTTAAAAAAAATCATTTTTATTTGAACTTTTTGACAAAAATTGTTTAAAATATACTTCAAAATCTATTTTTTAGTGATTTCTAAATATTCTAATTTTTTTTTTCAAAATGAATTATTTTTTAAATTAAACACTTGAAAATGTATTTCAAACACACTCTTAATTTTTATAAATAATTTATATTGAAAACATAAGCAATGTACTCTCATCTTTTCCACTTTTAGTGAGTTATAAATTTGAATTGTCACTCTAACATTTGTGATATACTATTCTTTAGTTAATTTTTAATATTGTTTTCATACATATATATATTTAAAATATTCTTATATAACGAAATCGAAAAGATATTGTAATGATGTCGTTAGAGAGTTTGCATAATTCTCGTATTGGGTTTTCAACGAAATGGTTTGTCATACTCTAAACGAGAAGAGATCATAATGTCATTTGTTTTTCTTTTTTTTCTAATTCTAATCTTTAAGATAGTAGATTATGTCTTTTATCTACCTAATTATGCTCGGATTGATTTAAAATGTTAACATATAGTTTGCAAACTCCTTGATTACTTGAGAAGCTAAAAAAGGATAACATTGTAGCCCATGTGGCACAAACTTACCACTTACCAGTTGCAATAAAGTACTTCTCTTTTCTTGCAAATGAGACAAGAAAAATCCTTTTCTTTTTTTTTTTTTCTTTTTGTTTATTGCTTTAATACACTGTTGGTTGAGACTTTTGACTCTTGAGAGAACTTATTTACATTTTTATTTAAGATTTACTATCCTATGATAATTTTTTGTTTAACATTTTCTCATGGATTAGCTATTATATTTAATAAAAGAAACATGTACATTAAACTACCAATTTAATACCTTTATGATAATCCTTTGTGAAAATTAAGGTTTATAAATCCTATTTTTATCTATGATTTTTTATGAAGTTTTGAGATATATATATATATATATATATATATAAGATGATTGTCATTGTAATATAACTGAAAATAAAAAAATGTAATTTTTTTAAAACCAAATGATTATCAAATGTTACCTTATTTTCTAACTTTCAGCTCAATTTTGAACTTAAACAACTTAACTTAATTGGAGTAAGAAAAGTAAAGAAAAAACTAATAACATTAATGCATACTATAAACTCTTATTTCTTTTCATTTATATTGCAGTGTATTCTTATCTTTATTTATATATATATTTCATGTGACAACCTGTTTGACTCAACACTCAACCCAATATTTGGAAGGTGAGAAAAAATTGAAATTCTTTAACCTCTTTATCGAAGATTAATATACCTTTTGGACGGTAAAAATTCTCAAATAACTTTTATAATCTATATCAGATATTGAATTTAGATTAATTTTAACCTCTAATAAAAAAAATAAAGTTGTTTTCAAACATAGCAAAATGAACTAAAATGTTTATAAATATAGCAAAATATCATTGTCTATTAATGATAAACACTTATAGATGTCTATTAGTGTCTATCACTAATAAACAGTGATAAGATGATAATAGTCTATTTGCATCTATAATTGGTAGAAGTGAAATTTTACTATATTTGAAAATATTTTTAGTAGTTTTGTCATTTAAACAATTACCCTAGTAAATAATGACAGTTGAATAAATATTTGAACTTTGTATATTTTTTCTTCTATTTTTTGATTATTGGTATGTTTGATACAAGTTTTAGAAACACTTTAAAAATTTCACTTTCATAGGTCCAACCATATAAAATTAGGGGTTATTTTCGATTATTGCGGATATAAACAGTGATATTTTACCATTGTTAGTAAATATTTTTAACAGTTTTGTCATTTAAAATAATTTATGTAATATTAGTCACACTATTATTAGTCTAGCCTCCTTTAATAAATGATTTATTACATGAGACTCTCTAACAAGCCACAATAATTAGATCATTATAGTCTTTTTGTCTTTTTTACTTCTTTGAGAATGTAAATTTATAGTCGTATATTAGAACAGATGAATAATACAATAGCTAATTGATGTAAGATTTGTTTGAGGGTAGAAAGGTTTTTTTTTTTTTTTCCTTACTTACTTCATCTATCACAACATGTGTTTCTTTTACAAGTTCGAAAAAATTAAATTATTAATATCTAAACTTTTCTTTCTAACTCTCAACTCTAAATTAAAAAATATATATATATATATATATAATTATGATCAACTTCAATATAACTCAACTTTATTGATTAAGACATAGATTCTGGATCATTCGTATATTTCCTTGAACTCAAAAAAAAAAAAAAAAAAAAAAAAAAAAAAATTGTTGACATTATTGAGCTCTTTCACCTCTTGCTTAAGTAAGAGTTAATAATATTTGAAAATTAAGTACTAACGTTATGTAGACGCTTCCGACACTCTCTCAATAAATTGGGTTATTAATCCTGTAAGAACCGCCATTAATATAACAAACTATTTCAACTTTCTTGATGTTCCCAAAACAAAAAAATATTAGAGAAAAACACCATTTTATCTCTAATTTCATTTCGTGTCTATGTTGCAAAATATCACAATTTTACTTTTCATTTTTTAGCTTAATTTTTATTTCGTTTGCTACATTTTTATCTTTAAATTTTGAATCTTTTAATTTAGTTCCTAAATTTTTTAAATTATACTTTTAATCTGCATTTTTTATTAAATACTTGCTCTCACAATTGTTTGTTAATTAATTTAAAATGATTTGTAGTTAAATTCATTTTTATTAATTTTCATCACTATAATTAAATTTTAAAATAATTTAACATCGGAGTTATTTTAAATCAATTAACTTAAAGTTAAAGTCAAATATTAGATTAGTATTAGAAAAACTGAAGGTAAAAATGTAAAATATTAAAACGCGAAGACCAAATGAAAACTGAACTCAAAATTTTAAGGTAAAAATGTAAAATTTTAAAACCTAAAGACCGAATGAAAATTAAACTCAAAATTTGTAGGAAAATAAAAATGTAATATTTTGAATTGAAATTTATAGATCAAATAGAAGCCATGTTCAAATACGTTGTTTCCAAATATAGGAGAATAAACCAAAATATTTACAAATATAGCAAAATTTTACCATCCTATCTTGATAGACACAAATAGCAGTCTATCGCGATCTATCACAAATAAATTGTAATATTTTGTTATTATTCGTAAAAATTTTCAACAGATTTATCATTTAAAATAATCCCCCAATTCAAAACTCAAGGATAAAAACATATTTTTTGTTTTTCAAAATATCAAACTTTCGGGTCAATATAAAGTCTATAACTAGGCTAACACGCAATTTTCATGTTTTTTCCTTAAATAACAACTTGCACGCTCTCTTTAAATTACGGAATTAAATTTCGGTCAACATCTTGATATTTTTTTTTATATATTTTTAAATTGATATGGATTCAACATCAACATGAAAAGTAGATCAACGTTTACATTATATAATAGAAAAATTCATTAAACATTAGTAAATAAACGATAAAATGTCATTAATGTAAATATAATAATAAATAATAAACATGTTAATTTATTTAAATATATATATATTTTGCTTTTATATTTTTTTCAAAATTATTTGTCGACATTGGCATGTAATCGATATTTCCATCGACATTTCTTTTAATTTAGAAGTTGACATTTTAAACCTTACTTTAAACTAGATTGCTATTATTGATATTTAAAATAAATAAATAACAAAGATTTCTCAAATATATATATAGCAGACTATTAATAAGAAAATAAGTTACGATAAGTACATAAACATAACTAGAGAGAGAAAAAAAGAAAAAAAGGTAATTCAGCTTACAATTAGAAGTACAATTGTACAAATAACCGCTTAGTCATATTTTAAAAATGATAATAACAACCATAGTAGTAATTTCAATTTTCATCTTATCTTTCATGTACCCTCTCTAAAATATATATAACGTTTGTCTATATAATTTATAGTTTCTCCAATTTTAGTTGGTATAATTTTAAATGTCTAATTTTACAATATGTACTTTCAATTAATCTTAAATCTAATTTTCATGCAAAATATATATACGTTACTAAATTTAATATTTATTAAAAATATATAAACAAAAATTGAACATGTCCAAAAGAATAGTAATCAAAAGGTTAAAACAAATTATTAATATTTGAATGTATATTAGAAAAATGAATACAAATGTGTAAACTCTTTTTTTTTTTTTTTTTCTCACACCCTTGTCGTCTCTTCTAGTATTATTAATACAAAACGAACATAGAGGTGCAATGTTTTTGGTCACGTCAATCAGTCATAAAATGTCATTGTAAATAGGTCAGTTTCTCGGACGATGATTCGAGTTTGTTCTAATTATTAGCTTAGTTGATTTTTCTCATTGAATCTCTCAAATTTTTCTTTTCATTGTACATTTACGTCCGAAATATGAATTATTAGAATATATACGTGTGTACTAACGTCATGTGTTTGAATCTCCATTTCATGCATGAGAGTACCAATCAATATTTGTTTAATTAATTTTAATAATAATGAGTAAATTTTTTTCAACATATGCTTGTAATTAACTTGCAAACAATCCTCAACTTTGAATTTTATATTCTTCAATCACAAAATATCTTTCTTTTCTACCCCAGTTGTAACATTCATTTACAATTGTTGACTTCTTTTAAACTAATTAATTGCTAAAGCACAATAATACAAATAAAAATGTTAGAAATTCATATATGAACACCCTTGTTCAAAAGATATATAAATTTTAGCATAACTCCAATTAGTTAACATATATATAGCAAAGAAAAGTAATTTAAAATTTATTTAGAAAAATATTTGCCGCATAATTTTTTATATTAAGTAAATAAATAAATTATACAATGATACAAACCGCCTAAGTAGCGCGTTTGAAACAATATCTCTAATCAAATTTCAACTTTGTATTGAATGTGATTAATTTGCATCATTTAGTTTGTATGTTAAATGCCAATCATTTATTGGGTTAATTAAAGGTCAGTTCACCACTTTGAGTTAGTCAAATATATTGTGGGGGTAATTTTTTTTCAATTTTCCATTAATCAAAATATTTTTCCTAATTATATATCGTGCACTTATTGTTTTCTTAATTTCCACCTCTTGAAAAGCGATTTCTAAAATTATCCCAAATATTTTAAAATATAATTTATTCTACTTCTGAGTTTAATTAATAAACTAACCAATAAATCAAGTTAATTGGCATAAATGAGTTTTAACTCAACTAACATAATAGATATTAATAATTAAAAAGTTTGTGATTCAAATCATTCACTCTCGTTATACTAAAAAAATTTTTTAAAAATAATAATAAATCAAGTTTTTTTTAAAAAAATTAACAACAAGAGTAGAATGATTTTCATCGTTTCTAAATAAACATGTGAATTTTTAGCCAAAATTCAAAAACTACTATTTTTTGTTTTGGATTTTTAAAACACTTAAAAAAAGTAGGTTTCATTACAAAAAAAACTCATAGGTACAAATAATTTTTTTTCTGTGCAACAATTGCATAGGTGAGGTATTGAATCTTCGACCTCAAGGAAGATAGTGCATGTCAATTAACATTAAGCAAAGACCAGCTTGCCATAATCATTGGATAGGAAAATTCAAATCAAATACCTCTTATTCAAGGACATGTATTTTAACCATTGTGCTCAAGTTGACTAGCAAACTTATCCTACTTTAAGTGCATTGGCAAGGTAGGGCATTTGCTCGATCTTGATAAGTTTTTTTTTTTCGCTCGAGTACAACAAACATAAACAAAAGAGGTTAAAAACAAATGAAGTCAGAATGTATAGCAAATTTTACCTATGGAGGGTGGTATTCAAACCACACAACTGAATGTTGGAATCTGCAAGTATGAGAAGCTAAACTCGTAAGCATCAGAATTACACCGACGGTTAGCCCAACGGAAATCAAAAAAAAATGCACAAAGATGGATGTCTCGAATAGCATCAATGAAAGTTTGAACCTCATTTGCATATCTAGCATTTTTTAAAGAATTTTGGAATCAATTTCGACCCAAAGTGAGAAAATGCCAACCTTAAGAACTCTGAAATTATACGAAACATGGCGATAGCCTTACCAAGCTCTATAGAACCCCTCAAAGGAAAGTGAAAATATGCTAATTTACTATAAAGAAAAGGACTATTTAGCATAATACTATTTCGATCTTGAACATAAATGATCAAGTGAATATAGATATTCGATATAAACATATTTAAAGAAAAATATTCTATATATCATATTTATTATTGGAATCCATTTGAATATAGAGTTAAAACAAAATTAATTTAGTTATAATTATTATTTTACTTCTTAAACTTTTGTCTTAAAAAAATAAAAAAAAAAACAAAAAGAAAAGAAAAAATGTATAACTTAGTTGATGGGCTTAAAAAATCAATTTAATATGTATTTTTTAATTTTTTTTTGTTAATATTATAATATATGAATAACGTAATTTTAGAATTTGTGTATTAACATACTAATGTAAACAAGTAATAAAGTCACGTGGAGATAAATATAGCAAAACACTCATTATGACCAAACTAAATTAGTTTTTGTAAGTTCCAATACTAAACCAAACATTTTGAACATTTAGAGACCAATGTCTTTATTTTTTAAATTTCAAGAATTAAAATAAATGTTTTGAAAATTCATCAATCAAAACCAAATAAGCTTTAAAGCATTGTTGTTATTATTATTATTATTATTATTATTATTTTAAAAAAGACTTTTAATATATTTTGTATTAGTGGTACAGCTTCTCTGGAGTCTGAATGGATTCAATGGATCTGTTGTTTTTGAGGCCCACACATGAACCTCGGTGTGGCCCACAGTAATTACAATTAATTTAATTTTGAGTAATATTGGTAACAACCTAAATACATGGAGGAAAATAATCCCTCTACCCCAGGGAACAGGAAAGAAAAAACACGTGGCGGATTTTGATTGACTCTCTGCCAAGCGGCCTACTAGTGGCCGGTCAATTAATATCATTCATGAAAACCAACGGCTGTGATCTGTCTCTTCTTACCTTCGGGAAGTTTGCCTTTGCGGCGATGGCGGGGAGGCTTCACCGTACACGTGTACTTGACGTGTCTCCATCTTTTTCTTTTTGGCGTTTTTCATTTCTTAACTAATTGTTGAGTTTTTTTTTTTTTTTTTTTTTTTTTTCACGAATTAAAATAAAATAGCAATAGATTGTTTTTATAATATCTCACATAATAAAAAAGAACGTAGTGTTTTTAAGCTAACTTATATATAAGTTATATATACATCCCTTAAAAATATTCTTATAATCTTTAGTAAATATTTCATAACTGCTTTTGGAATAGAATTACATTATAATATTTGGATGAAATCTAACACATAAAATGGATGGGGTGGTGACCCGCAGTGGTAATCTATCTCAAATTATATTATAATTGATTCAAATTTGTTTTAGATCTCAATTTTCATTCAACATTCTAACAAATTTCTACTATAATAGTAGACTTGGAATGTTTATGAAAGATTTAAAGTAAATAATACAATTCTTTTTCAAAAAATGGCAGGGGCATTTTGAAAGTTAAATGCAAAATTTAAGAGTGTAACCGTAATTTAGCTATACTTTTATGAGCTAATTTTAGCATAGTTTAATATTCTTGAGGTACTTATACCAAGTTGAGTATGTTCAAATTTGTGCCACCATTTTCTTAGACCTATGGTATGTTTTGGAATGATTCTATAAATAGTGATTTAAGTAAAAATGATTTGTTTACAAATGATGGATTAAAATTAATTTTTGTTTAATCACTTTAATAGTTGAGTTTTATGTCTTTAAAAGTGATTTTGATTGAGAACATATTTAGGAGTGGCTTTAGAATAGGTGCTTCAAACCTAAATAACTTATTAATAAATATGTTCGTAAAAGTGGTTCATTATAAATTATTTTAATATTTGATTTCACTTTTTAAAAAAAAAAATAAAAAGGCTTTGCATTTGAGAGAGAGAAAAAAAATATTCATCGATTTATATTATGCATTTGAAACTTTTAAATGGAACGAGAAAAATAAAAGACAAAATAAAGTTTGAAAGAGAAACAAGGGTTAGGGACATTGAGGGGCAAGAAACTAATGTGGGAAAAAAAAAATAATATTGAGAAAATTTTAATCAATGGATAACTTTTTTAAAAAAAATAGAGGAATAAAGTTGGAGAGATATAAAAAAAAGACTATTTTTAAATATCGTAAAAAGAATCAAAATATTTATAAATATAGCAAAATTTTACTGTCTATCTGCGATAAATATTTAGAAATAAAAACTTTAAATAGAGAAAGAAATTTAGAGGGAGAAAAATTTGTAGGAAAAGAAAAAAAAGATGAATAAATATTGCAGAGGTTAAAAACAGGTTAGAAAGGTATTCTAGATACTGGAGAGTGAAAAATAAAGTAGGAAAAAAGGATAAAATTTTAATAGACTAAAAAAAAAAACTTAAAAATGTTAGATAAACAATGAAACTAAGAAAAAGCAAATAGAAATAAATGATTTTAAGAAATATGGAGACATTTTTTTTAAAAAAAAAAAAATCAATCAAAATAATAGTCATTTTAAGAAACAAAAAAGATCTACCATTATCAAACACCACCAATTGATGGTTATTATAAATATCTTCATCTTGAAAAATGTTAGTCTTACTTTATATAATATGATGAAAAAAGATGAAATGTACTTTTTATTCTGTTTTGTGAACATCTCCCATTGACATACCACATGATTGCATTAAACCTTATCAACAATAATTGATAAATACTAACAAGGCTAACGACCATCCACAAATATTAGTTTGACCATACTTATAAGAAGCTAGGGAAAATTTTTAGTATAATGACGTGGACTACTAAAATCTTTCATTTATAAATATTTTTTTCTAATGCACGTAGACCTCGCATCCATCTTAATAATGATCACGTGACTGACAATCAATGAGTGTAGTATTCATGTTACGCATTATTTGAATTTTTTTCTCGAATGAATTATCCAAATTTGAAGTTTTATTTGTTTAATTTTTAAGCAATGACTTCAAAATCAAGCTTTATAAATAGGCGAGACTATCTCACCACATCTATAAAGAAAATTATGAAGTTTTTTTTCTTCTTCATTTTTTTCAATTGAATATTGTGCGATTTGGAAACAATTTGTTTTTTTTTTTTTTTTCATTTTGAAAATTAAATCAATCTTATAAACTACTATTTCTACGGTAAGTATTTTTGTTTTGTTATCTACATTCCACTATTGTTTCTAAAAATTATACCAAAATTTGAAAACTCGAAAAAATAGTTTTCAAAAACTTACTTTCATTTTCATAACTTGACTAAGAATGTAAATGTGTGTTTTTTTAGAAAGGTAAAAATCAAAATATGAAATTTATAAGAAAAAATTAAAAACAAAATAATTGCCAAATGTGGTCTAGAGAAGAAAATACAAACATATGAGAAACCATAATGGCCAATATGCTTAAAAAAGAGAGACTCTTTTCTCTTTGAAAAATATAAATATTTCTCATAAACTTTATAGTAGATAATAGGTTTTTTTTTTTTTTTCTACCAATAAAGATGAAAGATTCGAATCTCTAATCTCATAGTTGATAGTATATGCTCAACTTTGCTAATTATGTTCAAATTCGCGGTCTTTCAATGAATTAAACTATGGTCTAACATATTCTTCAAAAGAAAAAAAAAACTATGGTCTACATTCATTCTATATATATATGTATAAATATAAATTCAAAATACAATGACTAACCTAATCGTGAAACATAATTTTAGGTAAACGTAAACATTAGTCGCCACAAAAACTAAAAGATTTGGGCAGTTAATTCCTACTCTGAGTCCAACAACAACATTCTATGCAGTGGGAAAGTTGGGAAGAAGGTGTCCAAAATTGATGAACAAATCTTAGTTAGACTTGAACAGCTAAATAGTTAGTTAATTTTCATTGATTAAAAGAATTTACCAATTTTAGATGTGCCTATTACCCACAATTCCTTATTCTATTTTTTAAAATATGGAAAAATATTGCATCAAAATCTCCAAACCATATCTATTGACAGTGGTGGTTTGTAAATGCTCCATAATCAAATGCTTTATACTAAAATGAAAACATTCCCATCTCAATAAATGAAGCCTTTGGGGCTGTTTTTTCTTATTCAAATTATTGATGCTCATCTTTAATTATGGGCCATTTCAATAGCTTTCTTAATTCTCATCCCTACAACTTGTGGGTTTTTCAAATTTTTTTTCTTTACCATCCATTGTCTTTTGATTGTTTTATTTATATTGTTTTAGATTGATATACATATACATACCCAAATAGTCAACATTCATATTTTATCAATCGAGCATATTTATCACATGTTCCATTAAACTTTTAGGATACTCCCTAACTAGAAGAAGATATTATAATATGTTGAGATATAAAAAATTAAATTACAAGATAATGGAAGCATAAAGTCACTTGAAATCTTTCCTCTTGAATATGCTAACTCTCTCTATATATATTGAACTTTTTTTAAAAAAAAATTGAAAATCTCATGAATCTATTGGACATTGTCAAAATTCAAGGATATACTCGATATAAAATTGAAAATTTAGAGATCTATAAGAAATTGTTTAAACTACATAGACCTATTCGACGCAAATTTAAAAATTAAAAAACTAAATTTATAATTTTTTTTTGGACAACGGGTGATGATTAAACTCATATTTTTACATCATATGATTACATATAATTATATTTTAAATACATTGATTTATTATGTTAAGTAATGTTCAAAATTATAATAAATTGTCATATAATTATCCACTTTAAGTACATAAACAAATCATAGAAAATTTTAAAAACATTATTATTATTAAAATAGAATGAAGCTTTTTCAATTAAATTGTCTAAAATATTGTAGATAGTAAATTTTAGAAAATATTCGGAGAATTTTCAAACTTTGAACATGGCAACTGCAATAAAAATCACAAAAGGACTCAAAACATAAAGGGTGGGTTTCAATCCTAAGCGAGGTCTAATATCGACGTTTTGATTAAATGTTTGTTATTTTAATGAATTTTGTTATATACATTAATAATTATTACTTACAATTTATATTCAAAATACAAAAGTCGTTAATTTGAGGAGCAATTTCATTCTAATTGTTTGATGTATGCTTTTTCTCTAATACGTGTGTGTAGATATATATTTAGTTACCCTCACCCAACATTTTATTAATTAAATTTTCAAAAATGGCAAATATAAGAGCCAATTTTAATAGGGAATAGAGATTTGATGGGTCAATTTCTGTGGGCCGGCCGCCACCGAATGTAGCCCAATTCCTACGGCCCATTTCTCATACCCAATTAGTGGGAAGGAACATAAATTGTCACTGGTGCTCTGCCAACTATTTGGAGTGTTTGTCCATTGGTTTGGGTTGGGTTGTAGTGCTTTTTAGGCCCAATTCAATTATTCGGGTTATAACTTTCTTTAACTCAAATTCGATTCTAAAGGATACTGAGTGCGTGTTGCCCATTACCACGTGAGCTAGGCAAAACGCGCTTAAGATAGCTCTATAAAAGTATCTAGTTCTTAGATAAATTCAACCTAATCACAAAATATTTTGGTTAGATTGATTGGGGTTAGTTAGATCATTTATTTAAATTTTTATTCTAACAACAAATAAAATGTTAATATATAAAATTTTTATTTAATTATTTTCGTAGGTTGAATTAAGAATAAGAATTCAATTTCAATTTATATTATGATTTTTTTATCTTTTTAAAGTATTAAAAATTATTTTTAAAAGTTGTTAGAGAGTAAATAATAAAAAGAAATATGAAATTAAATAAAATTTAAATAAATATATTGATATATAATTGTATCGTAAACAAAGACATACTTTTTAAAAATAATAAGAAGTTCTGGTTGGTTTGGTTTGGGTTCGGTTATTTTAGGTGAACTTATGAACCAAGTCAACTCATAAAATTTTCATTTATTTGAACCCAATCCAATTCAACGCATACAAATTGTTTGTTTTTTGTTGATCGAGTTTTTGAGCACCCCTAATATTTGTGATTGGATCGTATCATTTTTGTGGAAAGATGCTTGAAAATTGATACTAATATAGGAGGAAGGATTTAGATGAATAATTTAAAATTGTGATACTGTTAGAGAAAGGTTTAAAAAAAAATGGAAAAAAAAAAAAAAAAAAAAGGAATTTATGAACGTAGATGGGCGACATTTTTGTGGAAGGAAAAAGGGCTTTGGGTATAACTTAGAAAGAAAAGATATCAACGCTCAAATACTAAAATCAGGATAGCCAAATAACATACACATAAATAAATCTGAAACTATTATCCATAAAGTACTTTTATGATCTTTGCCGATGCAAAAGTTCAAAATGGAAAATACACTTGATTACAATTCAAGTTACTTCATATATATAGGGTGTTGTAATGATGCATTTGCAGAGAAAATTGACGTAGTTATTTTTTCGCTCCCTTTTGAAATTTGATTATCGTAATATGATAAACAATTTACAATTTCATTGGATTGGAGTATGCTAGTATGTGATGATTGGGCTCTTGGCCTCAATGGATGAGGAGGATGAACCAAGGGGGGTTGGCCCGACCCAAAGGCCTGACCCACGCCCCTCGTGATAATTGGGCTCTGCAATCTCAGAGGCCGAGTTTGAGGGAGAGTTGGCCATGAAGGTCCAACTTCTGTTCTTTAGCCAACATGATTTTGACCCAATTTCCCTTTTTCTTTATTTATTGGATCTATTCTTTTGGTCCAAAATTATCCTTAATCATTTAATTGTATGAAAAAGTATAGCCCTATTTTTAATAAATTTGATAAATATAAATTTTATTTGTTTTCTATAATTTAGGTGAATAACTCAATAAAGATTTATGATAATTTTGTTATTAGTATAGATTAGTTGGTCGCATATGTCTTGAATCTCGAGTAAAAATTGTTTTACAAAAAATACAGCTTTATTTTTAATAAGGTCAATAAATAGATTTATTATAATTTTGTAATTAGTATAGATTAGTTAATCTATATATCATATCAAATTGGACTTAGGTCACCTACAAATTTATATTTATATGAGGTTAAATTATAGATTTAGTTTCTAAATTTTGAAAATTGTGACTAATGAATTCTTAAAATATCAAATTTGACTTAAGTCACTTAAAAATTCTAACTAATAAATTCTTAAAATTTTAAATTTGCATTATTTAATTTTCTAATTAAATTCAAACTTTGTTTATAGTTCACTCAATAATAGAACTAATATTTTGAGTAGTAAAGAGTAAAAATTATGTAAAAATTGTGTTGAATTGTATGGTGTTGAGATCATTTTCTCAAATTATCAATGATGCAATTTAGTTTGGATCATTTCATATTTCCAAGTTACTGCTAAAATAGGCTTGATTTTTAGTCGAATTAGTTAAATTTCTTTTTTAGAGAATTACTCAAAAATATATTTTGCCTTAAAAAAAAAAAAAAAAAACAGTTAGCCTTTTATTTACATAATTTTACAAAAGAAATTGATTTGATTACTTTAAAATAGATAGTTTTTTTAAGGAAATTCCTGAAAATAATCTGATTTTTTTATTCAAATTAATCAGTTTTGAGAGGGAATTAATTTATAATTATGGTTTAATACCTCAATTTGATAGTTTATTTGTATGTTTAAATACTATTTTGGTTCTTGTACTTTTAAAATGTTCGTTTTGAGTTATATACTTTCAACTTTGGTTCATTTGGTCCATGTGCTTTCAAAATGTTTATTTTGATCATTGTACTTTCAATTTTGATTCATTTTTGTCCTTGAATTAAAAAGAAAAAGGAACATTTTGTTCTCTTAAAAATGAAGTCAAAAAAAAAAAAAAATGAATGAACCAAAATTATCACTTTTTGAAAGTATAAGGACCAAAATGAACATCTACAAAGTACAAGAACCAAAATGAACAAAAACTAAAAGTTTAGAGACTAAAATGAACATTTTGAAAGTATAAAACTAAAATAAACGAAAACCAAAAGTATAGAGATCAAAGTAGTATTTAACCTTGTTTGTAATTTCTTTTAAAATTTTCATATTACTTAAAAATGAATTTGAGTTAATAATGTTTTTAATTTTTTTTATTTGAAATTTTGACATCTCAGTTAAATTTTTGCATTTATAGTAAACCACCATTATTAGAAACAAAAACTTATTTTCAATATATCTATGACTACTTCAACCTAAATCTCAATAAGGTCTAAAAATACAATAATACATTAAATGTAAAATAGACGTGAAGAAGATTGTCCTTCACCTACCCACATAGTTTATGACTACAAATATATAAGATGATGAAAAAAAAAAAACATAGGGACTAAAGCACTCAAATAGAAGAAAAATTAGAGTAAAAATCTACCTATATAGTTGCAAAAAGGAACAAAAATACCAAAAAAAAAAAAAAAAAAAATCTAGGAAATATTTGGGGTGTAATTTAGTAAATTTATAGTAATGATTTAAATTCAAATCTTTATTTAATTTGATCTTCAATCATTTTTTTTTTTTTTTAAAAAAAAAAACAGAAAGCAGATATCATATTAAGAACTTGCCACTAGAGCATGAGAATTACAACTGTCTTTTTGCAAAGGGGTTCTAGCCAAGAAGGGAAATCATATAGCCACTAAGTGTTCAAACTGCAAGCTACTTTTGCTACCCTGTCAGCCGCCACCCCATTACAAGTACGATTACAAAACAGAAATTGAACAGATTCAAAACTTCTTGACAAATCTCTGATTTCTTCCAGCCAACAATCAGCACACCTTAGTTGAGAGTTTTCGCAAGTAATTGCACTTATAACTTGCTCAAAATCAGATTCCACGATAATCTTTTGGCAACATTGGGACAAAGCAAAGAGGAGGCCATCGCAGATAGCTAGAATTTTCGCCAGCAGGGGATCGTAGTCAAGATCCAGATAACGGGTTGAAACACCACATATTTTTCCGTTGTAGTCCCTCAGAATAGCATTCCAACCTGTAGAAGGCGGGACGTTCTTCCAAGTAGCATCAACATTTGATAAAACCCTCCGGAGGTTTTGACCAAAACTTCTGAGATACAACTCGGTTACCAGAAATTGGAGGGACATTCTCTCTATTCCTTGCAGTAGCATTTCAGAATTCGTCATAATAACGAAGGATCCACGAGCTTCGTAACAAGGAATCTGGGATTTGCTTTCACAAAACCAAACTGTTTGTGTCATTCTAGATCGCCCAGCACGCTATAGCTACCAAGTCTAACTCCCCATTAGAGCAATAGGAGCTGATTGATAACCCCCTATCTTTGAAGCTATTGTTGAAATCAAAATGCAATCAACCTGAGAGGCTATCTTAGCCCACACATTTTTGGCTCAGGAACAAGTGAAAAGAGCATGATCAGTAGATTCTAAATGAGTATTGTAGAAAGAGCAGGTAAGATAAGATCAACATCTATTCCCCTTTTCCAAAGATTGAAATATTTGGGAATAAATTCATTTAGAGCCAAGGGTCATCAAAAATTCTGATAGTTTTACCATTACTAATTCTATATCTCAGGCCTAGTTTAATTAATTCTCTTCAACACTCTTGCTACAAGAGCATCTGGATGGTTAATAATTCTCCAGATCTGTTTAGTCACACGGGCTTGATTACCCCCTAACTCCATAGGTAGACAAAGAAAGGACCATTTTTTCCAGTGCATCTTCCTCTTATCCTCTGTAGACCCCACCAAAATCTAGCAAAATCTTTTGTCGTCTCCTTGCATAACTTTAAAGGGTGTTGGAAGAGACTCGTGGCATAAGTTGGTAGTGCATGCGCTACACTCTTAATGAGAACTTCTAACCCTGCAATAGAAAACAATGATTTCTTTCAGTCTTAAACTGCCTTCCACACCTTATCAACAATATTCTGAAAATCTTTAGACTTGCTTCAAGAGAAAGAGGATGGAAGACCAAGACTGTCTTTCATTTTTATACCCAGAATATTGCTTAGAAAATCCCCACGATCCTAACTAATACTAGGAGAAAAAATCATTGTTGATTTTCTAAAATTAATGCTTTCACCTGAAGCCTCCTCATACAACATCAGAATTCTTTTGAGATTTAGGTGGTTCATTTCATCCGCATTACAAAATATTAGGTTGTTGTTTGCAAAAAGGAGATGACATATACTTGGGCATGTTGGAGAAATTTTGATCCCAGAGATTGCTCCTTTGTCTTTAGCATCCTACAAAAGAGAAGATAGACGTTCAGTTACTAAAAGAAAGAGATACGAGGAGAGTGGATCACCTTGTCTCAACCCTCTGGTTGGGACAATAGAACCCTTTTGCTCTCCATTTATAAGAATTGAGAAATTAACCGTGGAGATACAATCCAAAACCAAATTAACCCAGCGGGGTCGAAGCAAAGTTTCAGCATGATCTCCCTTAAAAAAGATCACTCCACCGTGTCGTATGCTTTGCTAATGTCAAGCTTAATAGCAGCCCAACCTTGTCTACCGGATTTGGTGTTCTTTATGGCATGAAGGCACTCATGACTCGCAATTATGTTGTCAGATATGAGGCGTCCAGGAGTGAAAGTCGATTGGGCCTCAGAGATGATCTTATCAAGGATGATTTTCAGGGGATTAGCAAGAACTTTAGTAACTTATTTTAACGTTGCAAAGACTGATTGGTCTATAATCACTAACAACTTGAGGATTAGCAACTTTGGGGATAAAGACAATATTTGTATTATTCCACTCCTGAATGTTGCCTCCATTGTTGAGAATGTCCAAACAGTTAATAGTAGTATTCACACCAACCACATCCCAATATTTTTGGAAGAAGAGAACAGGGAAGCCACCGATACCCAAGGCTTTGGTTGGGAACATTTGGGCTATTGCCCTTTCTACTTCCACTTTTGGAAATGGGGCTAGAAGTTTGGCATTCATGTTGGAATCCACCTTTTGTTTAACCAGTCACAACGTTGCAACCATGGCTCCTCTTGAAGGGGTGGAGGAAGTAAACAAATCTTGGAAATAGGAGCAAAATGAATTCTCAACAATTTTGGGATCTTCACTCCAATTGCCATTATGATCCATGATCCTTTTTGTTTCATTTCTTTTATTCCTTAATGAGGCCTTTTTGTGAAACCATTTGGTATTTCGATCACCCCAACAGAGCCACTCCTCTCTAGATCTTTGCTTCTAATAAATTTCTTCTTCTTCTTCTTCTTCTAATAAGTTGTCAAGCTCAAATAGTTTAATGTTCTGTTTTGGATTTTCAAGAGTTAAAGAGTGAATTGTCGAACAGCCATGGGCCCAACCTTAGGACCATTTCTTTATCCCTCCATGCATCAAACTTCAACAAGAATAGATTTCTTTCCAAGTTTTCAACACTAAAACCAAGGTTAGTCCTCCACGCACTCCCAAATGTGATCTTAATAATTTCTGGTGCAATAGAGCGGGCCGACAGAAGCTTCCCTACCAAGCAATGTTTCATCTGATCCGAAATTAAGGGATCGACTTGAGGATCAAATCCAATCCGAGTCCTCTCTTCTTCTTCTGATAATCGAAGTTTCTTCCAATCTTCCATCAGCTCCTCTGCTTCCATAGTTGGAACCTAGAAGAAAACCATAAAAAACTCAATTGCTGGATTACAGATTGAACAAGTCTAGAAGCGATCCCACTTTGCTAACAAGCCTGGAGAAGAGAAAACACTACAACGAGAGCCGACACACAGCACAAAAGCCGATGAAATCCTCAGAGGACGAGGTTCTTGGAGGAATCTTGAACCGGCCAAGATCCTAGCTAATTTGTCGTCTTTCAATCAAACCTTGAAAAATAAAATCAAAATACAAATGTTTAATGTGATAAATAAAAATCAAATCTAAAAATGAAGAACAAATGCTTTAACATGAAAATCAAGTTAAATCAAGGGTGCAAATCGATAAACGGATAAAAGGAGATATCAAAAATTCTCCTCTCAAGCCCTTGTATGCTTCATTTGAGATTGCTTTGGCTTTTAAAATAATTATTGACAGTTGTGCGATTAGAAAAATCAGTTGAAACGAAGTAAATTGATGTTTGATAACTTTGAGCTTGAACTCGCAAAAGTTGGTATTATTATTTGCTAAATAAATACTAAATTATCTTGTTTTATTTATAATAGCTAAAATAGATTTATTACTAAAAATAATATTTTTCTTTATAATATATATTTTTTAAATAATTGTTTAAAATTATATATTTTATTTACTCTAAATTAATTTTTAAATAAAGGGAAATTAGTTTTTTTTTTTTTTTTTAAGGAATTAATATGGTGTAATTGTTTTTTAAAATGGATGCATTTAGAGATTAGGAGATATAAATTTTATGAGGTGAGAGAGAAATAAACATTAATTTTAAAGAATAAAATTAAAGATTAATTCAAAGTTGTAACTAATTTTAGGAGAATTCAAAAATTGGTAGAGGCTAATTTTAAAACGAAATGAAAGTACTTTTAAAAGTGATTTTAATAAATTTAAATCTCAATATGTTTCACCAAATACAAAAATGGTTAAAATTTGCTTTTGATCTCTTTTATCTGTTATGATTGCAATTCCAAATGCACCCTTAATAAAATTCAATTAAAGAGTTTCAAATTACTTTATATGTCCATATAACAATCAAATCAATAAAATCAATAGATAGTATATAGATATATATAGATTAAGTATTTATTAAACATTTGTTTAAATTACAATCTAATTGCTAACTCTTCTATCAAACACATATCTCAAACATGTAAAATAGAACTTTATTTTTATCGAATCACTTGTTTCAAATTTAAATTTTGAAATTTAAAATTTCAGTTTTCTACAAAACCACCTTATAAATTTATGTTTTCAATTTTTCTAATTAATGATTGATTTTAATATTTGCGATTAATCGATTTTTCTTATGTTCTACAAAAAATTACATGATTTGTGAAAAAAAAACACCTACAATCTTGATCTTCGTCCTGTCGAGATCCCATCGAAAAACCAGAAACAACTAGCAGTTTGGATGTAAAGTCAATTTTATTTGAATCTAAATTGAGAAGGATAGAGAAAAAACTATTTCAACAATTCTTCAAAAGTATGTTAATTGTGAAGGATGAAAAATATAAATATTTTTTTTCTTTCCCCCAAATCACGTTCGCGAGGGTAATAGGATTCAAAGCATAATGTTTGTTTGTTTGTTTTTAATAAATACATGGAAAAAAAAGCATGTTATAAGTGAAAGAGAACTCTAAACTCAATTTCTTAAAAATCTATTAGGGCGTTTAACCTATGAGTTTGAAACTAGGGGATTGACATTTGAAACCGAACTCATGTTTTGTCACATGGAATAAAATTCTTAGGATTAGGAAACCAAAACATGAGTTTGGAATATTTTTTTAAAATCATTTAATGAATGTCATGGATTTAAGAAAACTCTTCAATCATATTAGTGACCATTGATTCATTGGTGATCGTTGACATCAATCATCGATCGTCACCCACGATCAATCATGCGATTGTCGAAGATTGACCATCGTGATGGTCGATGACTAACGCTATGACTGACCACGATCAATGACAAGTTGCCTGTGATCATCGATGACCGCCGTCAGCCAGCCTTGCTCATTAGTCGGTAGCAACTTTTTCTGTCTCTCTCTTCTCCTTCCTCCATTTTCCTTTCTTCCTCCTCATTCCATTAGATTTCTCATCTCTTCCTTTTTATTCATTTTCACAAAAATAAAGAATAAAATGAAGTATCTTATTTTAGGAGCTACAACATTGAAGTGTGACATCAATTGTGCTAGTCATAGATCGTTGAATGTTCTTCGTCGCATATCGCCAATGTCTGTCACTAGCAATTGGTTTTCTCCCATTTTCTTCTTTCTTTCTCTCCCTTCTTCTGCATCTTCACAGGAAAAGAATGTGAAACTAACATATGGACTAAGAATGCTATTAAATTCAAACCCTCAAGAGAAAAATTCATTTCATGCTAACAAATATGTTATGAATTTAAAGTAAAACCAAATTTTATAAATATGTTTGTAAAACTAAAATTTATTTTTTTTTGATAACTTATCCAAAGCTAAATTTGTTATTAAAAAAAAAAGTTAGAAATTTAAAGCAAAACTATTTTTTTTATAAGACTAAATTTTAAAGCTGTGTTGTTTTGTTACCAAATTTAAAACTAAATTTGTTATAAAAAGCAACTAAATCAGTGTCATTCAAATGAATTTATTTAGGATTACAAATAAAAATTCAATGTAAAATGAATAAATTAAATGTTATATTCAAAATTATCATAAAATTGACATATGGTACATGAGACGATATACACTTCACAAAACAACTACTAAATAATAGGGAAAAAAATACAGATTACCCAAACCCGTACATATATAAATTGCACCCACTTCAGAAACCTAGGTGACTTGCAAATCCTGCACACCAAACACAACATTTGTGATTCCGAGACTTCAAAACCTCCTAAAATAAGGTCTTCGGGCATTAGATTCCCAAACTTTTGATTTTGAATCTTCCAACCCCTGTATTTTTGCAAAGACACTACAGCTTGGGTGTTAGTTTTTTAACTTGGAAGGTTGTATCACTTTAACCTCAAATTTTTAAATTTATTAATTTAAATGTTAAATTCGATAAATCCTATTTTAATCTTAGACCTTCAATTTCATTAATCTAAAACTCAAATGGTAATAACTTTATCAAATGTCACATTTGGTCAAGTTTCAATTTCAATTATAATTAGAAAGATTTCCTAAACACGTTCAAAGTCATGTGCTGCTCTATGATAACACTATTTAAATCATTCCATGAATCCAATTTTTGAAGTAAGACCCATACGATAACAATCTCTCAAATTTGTGTCCATCATAACATTATTTTTTTAGTAAAACAATTGTGAAAATGGAAAATTGAACTATCAACTTTTAGAGATAAACCACACGTCCATAAACCACCTAGCCAAGCTAATTTTGACTCATCATAAAATTATTGTTTGTTGAGATTTTTTAGAATCACCGTCCCTAAAGCAATTTTTTTGTTTGTTGCTAAAACAAAATATATAATTTATTGTTAGGAATATTGTTATAAAATGACATTGATTTTTTTTTTTTCCTTTTTAATTAAGTTCAACCAAATATGAGAGTGGAAATAGTTAATCTTTTTCGGTCTACAATATATACTCATTTGAATAATTATGCTATTTATGAAAGTAATATCCTTCTTACCTTATTTTGTTTCGACTTTTTTATCTATGATCTAAAAAGTTAAGTTAAAATTTAAAAATTTTAAAATATTGTAAAATTAGAGAGTAAAACGATGAAAAGTAGAAATACAAGTACCGATGAATTGTAATTTTAAAATAAATAATAAAGTAATATAATATAATATAATGAAAATAAAAATTGAATTTTATAAAAATTCAAAATCACTCAAATTTCTGTGATCCTTTCTTTTCTTTCTCCACCAACGTGGTCAACACCATCATCCACCAAATATCAGTATTTATAGATAATTTGACAAGTAGGAGCGAAAATACATGATCTTTAGATACTAAAAATTGGTATCTAAATTAGGCATATTTTAAAACGTTGATAATAAAAAGTAGTTTTTAGAAACTCATTTTTAATATTGGAAATTGAATAAGAATAAAAACTCTTTAAGAAAATGAGAAGAATAAAAGTAATTTGAAAAAAAAAAAGTTAAAATATCATTTTGGTTTCGGTTCTTTGAAGTTTGTTCAATTTTAGTCTTTATATTTTCAAATGTCACTTTTTAATATTTGTACTTTCAATAAATCTTAAATTTAGTTGCTACTACTAGTTTAATGTGTATTTTTCATTACTTTTTATTTTTCATTAGCATTTTACTATAAATTTTGAAAACATATCCTTGGATTTTTTTTTTTATATAAAAATTATTATGATTATTTAATGTTGGATAAAAATTAACTTTGAAGGACTAAATTTAAGATTTATTAAAAGTACCGGAACTAAAGTTCGACACTTGAAAGTACATAAACTAAAATTGAACAAATTCTGAAATATAGAGACAAAAATAGTATTTTAACCAATAAAAAATGGTATTCACCACTATTGAAATTTCATTTTTTCCTCAATTTCGAGACCTTTTTTGTTATGTTTTTCTCCCATTTCAACGACTTTACAACAAAATATTTATTTTTTTCAAAATTGACTATGTTAGCTCAATTTAAGTTTTCATTTTATGGTGTTCGTTACACACATTCATATAGTTTCACATGATAATATCATTTTCGACAAATGTTGCAACTTTTTAAATGTGCTAAATTTTTAAATTTCTAATCTTTCTTGCTTTATTTTCAATTCTAAAGAAAAAAAAATTAAAATGACTTATATTTATTTTTAATCACATTCTAATCTTTTCCATTAGATTTTTACGTCATTTCGCTCCAAAATTGAATTGGTGTGAGTTTTTGTTTTCCTTTTTACCATCCAAAGCTTTCATTTTCAACAATTTCACCCTAAAATATTCATAAATTTTTACTATTTTGTAATTGTTTTCTATTTTTTTAAAAATTCTCTCACATCAACATTTATAATATACATCTAAATGTTGTATTATTTTATACAAATGATGATTAAAAATAGTAAATTATATTTATAACTTACCTGAACTAAAATCAAGATTTCAATACCGAATTATAATAATTTTCGAAAATTTATTCGATATTTCTATAAAATCGAGAAGTCGAGATCGATATCTCCAGCCTTGCAAATAACCACGTTAAAATGACAATTTAGCTCAATGAAAACAACGAATAAAAAAAGAAAAAGAAAAGAAATGAATATTTGTTCCGGATCCGCTGGATGTGATGTGCAAGGGAAGGGTTAGGCAAATACATGGAGCGAGAGGGAAAGTGGGAAATCTGAAGTCTACGCCGACCTCGTCTGAGCCAATCCGACCGTTCACTCTATTTCCAATCCAACGGCTCAAATCCTCAGCTAGGGTTCCGAACCTTCTCGAATTTTTTGAATTCCATGGCTATATAATCATCTCTTTCCCCCTTTGCTTCCCCCACTTATAACCTAGTTTGGCCTCTCTTCTTCCCAGATCTCCGCTTCTTCTATCTTCTTCTCTTCTTCCTTGCTATCACCGTTTCACAACTACCATAATGGCCGGCAAGGGAGAAGGTCCGGCTATCGGAATCGATCTCGGAACTACCTACTCTTGCGTTGGTGTCTGGCAACACGATCGTGTTGAGATCATTGCCAATGACCAGGGTAACAGGACTACCCCTTCCTATGTTGCCTTCACCGATACTGAGCGTTTGATCGGTGACGCCGCTAAGAACCAGGTTGCCATGAACCCGATTAACACCGTCTTTGGTAAGATCTAACATCTTGGATTGCATTTTGCATTTCTTTCTTATTGGATCTGTCGTGTTTCTTTCGTTTTGTTGTTCTTGATGTTAGTTGCATTCATTTTTTTCATTACTGTTGCTCTTGATGCATGCTTTTGGCTATGAATATGTTTGTGTTTGTGGATCTAGTTTTTGGATCTGAGTTTTGTAACGAGATATAATCTGGATCTGTTGTGTTTAGTTATACCATTAGTTAGAAATCTGCCTTGTATGTTATTTAGCATTGATTAGATCAACGGGAATAATTAGTTGGACGTAGAGACCACTTATGGATAATATTTAGGTACTGTTGGTCAGTCTTTTTCATTCTTTTTTCCTTTCATGGCAATTTCAATCTGATACGACTACTGTCCTTAGGTTGATTCGATCATGTATAACATTTATTCTCTAGCGATGACCATTTATCATTCTTTATCATCTATCGAGGAGATCTTTACTTAGTGTGTTTGTATTTGAAGGATCTTTATTCATAATGTCTTCCTGTAGATTTGCAACGGTGCCAAATAGTCTTTGGTTTTCTAGCATCTTATCATATATATATGTTGGGTTGTTTCTTTTTAGTCAGTGATTGTTTCCAGTCGCTTGATCTCGTTGAATTGCAATCCTACTCTTGTTTACTAAATGATCTTACTGTGAACAGACGCAAAGAGGTTGATCGGTAGAAGGTTCAGCGACTCTTCAGTCCAAAGTGACATCAAGTTGTGGCCATTCAAGGTCATCCCTGGACCTGGTGACAAGCCCATGATTGTTGTCAACTACAAGGGTGAAGAGAAGCAATTCGCTGCTGAAGAAATCTCTTCCATGGTTCTTATTAAGATGCGTGAAATTGCCGAAGCTTACCTCGGCTCCACAGTGAAGAATGCCGTCGTCACTGTTCCTGCTTACTTTAACGACTCTCAACGTCAAGCCACCAAGGATGCTGGTGTCATTGCTGGTCTCAACGTTATGAGAATTATCAACGAGCCCACCGCTGCTGCCATTGCCTATGGGCTTGACAAGAAAGCAACAAGTGTCGGTGAAAAGAATGTTCTGATTTTCGATCTTGGTGGTGGTACTTTTGACGTCTCTCTTCTCACCATTGAAGAGGGTATCTTCGAGGTGAAGGCCACTGCTGGAGACACTCACCTTGGTGGTGAAGATTTTGACAACAGATTAGTCAACCACTTTGTCCAGGAATTCAAGAGGAAGCACAAGAAGGACATCAGTGGCAACCCAAGAGCTCTTAGAAGGCTGAGAACTTCTTGTGAGAGAGCGAAGAGAACTCTCTCGTCCACTGCTCAAACCACCATTGAGATTGATTCTTTGTACGAAGGAATTGACTTCTACTCAACCATTACTCGTGCCAGATTCGAGGAATTGAACATGGATCTTTTCAGAAAGTGTATGGAACCCGTTGAGAAGTGTTTGAGAGATGCCAAGATGGACAAGAGCACCGTCCATGATGTTGTGCTTGTTGGTGGTTCTACTAGGATTCCCAAGGTCCAACAATTGTTGCAGGACTTCTTCAATGGCAAGGAGCTTTGCAAGAGCATCAACCCCGATGAAGCCGTTGCCTATGGTGCTGCAGTTCAAGCTGCCATCTTGAGCGGTGAGGGAAATGAGAAGGTGCAGGATCTTCTTCTATTGGATGTCACCCCACTTTCTCTTGGTTTGGAAACCGCGGGTGGAGTGATGACTGTTCTGATCCCAAGGAACACCACAATTCCCACAAAGAAGGAGCAAGTCTTCTCTACCTACTCCGACAACCAGCCCGGTGTGTTGATCCAAGTATACGAAGGTGAAAGAACAAGAACCCGCGACAACAACTTGCTTGGGAAATTCGAACTCTCCGGTATCCCTCCAGCTCCCAGGGGTGTTCCTCAAATCACAGTGTGCTTTGACATTGATGCAAACGGTATCTTGAACGTCTCTGCTGAAGACAAGACCACCGGGCAAAAGAACAAAATCACCATTACTAATGATAAGGGTAGACTCTCGAAGGAGGAGATTGAGAAGATGGTTCAAGAAGCAGAGAAGTACAAGTCTGAAGATGAGGAGCACAAGAAGAAGGTTGAAGCCAAGAATGCTTTGGAGAACTACGCTTACAACATGAGGAACACCGTGAACGACGAGAAGATTGGTGCTAAGCTTTCCCCGGCCGACAAGAAGAAGATTGATGATGCCATCGAACAGTCGATCCAATGGCTCGATGCCAACCAGCTTGCCGAGGCAGACGAGTTTGAGGACAAGATGAAGGAGTTGGAGAGCATCTGCAACCCAATCATCGCCAAGATGTACCAAGGTGCCGGAGCTGACATGGGCGGCGGTGCTGACGACAGTGCTCCTTCCGGCGGTAGCGGTGCTGGTCCCAAGATTGAGGAAGTCGACTAAGCTTCTCTATATCTCCCCTACAATGTCGGTCTTTGTCTTACCTTCCTTTTTTTTTTTTTTTGGGAACAATCGATTTTGATTATCATTTCGTGGCTTAATTAGTGAAAGCCACTGTTCATCGGCGTAATTTTTTTTCTTCTCTGTTATTGTTTAAGTTTTGAAGACATTTTAATGGTGGAAATTACTTTGGCCAAAAAGAAAAAAAAAAAAAAAAAAAACTCTGCTTTTTTTATATTTTTCAGGATGTGTTAAATTATTATCAAAACATTTTGGTGGTCATATTTTTTAGTTCCATCTATCTGTTTTGTCTTCATACGAAAATCTTATTTCTAGCTCAAAACTCTTCCTTCAAATTGGGCTTTCAGTCTCTTGCACAATCAGTTATTGGGCTTTTGCTCTAAATTGAAGAATTTAAATCTTCAACTTATTATAAAACCAAGATTCGGTTTATTTTTACCGTATGGTGATTTCGAATTATATATTCAGACACACGAGTTCGTCGAAGGACAAAAAAGAAGTAATAATAATAACACCTGGTGGCAGCTGTCATAATAAAGAAAATGAAAATAATAATAATAATCTCTAATAGCCATAAGACCATTCATTCAAATCCCTCTCTAATGGCCACAGCTTCAACAACTTTCATCAAGCAATTTGGAACCGCACACATCCCAAGTGAACTTATTTATATTTATCAATGAAGATAGAAGTACATGTTCGAAACAAAAAAGCTATCTAATGGATCAAATTAAACCATTTAAATGTTTTAGTAACTTATATTTATTTGATTAATTAACTTAGTCAATTTTAACGGATTTTATTAATTTTTTTAAATGTTACTTGTCAGCAATAATATTCAAATTTTATGGAACTGATAACTGATTTTATTAACATAATACTAAATTGTTAATAATTTGGAATTCAAGAGGATTGAAAAGAGAAATTCGATGGACCCATTTACACATGAATTACTACTTATATTTATAATTAAAAATAGAGGTATATGTTCAAACGGAAAACGTTTATCTAATGGATCGAAACAAATCGTTTCAATTGATTTGATAACTTAAATTTATTCGATTAGTTAACTTATATATTTTTTTCAAATGTCAATGTCGGTGATAAGTGGATATGGAGCTTTTATTAGAATTTACAAGTAAAAACGGTGTTGCTCCGAGTTGATTTTAAACAGAATCGGTAAAGATAAGTCGTCAAATTTGAATATTAAGAAAAAAAACAGAAACTGAAAGAACACGCAACCATAAACAAATTAAATCCATAAATGAATTAATAGATTCCTTTAACATGTGAAATTATTGATTACTCACTTTTAGGCAAAAACCACTACCAAATCAACTTAACCTTATCAATAAAAAACAATCAACACACGTTTTTGTTCTCAACCCGACTTCGCTTATCAATTTGATTTGTATCGTTTTGCAAAATCAGACACAAGTTCAATGAATAAAACATCAGTACTATTCTAAAAGTTGATAGTTTGATCGAAAAAAAAAGGCGGACAAATTGCAAAAACTACTCCTAAAGTATGGTGGTAGTTACAATTATACTCTCAAACTTTCAATGATGAAATTGAGCTATCAAACGTATTCAAGTATTAAAATTGGACAACTCAAACTTAAATAATTATTTGTAAGAATTGTCTACATTGGAGGGTTTAATTTTTATCATTTAAGGGTTAACAACTCGGGTCCAATTAATTTTTACAATTGAAAATTTAAGAGTGTAATTGCAACTACCATCATATTTTAAGAGTAGTTTTTGCCATATACTAGAACAATGGAAGTATTCAAATAAGTTAATCCAACCAATGATATTTGTATAAGTGAAAAAATAATAATAATAATAATCAAGTACAAGTTCATACATATCCTCAGTATAATTGCAATCAATTTCTGAATATGATGCATAAATTTAGTGAGCAAAGAATCACAAAAGAAGCAGATAGAAAAGTACATTTTCTTCCCATAAACGAACACAAATGAAGTTTAGTTAGTAAACAGTGAAGTGTGCCTACCTCCAGCAACAATTGTTATTGATCTAAACAGATGGGACATCTCAAGTTAACATAAGATCATTACCCCCGAGATGGGGACGAAGGCAGACGCGAACCTCATGTTCCTCGGGACCGACACGGAGCCTCGGCACCATTATCTCAAGGACGGATCCTGGACCATCGTAATATGCTTCTATATTAGCATCTTCAGGAATTCGAGTTGCTAGAGGGATTTCCCTCACAAATTCACCCGGGGGGCAGTGTTCGGGAAATGGATCTGTGAGCTTGAATGTCCTATCATGTCTCTTGATGAACGGCATGCCCGATGTGCTCACACAAGATACTTTTATGATACCATGTGTGAGGGTGTTCCTCCATGAAACTTTGACACTCGGAAGATCAACAAAAGGCAAGCTGATGATGATTAAATAACCTTCTTCGTCCTCGTATATCAATTTAGCAGCTGTTACTGGCCCGTAAACATTCTTCATCACCCCGCTAAAGTCATTCAACCAGTGTGGCTCATTAGGGTGGACCTCCATATCGGAAATGCGATCAGAAGTGTGGTTACTCACAGCCAAGTAGCAATCGTCATCGTTGCCATTCGAGAAGAAATCCTTCTTCCTCTTGCTACTGACAGGTGATAAATCCATCCCATCGCAGTTACCGTGGTTTGATGGTTGAGTTGACAGATTCAGCACTGATCCATTGAGCAGTTTCTTCGAATGAGAATTTGAGGCACTCTTAAGAGTGGGAGGCCTCTCAAGTTCAAAATCGGTGTTTGGGAGATTTCTCCATGAACTAAAGTCACTTGCCTCGGGCGGAATGGTGAAATTCAATTCCCTGCCCGTGAGTTCTGCCCACCTCTTCCTGTCTTCTTCATCAAGGCCCATCAAATTAGGCGATGGAACAACCTCAACTCCATGAACACACTGAGGATTTGAGAGACCACGATAATGCTTCCGCTGCATTCTGTGAGATCGAACAAAACCTTTATCAACACTAAACGGAAAAGGGCGTTCACCTTGACGAGAATGACCATTCATATAACTCCTAAGCTGCATTTTCCCCAGAGCATTCTCAGGCCTCTCCTTAAAGACCCACATATACATATTCTCCATATCATGTTGAACCATGAAAGTATCAAGGTTGAGATCAGACTTTTCAAAGCCAGAAACTCCATTGCTATCCCTGATGATCTTGGCTTTCGACTTATCATTCATCGCAGGCTTGAAGTAGAAACTGAAGAAAAACCAAGCACCCCATATACAATCGACACGCTTCACTAATTTTCGGCCAACCTTAGGGGCAGTGAGGAAGCTCTCAGTCTCATAAACCTGTGAACCAAGTCCAACATCTAAAATATCACATGGATCAGAGCTCCATGGCTGCTGCGGTGGGCTGCGCTCGGCAGACAAGGGAAGATTGATATCGGGAGGGCGCAAAAGTACGACTTGGCGATTCATTTCCAAATCCAATTCATCATGAGAAGAAGCACTGGAATCCATAGACAATAGTGTGGATGGGTGATGACTCTCCATTGTAAGAGCTATAAGTCTAGAACCTCCCATTTCAACTCATCATCATCATCATCATCATCATCATCATCATCTCCTTGGTGTTGGTAAGTGTCGAAGCTGATGGGTTTTTATCAAATACAGCCATTCCCAAAAACAAAATTCAAGAAAGAAGAACCCTTATAAACAGCTGTGGCTTATATATCAATCCCCACAATATCTTCCCTCCATCAAAACCCTAGATTTATCAATGAATAACACAAACCTCACAAACTCACAAGAAATTTAACACAACACAAAACAAAAACCATATAGAAAAGAATTCCAAAAGGAGAAAGAACAGAACAGAACAGAACAGAGTCAAGGAGGTGAAATAATATACACAAAAATAAAGAAAAAAAAGGATAGAGTAGAACACAAATCCTTATCTAAGAACAAATTTCACAGGCGCTATAGAAACACAATATCCAACCCTAACCCTAAAATCTCTTGATATCCTCCACACATAGGAGGAAAACACTGAATCAGACCCATCAAATCCATTCCAATTTCCAAATTCCAACAAGATCTCCAGAAATTGCCCCCTTTTTTCCTCACATCAAAACAAACCCACCCATATACACAAGAAATCAAGAAACAAACAAACTAAGCTAATTGAACAAAGTAATTTCTAGATTCCATTGACCCAGGAAGAACAAAATGGAATTGGATCTTCAATGAGAGTACCTTTTGGTATAAACATCAGGAAATCCAGAAGATGAGTGACCTCCATAATCAACCATGATGCAAGTCTTCATTAAATCATCAAAAACCATTTCTCAAACAACAACAACTACCAAGAAGAACTAGTTTTTCTTCTTCCCCTCAAGAAAAAATGAAGAAAAAAAGAAAACCCAGAAGAAAAAAATTAATGGGAAAGTGAAGGTGTGAACAAAGGAAGAGAACAGAGGCGTGAAGTAGCATCTTATTATAAAGAGGGGCCTTCGTGGGTTAAAACCTTCACTGGATGACACCCGAAAACGCTGCCTCGCTGTTTGTTAACGGTGACGCTGCCATTTCACAAAGAAAGGTCAAAACTTTGGATTTTGACACACGGCGTTACGTGTAATTCGTCTGTGCCTTTGGGATCTTCCACTAACATCTACTCGCCCGCACTTGATCTTCCCCCATAGATTTCCTTTTAAGTTTTTTCCTCCTTTTTAAATAATTATTATATCCACAAATTTTATTTATTTATTTATTTATTATTATTATTTTTTTTTGACGTTTTATAAGGTGAGTGGCTATTGAGACACGTTCTCAAATTTTGTTTACTAAATGAATTTTAAAAATAAAGGTATTATTTTTATAAACTTTGTTTGAAAAGATATGTTTTGTTTTGGGTTGATTAAGAAGACAGTTTAACTTATTTATAAATATAATAAAAAATAAAAAATAGTAAGAAATTATTATCTATCTTTAATATATCACCCTATATTAGTTTGAAAGAGCAATTTTTATTTTTTTTAAGCTATATTTAGTGTAGTCCATCGAATGAGTTAATATTCATCTGAAAATTTTAATAAATTAACATTTTAATAAGAGATTTTATTATTAAATTTTATTGAGGATTTTTTTTTCCTTAATCCTTTTGATCTTAAAAATGAGGTTTAATATTTTATTAGACTTTGAGAAATGTATTGATTTCATTTCACACTTTATTTACACATAAAAAGTCTTATTTTGACCGTATTAAATTCTTTTAGGATAAAATTTACTTACTTAACCATTAAAAAACATTTTTCTCCGAACATTTATTGAGGATCGTATATGAACCATTAATTTGAAAAAGCAACAAAATGTTTAACCCTTCCCCTCAAAATCATTCTTCATCTGGGAAAAAATATCAGCCAATTACTATTATTAAGAAAAATAATATTGATAAATAAAAAAATAAGGAAAAAATTCAAACATATAATTGAGATATTTGTTGCCTTTTTGCCAAACTTTTCATGTGCTTCGTAGGAAAATGAAAGAAGGTATTGAACATTCCTAGGTAGGTAGGTACCCTCAAATTGACTATAAGATATTTTGACTAATAAAGGATAAAAATACAAATAAATTGTTTCTTAAAAAAAAAAAAAAGAAAAAAACAGACAAGAAATATAATGGGCTAGGATTGGTTTTAAGTTGGGCTTTTATTCCATTTTCTGCCCAAATATTGGCTTTATTGGCCAATAAGGACTAGATGAAGAATTGTATGTGAAATTATAATGTAAAACTCAAACTTTAGACCCTTGAGAAAAAAAAGGAAAAAAAAATGCTCAAAGCCTTTTAGTGTGTCCAAATTTAATTGTGATTTTTTTTTTTTACATTGAATTTTAAAGAATAGGTGCATTTAGTCTCTAGATTTTAAAAAGATAATTTTTAAGATTAAAATATCATTTTGGTTCATGTACTTTGTATTTTGTTTAATTTTATTCACTTCTACTTTCAAATGTCCAATTTCAGTTCTTGTACTTTGAACAAACCTTAGTCCCTCAATGTTAATTTTTATTGAAATTGATCACATAATCATAATAATTTTCATGCAAAAAAACACAATATGTGAATATATTTTCAAAATTTTTAGCAAAATGTTAATAAAAAATAAAAAATAATGAAAAATTTACAATTAACAATTAATAAAGACTAAATTTAAGATTGATTGAAAGTACAAGGACTAAAATTGGACATTTGAAAGTATAGAGACTAAAATTGAACAAACTCCAAAGTACAAGGACCAAAATGATATTTTAACCTAAATAAAGCAATTCATTATTATTATAAATAATCATATGGCATTGTAAGTTAAAATAATTTTAGAGATAATTTTTTGTTTCAATTTTTCTAATATAAAACGTCATATAATTATTTAAAATAATATAAGATTACTTCAAGGATTGTTTAAATTTATTATTGACAACTCGAAAATTGAAAAGGTACATTTTGAAAACTCAAGAACCACAAGCATATATTATTAAAAGCTCGAAGATCGACACATATTCTCTAAAACTCGGGAATTAAAAAAGTAATTTTCAACAATTCAACAAAACTGATAAGAATAAAATATAAAAAAGAAATAAATTAAACCAATATGTTACAAACTGATGAATAGGAATAAAGTTTTGAAGCCTAATTATAGTGGAGGTTAGATGCATCGGAAGTGGTTGTGTTGTCTTCAATCTTCAAGTGGGATTGGTTGGAAAAAGATGAGGCATTATATAAAGAAAAATAATGTAATTATTTTTAGGACAAACAGAAAAGTTATCCAATTAGAAAGCTAAATATTGGTGTTCAAAGAAGATTAAAAAGTTGAAAAATGTTTTTATTAAATATTAGATATATGGTTCAAGTACATGTTGGAAAGGGCTCAAAAAAGAGGATTTGTTTTATTTTATTTTATTATTATTTTAGTTTTTGAGTATTATTGTTCCATGCAATTGAAAAAGAAAAAAGAAAAACGAAGTTTTTTTTAGAAAAAAATTTATGTTTATGAAATTTTGTTAAGAATTCAAGTGTTCAGTAAGAAAAGTTAAAAATCTATACTAAAAAGGTTACTCAACAACATTTAGGTCTCGGTATGATCACCCAACAACATAATTATTTAATAGGTGACTCGACCTATATATCTAATATTTACGCTGAATTTTGAGGTATAAATTAAATAATTACTACTTAAATAACTTTATTAGAAAAAAAAATCCAATAATTATTGAAATGACTAGTGGTAATTGGATTCCAAATCCATAATGCTAAGATTTATACGTGGAAAAGTAAAAGTCCACTCCCATTAAGTTGGACCAGTTGATTGATATGGTTGGAATCAAATCTCTTTTGCAACTCAAATATCTCATTGGAACAGATATTTTCTCTTTCCTCCTTTCCTCTTTTTTACTTTTTAATTTCCCTTTTTCCCAATGATATTAAAAACATAGAAAAAGAAATGAATTTTGAAACCATAAATAAAAACTTTATTCATAGGTATAAGTAACTTTTATACTTTTACTTTAAAAAAATAAAAAAATTAAATAAATTATAAACAAGGGATTTATTTATTTTATATTTGATCAAGGTCACCAATGTGATGCTCAAAATAACTTTTTGCTCTTATTGGGTAATATTATTTTTAAACCTAATGTTTGCCTTTATTTATTTATTTTATTTTATTTTTATCCTCCACATCATTTTGTTTTAAATATCAAACTAAATTACTAGATAAAGAAGAAGCTCTGAAAGCAAATGATATTGACAAGGTTTCAAAATTAAAAACCAAGACAGTGAGGGGTGGACATGAAAATGTCTTACTCCTTTTCCCAAAAGATATTTTATTTGTGGCTCTATTTGACTCCTAATATCAATGTGGTATGTGACTTATTATACGCGACTTATTATCATTTTTTCCATGACTTTGGAGCGCATGTTTCAAATTGGGTGAACTAAAAATTTCTAGTAATTAAAAGGAGGAGGAAGTTCAAATAAGTAAAAAATAGTTCATATAATATTATTTTTGAGTTTGACGGTATGTGATAGGGAGAATTCAAATTTTTGGCCTTTTGATTGATGATCGTCTTGACTACCTATGATCTTAGTATATAAGACATCAACTACCATTTTAAAAGTCTATGGTACGAATTATCCTATGCCTCACAATTTTAAAGCTAAAAATAGGAGCTCGTTTAAGTTTGACACCAATCCTAAATTTTGAATAGAAAGAAAGAATACAAATCCTTTTATGTTACAAATGGCATAAAAAATATCGACCAATCACAAATTGCTACATTATTAATCTCAAATCAATGACAAGAGTGTTAAATCATTAAAATTTAATTTGTTACAAATTGACATGTGTTTCAAATTAAAATTAAGAAAGAAATGATAAATTCTAAAAAAATTGCCACATGTCAATTGAAACCTAACCCAATCAAATTGGGTCATTTTGAGAGTTAGCCCAATTTAGCTGGCTCGGATCCAAAGGAGTTAGGCCCAAAGTCCGAAAGCCCAAATCCTAAATCAAAATAATAAGGTTTAAAGCCCAAAGGAGTTAGGCCCAAATTAAAAGTCATCAAAATCGAAACCCAGGATATACCATGGAAAAGTCTCTAAATAGGGAATCTTATTGGTCATCTCTATCTTCAAGGTTTAGAAAATTGAGAACATAGAAACATCCAAAAGGTTTAAAAAAATATGAAATTTAAAGCAATATTTAAAACTTATAGAAGATCAAAAGACTCGTTTAAATTTTTGAACATTGATGACTTTTTGAAGGTCAAAGATGTTTGAAGATCATAACACTTCATATTCATTTCACAAATTAAATTTTTTCTGTTAAAATTTCATTATTCTTTCACATTAATTATGTCGACATTTTTTAGTACAATTGGAGGTAAGGGGAATCCAATCGCAGACCTCTTGGTTATTAACACAATCATATGTCAATTGAGCGATGCTCGGTTTAATTAATTGTGTCAACATCTATTAAGAGATGATTGAAATAAATGTTTTTTTTTTTTTTTTTTTTTTTAGTTAACACATTTTTTTAATTAATAGTTATAAGTTTGAATCTTCACTTTATATGTCATGTAATATTTTTTTAATGTTTTTTAAATAAAAAAAGCAAATAATTCTTTTCGTTGGTCTTGTTAGGTCAACTGTATGGGTCAGCTCAATTATTTGAATTGCAATTTTTTTTTTTTTAAAAAAAATTTAATTAAAAGGACTTCAAAACTACACAAACTCTACCGGTACTGGTACACATTGGGCATCTTCAGTGTCAGGCTTTTTCGTGTCTTTCTTTCCATTTCTTTCCGTTTTATACTTTTTTTTGGAAATTTATAAATTCCTTTTCTTTTATTTAAAATAAGTTTCATTTTGTAAATTTAATTGTGAATATATTTCTTTTTTATGAATTTCAATAGAAAATGTTAGGGATAATTTTGGACCAAAGGTAATAGAGAATAAGAAAAGAAGCAATAAGATCGAGAAAACAAAAGTTTGGGCTAAAATAGCACCTAAAGCCCAAAATGGGCCTAAGAAAGAAGATTGGTTCATGCCAAAGCGCTCGACCTTGAGGCTGATCCTAGCAAAGCTAATATAGGATATATCCATACTATGTTCAGGCCCCAAGTATTGCCCTAAAACAAAAATGGTTCTGGGGGAGATGGCCAAGGCCAACCTCTAGCCAAACATGAAACCAGTCATGTCCTTCAACCTGATGGGTTACTGATTATCCTGAGGCAACTCTGAAACCCTAAGGAACGACTTAAGTCAATTTTTTTAGACATGCATCATTATAACTTTATATGAGGTAACTTAAATCCTACCCCCTCTAGTTTCCACACTCTTTCACTATTCGATTTAAGCATCATAGTACATTGAAGTGTGGGTAGCAAACAGCACATTGGTGTACAGGTTTTCACTTTTGCAGGCAACATTCTTCTTTCCTTCAAACAAAAAACAAATTCACTACTGATGTCACATGAAAGTCAGCTGCATTTTTCCTATCCAAAAGACAACCCAAAAGATTAAAGAGTATTGCCAATTTGCCTTGACTATTTACAAAATGTTAAAAATATTCAAATTTCATTTTTTTCTTGACATCAAACATAGATAAAAATGCTTTAAAACTCATCTAAGAATTGTTTTGGTGCAACTAAATAGAAAGAAAGTCCCATTCAAATAAAGAAAAGTGGTGGTACGTAACTTGGTTCACCACTACTGGGCCAGAAATGACTCTTACCGACAAACTCAAGCCCAATATTAAAGCTTAAAGCCCCAGCCCATTTGAGTTCTCTCACCGAAATGAATATATATTTCGAGTATCATTTCTAATTCCAAAATGCTACACTTTTATTTCGAATTTTGAATCTAGTTCTTAAAATTATACTTTTCCTGTAAGTTTTCATTCATGTTCATTTTCAGTGATTGTATATTAATTATTTAAAAAGAATTAGTTTAATCCATTTTCTCTAATTATTAAAATTAATTAAAACTTAACATCATAATTATTTTAAATTAATTAATTGAAAGTTAAAACATTGGTAATAACTTAGAGGCAAAAGTGTAGAATTCAAAAATTTATAAATCAAATAAAAATTAAATTCAAAATTTAAAAATAAAAATGCAACGTTTAAAATTTAGAGACCAGAATGATAACAAAATTCAAAACTTAAAGATAAAATTGTAACATGTTAAAATATAAGGACCAAATAAATACTATACTCAAAACTTGAAAACTAAAAAACATTTTTTCAGATAGATTCTTTTTCCCAATTAAATAATAAATCCAAAGCAATCATTTACCATATAAAAAATAATAATAAAAAAACTATATTAAAAAATTTATTTATTTATTTATTGTCGATTGATTGATTTATTTATATAGGTTTTGTATGTATCAGCGGTGGCCATGTGGTGGTACGTACGACCTAGCAGCTTTCCATAATATGCCCATGCAAAAATTAGAAGAAAAAAAAGAAAAGAAAAAGAAAAGAAAAGAATATTTAAAACTTCATGTGGTGCAAATTAATTTAATTTCTTGTAATTTTTTCCTTGTAATATATTAAGAGAAAATTGACTAATTTCTCTACAGCCCGATTGTAAATTAAATTTATACTATAGCATGGAAAAGTTAGTTTTATCCTAGCCCATAGTTTTAAAAATACATAAATTTAGCTTCTAAACCACACATATCTTAAATTATACTCTCGTTTATTAAGAGATATTTAAACCCAAGAGAGTGAAAATGAGCAAATGTCTAAGTTATGGAGTTTATTCAATTTTTGTCGATACACATAAATGTCCAATTTTTAGTTCATATATTTTTTTAAAAATATAATATGTAGTGATGTTTCCAAAATTAATTTATAGTAAAAATACTAATAGATAATAAAAATAACAATAACTAGCAACAAAGACTAAATTTAAGATATATTAAAATGGTAAGGACTAAAATTGAACATTAATTTAAGAATATAGAGATAAAATGATATTTTATAAAAATTGTTCTTAGTTTTATTAAAATTTTTCCTTAAATTATTATATATTTTAAAAGGAACAGAATAAAGAAGAACAAATATATGAAGTGAGACCCACAAGCATACACTTCTTTTGTAACCAAAATAAAAATAAACTTTGAGTTTTAATGTGAGACCCACAACTAAATAGAAAAAAAAAGTATTGAAGCCTATAAAATGTAAGAAAGAAAAAAGCGAAAATAATGTTCCTCATTTTCAGAGGAATCTCACTCCCTTGTAATAGAAAAAAAGAAGGTAGAAAAATAAAATATAATAAAAGAGAGAAAGGGAGGGGTTTTGATTCTCTTTAATGAAACAAAGATCCATGTAACCTTATTACTTTTAAAATAATTAGTGTATTGAAAATTCAATAGAGAAGCACTTGCAATAAAGTTTTTTTTTTTCTCATTATTAATTTGTCTGAAAAAATGACCCACATGACCCATGTGTGATAAAGGTTCATATTGGTCAGGTCCATCACCTTTTGTAAGACCACCCAAGCCCTAAAGAGACACCCTTTAATTTTAAGTTTAATTATTATTATTCTTATTTATTTTATTTACTTATACTTCTACTAGCTAGTTTCAATTTTGTCCCTTCAAATTTTTAATGTTTCTCAATTTAGTTCATATATATAATTTGATCAAATAATATCATCTATAAAAATTACCTCCTAATTAAAGTTTTTTTTTTTCTTTTTAAACTCAAAACTATCATTTTTGTTAAAAAAACTTTTCTTATGACCTTTACTCTTTTTTTTTTTAATCTAGGTATATCATTATGTTAATGTTATGTTTAATATTTATTTAAAATGACTTTTCAGGTATTTTAAACAAAATCATGAAGGTTTTTGTTAGATGCTATGATCTCTTAACTATTTAAAAGACAAAAAAAAAAAAAAAAAATGTATGAAATCTTTTGACACAAATTAGTAATTGCAAAGCCATTTAGAGAAATTTAACCAAATTAACTGACACAGAATTAGTATCAAGTTAAAAAATTGGTTTCCGAACACATGAGTTTATGTAGGTAATGTTTTTGTGCCAAAATGAGTTCAGCTCATGGTAATTGGTATGATTTTCCATCCTAGAGGTGGAAGGTTCGTTTTTCCATCCCCACAGTTATTGTACTAAAAAAAAATAACATCTTCGTTTTTAATGTTGCAGTTTTTAAAATTTATGTTTTAGTTTTCATATGTATTAATGAGACACTTGAATCTTTAATTAAATTCTAAAAACAAAAATAAGTTTATTTCTTTTTAAAGAAAACTATTTTAAATGACAAAATTATTGGAAATATTTACAAATAATAGCAAAATATCACAGTCGCACCGCAATAGTGGTTACTATCTGTGTCTATCACAACACAGATAGACAGTAAAATTTTGCTATATTTGTTTTTTCTCTAAAAAATTCTGCTTAAACATAAAATTTGGAGGTGAAAGTAGTATCTATAGGCTTAATTTTAAAAAACAAAAAGAAAAGACGAAATAGTTATCGAGAAGATCTTAATTTTTCTAAAAAAATTGTGCTTAAACATTTGTGGACCCAAATTAGACCAGGGAGAATATAGGTCGAATTTGTACAATTGTTGGATTGTAGTCAAGTAAAGAGATGATATAGTACTTACAAAAACAAAGACAATTAATTATTATGGTGGTAGCTCAACACATGATCTCTATCTAAATCAAACGAGGGTTTGTGAAACTTAGTGGAAGTACGAATTTTATTTATAATGCAAAAGAATTTGTAGATATAATAAAATTTAGATTCAGTTTTTGGAGTTTATTAGTAATAGATTATATCGCAGGTAGGGCTCTATCACTAATAGATTTTGCTATTTTTGTAATTCTTTAAAAATGTTGCTATATACTTAATTATTATTCCTAAAAATGCAACCTAATGCAATCACCCGAATTACGGTTTTTAGTAATATGAATCACATATTTCGCCATTTCGACACCGATAATCTCTCTGATTAATTGTCCAAATTATTATTCTATGTGTTTAGCTTAGCAAAAGTTAGATTTTTGTTGTGTGTTTGTTCCTTTTGACTTTTCTCTTAATTGAATCGAGTATATATAAAGGTAATTACAGTGAGTAGCACTTTTGGAATTAGTAATTAAATGTTTAATAAAATTTTTAAAAGATTACAAATATAACAAAATTCGTGATGCCAATGCTTTATTTCATCCCTCCACATAATTAACATTGTTTCACAAATAAATTTACATAAATTGTAATTTTTTAAGATTTTTTAAATTCAAACTTCACGACATCAATAATCTTTAGGTCGAAGAATGGAACCCCACCCTATTTAAATCCTTGTTTGTTCTTTTAACCAAGTGTGTGTAGAATCACAAACTTATTCACTAAGAAACAATCTATGGGTCTTCTCCATCATAACCCTAAAAAGCAATAATAATACAAAAAGAGAAAATTGGTGACATTGTATAATTATATCATGACATGAAACTTTCTCTCTTTCTCTCTCTAAAAACCCATCAAAGCTTTAACAAAAACAAAGAGAAAAACTGAAGAACACACACAATGGTATTTCCTTCCATTCCATCTAATTATCTTGATCCAACAACAGCCCATCAATGGCATCAGGTAGACCAATTAATTTCTTAATTTATTCACTACAATTTTTCTTTTCTAAATAAATGTTTTTATCTCAATATACTAAATATTTTTTCAACAGCAAACAGCAAGCCAACAATCTGGGAGTAGCAGTTTTCAGCTGGCGGGGTCACCAGCACCGCCACAAGTTCGGCCGGTGTCTATGGCAGATCGGGCTCGCATGGCGAACCTGCCGGTGCCGGAGACGGCACTGAAGTGTCCAAGATGTGAATCAACAAACACAAAGTTTTGTTACTTCAACAACTATAGCCTCTCTCAGCCCCGCCATTTCTGCAAGACCTGCCGCCGCTACTGGACCAGAGGTGGCGCTCTCAGAAGCGTCCCGGTCGGCGGCGGCTACCGCCGGAATACTAAAAGAACCAAAAGTACCTCTAAATCTCCGGTTAACTCCCAATGTCAACCTACTACTACTGGTACTATTTTTTTTGCTCTAACAAATCATATATGAACTGGTGATGTGTTAAATTATTGCTTAGATCTAAAAAGTTGAACCCTTTCAAATCACCATTTTGATTGTAATTTTTACATTTTAATTAAAATAATACCATCGTCTCTATTTAAGTTTCTATTTTTCACTTTCTAGATCAACTTTTAGAATCTGAAAATTGGGTGATAAAAAAAGTTAATTTTGTTTTTTTTAAACTCATTATGAACATAGTTAAACGGATGTATCTCTTCGACTACGACGAGATTATATGTTCGAATTCTCCATCTCGAATGTTGTCGTGGTAAAAAAACTACAAACTCTCCTTATTAAATCTTCTTAAAATGTGTGGGGTGAAAATTCGAACTTCCGATATTTTGATCGAGATTATATTATTTAGCTCAAGATTTTACAATAAATGAGAAGTTAAAAGACATGTTTATTTAAAAATATTATAATATTTGTCATGTAATACTTTTAATTTGATAATTTATTGACTATGGGAAAAGTAAATATTTTGTAGGGTTTTTCTAACCTATGAAACTTTAAAATTAACCACATATAGTTTCAATTTCATTTTACATAAACTTTCAGAGGTTTCAGGAGGAGAAGCAATGAGATTAAATTACAATAATGCCATTTCCACACAAAATGAAGGAGCTGTGGATTCAACTCATCATCCCATTGGGATAGCCAACTTTTTAGGGTTTGATCAAATTCAATGGCGACCACAGCTTCAACCTCACCAAACACAACAGGCTCCATTGCTTGTAAATTCAGCTCGGTTGCTCGGAAATGGTGGCATCGAGGCATCGCCGAGCTATAGCATCATCAGACAAATTCAAAAGAAGATGGAAGCGACGACGAAAATGGAGGAAGATGGGCAACAAGTAGAGATGAATGTTGCAAAGCCATTTTGGGGAGTTGTTGGAGGAAGTGATCATCGCCATTATTGGAGTGGTTTTAATCCTTCATCTTCTTCCCATTCATAAGTATGAGAGTTTCATGATCTTGATATAAGCTTGGTTTTTTTCTTCTTCCTAATTTAAATTTTAGCAAAACTAGGGTTTCATGTTGAAGAACTATTTTGAGTTAGTTTTTAAATGTGAAGAGGGGTGATTCAATTAATGTTTTTAGATTGCTTCATTTTCGTAAAGTTTACATGTTACACATTTACTCACAAAAGATCTCATGCGTAGATCTCTTGTGAGGGGATAGAGATGTTAGAGATTCATTTGATAATGTCCTCATTTTTTTATTTCTTTCTAATCTTTTCTTACTTTTTCTTAAGAAAAAAACAAATTTATGTTGACTATTAATTTTCGTTCTATGTTTCATTGAATGAAAATAAAAAAAGTATTTATTTATTCAGGGTAATTGTTTTAAATAGAAACTATTATAGCTTGGAAAAAAAAAAAGAAAAGAAAAAAAAAAACAAAAGTCTAAGAAGTCATAAGTTCAATCTATGATGGCCACCTACCTAAAATTTAATATCTTATTGGTCGGTCGAATTTCAATTTGAAACCTGAAAAGGTAGGGTTATAATGATATTTTGTTTGCTCTAGATTAATTTTTAAATATTAAGGGAAGTAGCTTTATTTATTTTATTTAAAAAAACCAATATGGTATAATTTATTTAAAAAATGGATGCATTCAACCTTTGAGAATTAGTAGATAAAATTTGATTAGGTGAAAAAAAAAATAGATGTATAAAACAAATCTTAATTTTAAAGAGCAATTGAAAATTCTAAAATAATTAGAATACTAGGAGAATCTAAAACTTAGTAGAAAACTGTTTTAAACTATGTGTGAAATGAATATGCTTTTAAAGACGATTTTAATAAACTTAATCCCAACATGTTTTACTAAAAAAAATAAGAGTTAATATTTTTTTATAATCACTTTTATTCATTCTAAAAGCAAGCTCAAATGTACCATATATTTACCAATCTCTAGAAAAAATTAAACCTGAAACATATAAAACAAGAAATGAAAATATTTCTGATGAGACATATTCTCAATCCTTTTCAGGACTATTACATTAATAGACAAAGAGATAATCAAAGGTTTACTTTTACCCCAAATTGATTGGAAATAAAGTTCTAATTAGGTCACATTTTTCAAGAAAAGCCTTAAATTAATCCAAATTAAACTCTCGTTATAATTTTGCATATGAAGGCTAATTTTCTTTTTAGTCTGAAAAAGTTTAATGGGATACACACTAGATAATTACTTAATTAAACTTCTAATGACATAGTCTTTCAAAAAAAAAAAAAAAACTTTTAGTGACATAGAAAGGACTTAAATCATTACGTTTTTTCACCTATCATGAGTGAATTATTAATTTTGACAAATAAAACCATAATTACGAAATAAATCCTCAAAAGAGCGAAGATTAAACAAAGAAATTATGTAGATTAGTTGCTTTTTATTTATTTATTTATTAATATATATACACACACAAAGTAGTTGAATGTTCATAATATGTTCATAATATGTTCATGGTGATTTAGCCTTTCATATATTACTAATCAATAAGTTAAATCAAAAATTAATATAATTTAACATTGCCAAACTTAAACATATCTCAACTAGTTAAAACATATAACTTTAACAAATTGAACTATATACTTAGATTGAAAATTGAAAACACCTTTAAAACTAATGTTGGTATACAATTGATCAAATCAAAATTGGTCTTAAAATTTTGTCACAATTATTAATATTGATATACTTGATTTTGATACTTTTCCTTATGATTAAATTTTACAAATTTAGTTCATCGATATTGAGATTTGAGTTTATTTGATTTCTAAATTTTTAAAAGCATATAATTAGTTTCTAAACTTTTAATTTTATATTGGTTAGTTAGTTTAATTTTTAATTTTTAAAAATAAAAATTCAGACATGAAATAATTTGAAAAGTATAGACCTTAATTTAACCTTTTTTAAATGATAGGTGTCATTATTTATGTGTGAAAGAAAAACAAGAAGAAAAGGAAAAAAGAGGCATAATTTAGAGGGGAAGAAAAGTATTTTTGCATTGATGTTGATTTGTAATTAATGAATGGGTAACATAAAAGCCTAAAGTTTGTCAGGTTGAGTAAGACCAAAAGCATTCAAACGTGGTAATCTTTAAAAAGCCACTGATTTTGGGCAAAAAACAATGCACCTAAAACTGATTTTTTTGGGTTCAGTGCTTTCAATCAAAATTCTGCTTCTCCTCACACTTTTATTTTAGAGCAATATGAGTATCCCAAGATTTACCATCCCACTCTTTTATATATATATATATATTAAAAAATTTTTAAAAAATTATCATGTGACAAATTATAATTAGATAATTTGGTGGAATTCACGTGAATAAGTGTTGCTCAGTGTTACAATCATGCTCGAAGGTAGGAGATTGTGACCTTATTAGTGTAGACAGTGCTATAGCAACACACAAATGATGAAACATCTGGTAAAGACAGAGAGCTAAGAGAATTGTTGTGATATGACCGAGGAGGATGGTACATTATCTAACCACCAAGATAAGTGGGCAAACATGTTAAGTAGAGCAACAAACAAAAATAAATGCATTAATGCATTAATGGTATCAATGACAAGCTTAGTGAGGACCAGATGGGGCTCAAGCCATGACATCGGAAGTCGGGGTTTTGTTAAGAGTTTTGACAAGCAACTCTGGAGTTAAGATGAATATTGAAGAGATATGTGAGCATGTTAGATTTCTTATAAATTGGAGTTTAGAGTCAGATGGGTGCTCTATGTTGGCAAGTGAATTGCCCATGGCACATGCATGTGTCATGTTGTAGGAGAGCATTGCAAGATGAGTGTTTTGGGTGTTTACCATCGAGAATGAGATCTCATGGACAGTGTTGGACGACATGAGTGTGCCGACATTGCGCCCCTTCCCATGGATTGGAGGTTTCGATTTTAGCTACAAGCTAGCACTTAATATGCAGTTTAACTCGACATGTAAGGTCGTGCCTCAATATGTCCCGATGGATGGACGTCTGGGAAATCCCAATTTAAAAAGTTGCCCATGGGTCCATTCTCGATAAGCATGCCTGAGTAGGAGAAAGAAATTGATGATATCTCGACACTCGAGATGACATCTAGAAACATCAGGTGGACTTGATAGTTCCCAGTTGGCAAGCTACTTGCTTGAATTGTCCCATAAGTGTTGTAATGGCTCGATAAAGCCCAATAGGCGCCAAATTAGACTAGTAGAGTGCGGTCAACGCTATTATGCCCTAGTAAGTCTCGATAAGTTACTGAATCGCCCGGTAAGCCCCGATATAGTGTTATAAGCCTGTTTTGACCAAAAGAAGGGTTCAAACTCATCCTAATGAAGTTTCAAAACGATATAGAAGTATGGAGGACATATTGTTAAAAACAAAGATGATGGAGAGAGATGCAACATTTCATTGTGATGACCTTAGCCTAGTATATGTGCAAGGTTGGGCCTCACTACTTGGCCTTAGGGATGGAAATAGTTCGATTTGGTGGTCAAACTGAATTTGGGACACCAACTTGAAGTTGGTGAAGTCGGTCGTTCCATGTTTAGGGCTCCAATTATAATATAGTTTATATTTTGAACTATTATAACTTACAATTTTTCTTCTTATAACGATCTTTACTATTTCTTATAAAAACTAAAATAATCCACACTTCAAAGACAAATTATTACAACTTATAAAACTATTTTAATTCGCAAACAATAATAACCAAATCATGGAGTGAAAGAATGAAATGGAGTGGAAGGTGGTAGGACGTGGGGATGTGGTCAAAAGAGAGAATTTGTGTGGGATTGGGAAGAGAATGTCGGAGACATTTCGCCCATATCGACGCGCCATAGTGGGTTGTGCTTTACACGCATCACGAAAAGACAAAGCTTTCTTTTGTCAGTATCCCAACTTTTTATTAAATTTATTTATTATTATTTTTTTAAATATTTTTTTAAAGAAAAGAAAAACTGTGGCCCTAATTTCATCAGCCTCACGCTCCATCCCACTGATGTGATCACACACTGCACGCGCTTTCATGCTAATCTTCCCTCTCATTTCAAAAATGATAATATCATTTCTTATTTACTAAAATTACACCAATAACAACATTTTAACAAAATAGCAACCTTTCAAAATAAGAACTAAACTTGTATTTGGAATGATGCAGAGAAAAATATATTTTTAAAAAATTTATTTTCATTTAAACATTTCTTAAAATAAAAATACACATATTTTTGACAACTTTTCCTCAAAAATATTTTTGTATAGAAATTTATTTGGTTTGTTTTATACTAAGCATTTTTTTTTAAATGTCAAATTACTATAAAGGGAACTACTTGCGGTGGTGGTCATTGAAGTTCGTTGGTAGCAACTAGGTGATGGGGTCAAAGTTAGCCAACGGAATTGCTAAGGTGGCAAATAGAAATTGGTTGGCGACAGTGGCCGAAAATTGGCTAGCAACAATGTTGGAGGTAGTGATCCGAGTTGGTCGACAACAGTTGCCAAAAGTGGTGGTTAGAGTTTCTCATGATCAACCATTAAACACTAAAATTCATTTTTCTAGAAATTGGTTACAAATATTTATTCTAAACCAACTTATTTTATAAATTCATTTTTCTAAAATTTTATTTTAAATCATTGTCGAACACTTAAATTTATTTCAAAATGACTCATTTTTTAACTTAATTACTTGAAATTGTATTCCAAACATACCCAAAAGCCAAAGTGAACTTGGTTGTATTAGCCTACTAACCATCTCAAAAGATCGAATGTTCAACCTACAATTGTTATACTTAAAAAAAATGAGGAACTAAGACTCCAAGTAATATCTATTTAATTTTTTAATTTTAAAAGGTATGCTTATTTTTTACCACTTCGATTTTCATCTTTCCTGACTAAATATTTCAATTCTAAAACAAATTTCCAAAAACAAAAACATGTTCTTTTTAAAATGACTTTTTAGTTTTCAATTTTTGGCTTCATTTTTTAGAACACCCCCAAAAAGTAGATATTAAGTAAAGAATTCATAACACAAGGTAGAAGTGGTATTTATAAGTCCAATTTTACTTTTTTCAAAAAATAAAACAATTATAACATTTTTCTTTTGATTTTGGAACCTTTAATGAATGAAAGAAAAAAAAGTAATACCTAAATGCACCCATTTTTATGTATCCAATTCTCATCACGCATACAAAAATAATAATTATAATAATAAATAAATAATAAAATATAAATAAAAAAATATTTGTTGAATGACAAACTATGGTTAGACAATTTGATAGGATACAAAAGACAAGATGTTAATTGAGATGCACTAGGTATTTCACGAGAAGAAATAGCCGGTCGAGTTGAATTATTTGAGAGAGATTTTAAATTAGTTAAGATTGTTTTTTTCTTCATAGTAAAAAATCAAAACCACTCTAGAATATATTTTTAATTATTTAAAATCAAATTGGATAACAATAAAATCACATTTCGAAGTGGCATTTCAAAATCACTTCGAAACATGCTCTATCTACCATTCATTATCGAATCCAGTTTCCCGTATAAAGAATCTACTTTTTTTAACTCTATCCATGATTACATGGATTTCTCTGCTTGTATTATCTGATATAGCACAGCAACTTCATCTCCAATAGCTTCTTTTTTGAGCCAAAAATGTAAAAAGATGCCCTTTTAGAGTAGATAGAGCCTAAAACTCAAACCCCTTAACCTATTCAGAAGAATCATGGTGCATTGATCCTTTAAGAACCAAATAGGAAGCCTGGTATTTGAAGCAACCACTTACGCTAAAAGAACCATTTTTTAGAAGACGACGCTTTCTTTGCTGGCTCGTCGTCTCTTCTGTTCTCAATTCCTTGCTTTAAAGATTCCAGCCTTTTCCTGCATCAAAATGGATGCCAGACAACAGTTATCAAGCCGCTGAAATCAGTTTTAATCAGTTGTTAAAAATGTAAGGGCTGAAATTTTTGCTTAGGGTTACATCAAATACTGGGTGATGAAACAAAAACCATCCTTAAAAATCATAAATCTTGTGCTATTTTCAGAACATCCTGATTGCAACTAGGTTTTTCGTATAGATGACCCAAATTTTGAGCCCAAAATGAAATCCACCTCATTTTTTAAAACGGAAGTTTTTTCATCTTTGCTTATGTCATCAGAGTGAAATTACTAAAATGGATCATCGTGCATGCTGGTTAGATCTTGCTCTTGTTATCCTCCTTCTTGCTACTCTCACTCTTTAGGGTTTAAGTTCTCTAGCTCTCACTTTTGCTCTCTGTATTTTCTCTTGCTATTCATTCTCACTCTTGCTCTTTCTACTCTCGCATGCATACTTGACAAGGTCGTTTTGGTCATTTTTGTTAATGACTATGCAAGTAAAGTTTTATGACTTGAGTTTTAAATAGTGGGGTTGATACCATTTTAGGCCCGAAAAGGAGCCAACCGTACAATTAACTCAATATAACTCTTCTAGCAACCTAAACCAACTGATGGAACTCTTCAGGAAAAAGGGCTTCAATGACTCGAGCAGAAGCTCAAAAGAAGATCGAGATTACTTGGTATCGGTGAGCCGACCGTGCAAACTCCATCGTTGACGGAACCCTTCAATGCCTTCAACGCCACTAGCAAGAATCAAGCGTCTGCAGATCAAAACAGATTCACGAGTGAAGTTAGGGACATGAAACAGAGTACTATTGCAATTGAGTCCCAGAAGTAACCACGTGAACACTACCAGACAAGAAACAGAAATCTATAAGAAACATTCTATTAATTAACATGAACAGTAAGCAGAAAATGGAACTAGAAAGGATAGGATATTCTCCTCATAAAAGTTACTGCAGACAGTTAAAATCAATACAAGTCGGAATCAATCAAGATGAGTAAACACAAAAGCATTGCATTGGCATAGGACCTAATTCCAGAAGCCAAGAATCTCACAAGATCCACAATTTCTCATCCCACTCATGGATTAACCTTCAAAAGTAAGAGGGTTCAATTCTAACCATCATATCCAATTCATAGCCATAGCCATATCCAACTCTGTTTACTGAGGCCACCATAAAGATTTACCGAAGAGAAATCCAAAAGGTTCTTGTTTTACACTGATCAACCTTGTTAACTTTAAGAAATCCAGAATGCAGAAGGGATTTAATTTGTACTGAAAATCAACCAGTTCGATAAAACTTAAGTAAAAGATTAACATGGGGAAAAAGCTACCACCACAACGTCAGGATTGATAATAATGATTGGTGATAGCTATTACTGGAGAGTGCTGGCATACCTCTCCAATGATGTAACTTCTGATTCAAGTTGTGTAGCCCTTTCCTTTGCTGCATCTAGAGGCATTGATGACCCTAATTTACGTTCACTGTCTTGAAGTCGTTGTCTTAGTTCTCTATCCTACAATGTATTTATCAAGCGCCAAATAATTAGGTAGGCAATGAATAGGATTTTTTTTTTTTTTTTTTTTAAAAAAAAAAAAATTTAATTTTTTTTTTTTTAATTAGAAAGAGAAACCGAACTTCATTAAATAATGAGGGGAACTAAATATAATGGGAGATAAGATATCAACCCAAAAGGACATCACAGGAATTGTGAAAAGTTCTTCCTGTTGGCATTCTTAAAGTAGATTAGAAATTATAAAAAAATGCTAAGAGTCAAAACTACAAGGGAAAGCCTTGAATTTAATGGATTCCCAAATCTCATTCTCCCAACCCAAGTGTCTGCTTGTCTGGAAGCAGACCCAGGGCCTCAACCAAATATCTCAAAAATAAAATTTAAATGAAAAACGACATCTCGAATTTCCATTGCTATAACCCTTAAACTAGAGAAAGTGAGATTAAAAAAATATGCAAACTAAGCTATAGTCTTACCCGTTTCTCAGCACACTGTCGATAAACAGCTATTTCATCTTGACAAAAAGGCTCGATATCATTTATTTGCAAGCCTGCAAAGGAACATCGGAAAGCAAGTTTAAACTAAATGGAACAGTATAATATCTACTTACAAAAGATAACGACAAGTATAAGCCAGGAGAAAGACTTACATAAAAAGAGATTCCTCAATATCCCATCACATAAATCAACACCTTCAAGCACATGGGATGCAATTTCAGGTGGAATGATAGGCGATGGTGGTCCCATCATTAAATCATCACCAACCAGAATGGTTTCTTCCATGGTTGGTTGCGAGTCGACTGAAGCCAAAATGGTGAAAATTAGTCAATTAGTGCTCTGTTTCAGCTCAAACAAATTCAATGACAAAGCAAAACAATCATATGGCCTCTATTTATACTTTTGTATCAGATATTTAATTAGATGCACATAGGAAAATTGAGAAAATTAAAAAGCTTGAGAGAGCAAAAGGAATCCTTAAGAATGATATTGATCCAAACCCACGTTAAGATATTGAACCACCTATCTACAGCTGAAATTGTTTGGTTAACAATGAAAAAAAGAGAACAAACTTTTATGATGTTTGCAATTACAGATTTCCTTTTGCATTAAAACATATAAAAAATCAGACAAAGATGAATCTCATAAGTTATCTCAAGAAATACATATTACAGATGAAACTCTAAAGGTAAATCTGGAGTCTCCAAATCTAATGTAGCTAATGGTCTTAAGCTTAGGCAAGATACAGAATCGAGCATTCTTAAATGGGATGGTTATTATGCAACACAATCAAAGAATCAATCTCTGGAATAACAAACACATTGAAATGGCCATCAAGTCAATAACATACACTTTCCTTATTATTTTTAGGAAGATACAACCTTTTTATTCAATTTACAACAATAAATGCATAATCTAACATTCGGTAAGAGATTAGGCGACAGAGAATAATTGGATTAAACAAAATTAGGTATAATATTATAACAAAGCAGAACAACCACCAACTACTAATAGAATGAAAATTTGAACCTACCATCCATGATTGCTCTTGTCCTCCCGTTACTTCACTAGAAGAGCCAAACGGAGACTTGATGGCCCTGATTACACAGAAGGACACACTGAAATAGATAATTTAAATAGAAAATACAAATAAAAACATTTAAACAAGGACATGAACCAATACTTAATCCATGATAACTACTGTGAAATTTGAAATTCGAGGTGTCAACAGGATGGGCAGAACCCCAATGCAGCAAGTGTACGAAGACTCGTTTTTTGTTACCTATTTTTTTTAGAACTAGAAACAAAAAAAGAAACTTTAACGACCTGTCTTTTCCAAAACAACTATTATAACAATAACGAAGAACATAATAATAAAAAAACTACATCAAGTTACACTATTAAGTGGAAGCAATTTACAAACGATGTCTAAAATAATTAACAGGATGGGCATAATCCCCCCCTCCTCCCCCAACCCCCAGCTTGAAGACTCTCTGAAGACGAGGGAGCTGCTTGTTTATGCTGTCGTCGTGGAGCCAATGTGCTGCCATTGAAAACATGCCTGAAACAAGGGTTTGATGCGCAACGACAGGTAGCTGGTGTCTGATGTTCTCACTGCTGCTCGTGGTTTGTTGTGTGGTTGCCACTGGAGAAGAAAATTGAGCAGGGGTAGGCGGCTGCTGTGAGGAAGAAGGAAAAGGCTAGGGTTTTGTCTCCTTTTCTCTTTTCTTTTTTATTATGACCTCATAAATAGGACATTTCTCTATAATTTCTCTATTTTTCCAACTAAAATCCAATATCTCAAAATTAATTCAAGATCCAGATTCTCAAATATATAAATTTGAGGCTTAATTAAAACTCTGTAGTTCGAAAATACAAAAATCTGGATATCTAAAATAATCCACTCTAAATATCTCAAACTCTATATATTTATCAACTTACTGAAGCTTCTTTTAAACAAAATGTACTGCGAGTAATTATGATTAAGTACATCCAAATGACTTGACACATACGAGTTGAGATCACAAGGGCATAAACTTCAAAATGCAATGCAAGAGTTGAAGATAGGAAACCGACAAAGTTGAACTTACACAAAAAGAAGACAGGGTATCATTTTGTAAAATTTGCATGCTTTTGTTCTCTGTTTTTCTTCCTTCATTTCCAATCATTATCTTAAACCTTAGACTTGAGTAGGTCAGCAAGGACAACTTCAGATTCTGTTTGTACAGAAAACCTCCATAGACTGCTTCTCTAAACTATAATGTCTCCAAATCACATCAATCCCCTTCATAAGTAAGTTTAGGTCTTGATGGTGTGTGTTATAAGTTTGTGGAAAAAAAGAATCTTGCAATCCTCTCCTCTTCTATTCATCCAAACAAAGTATTCAACTACTAAATATCTATGTATTCCATCTATTAGAGTAAGGAAACTAATTCTTACGACTTCTAGAAACTAGTGTTAATTGAGCGTCAATTTTACTGTCCCTGAGAGATTAGCTCTACTATCTTCATTTCTCCAACTGACCTTTTTTAGTATCATTGTCTTAAGCTTTCAAGCTTCCCAAGATTGAAAATGAGAGCTTCCAATATAAATATCAGTTCCATGATAACTCAAAAACCACACCAACTTCTAATTACATACCACTTCTACTGCTAGTGTGTCCTTTTTCTGTTTCCTTTAACAGAAAACTGAAGTGTAATATAATGAAAACAGAGTACGGAGCAACAGAAGATTGGATATCTTCTTTAAAGACACCAAAAGTTACAAGCCAATAATAGTTTCTTAAGTTGAAGGGTGAAATGAGAATGTTTACAGATTTGAAGTCCAACTAAAAGTATAAACTCTAAACCATTTATAATTCATTCAGCCTAGATGAAAACATGTATTCAGGATGTTGGAAATTGGAAATATTCTGAGGTTAGGTCACGCAATTTCATTAAGAGGATGAATTTTATTTCATTGGAGAGAGTTTTAATCCTTCTGCTCACTTTTGCAAGCCCAAAATCAGCAATCTTAACAACACCATTCCAAGACGAACAACATTCAGAAGCTTCAAATCACAATGAACAACCCTAAAATCAGCAATCTTAATATCACCATTCCCAAAAACGAACACATTCCATAGCTTCAACTCACAATGAACAAACCCAAAACCAGTAAGCTTAACATCGCCAAAACAAGTAAATCATCTCTTTCTTCCCTATAGTTATATACCCATGACAACCAAATTAATCCATAACACATCTACAAGTTTCTCTCCAAATTAATCCAGAGCAGCAATAGAGAAAGATATAAATAACAAAAAGCAGCAGTAGAGAAGAAGCATTCTCACCGATGATGTGTATTGGGCGACCACGAGAGAGAGAATGACTTAAGAGAGGGAAGCTCAGCTTAAGGGTTTAGCGAGCACGAGAGAGTGATTGACAGAAGAAAGATAATTACCCTGAGAAAGAAGAAATTAGGGTGAAGATATGAAATCATGAGGAGAAAAGAAGCAGCAGAAACGGAGAAATTCTTTTTCGGTAGTTTCTCAAATTCTTAATCAAACATGTTTGTTTCTCAAACAAGAAACAACTAACTAAAGCTCCTCCTAGTGCTAAAATTCTTATAAAGAAATTCCTCAGAAATTACAAATTTTCTGAAACTAGTTAAGATAAAATACCAAGGAATCTCCAACAATGCTAGAAAATTTATTCAAACATCCAATCCAATAAGAAAATGAGGCATCATGAGCTACAATTCTGAGACTCAGAATTAACACCACTGATCAGATAAAAGGAAGCTCATTACAAGATGAACCCAACCTGTAAAGTCTTACCAGACTCTGATCAGATTAAGATTGTGCAAAGCTCCAAGGTCTAGAACGCGATTGACCCAGAAACGAAATTTAGGAGCTTTAAAGGGACGAGCGCTTTCGTTAAAGAGGGCGAGAGAAATTGTGAGCTTCTGGCAATGGCTTCCAAGTTTCAGGAGAGTTTGGAGAGTGGCACCAAGTCTGCTCAGCTCCTGCTGGGCTGAGAGATGGAGAGCACTTCGTTTTAGGCTTGGGCTGTTTCTAAGACTTTTGGGCTGCCTCCCTATTGAGATTCTGGTCCTTCCAAATATATATTTTTTAATTTTTTTTTTTAAAAAAACTCCTACATGAAACATCTTAAAATAAGGCTTATTTTAACGTTAATGTCTTGAACATTCTATTTTTATATTAAAAAAAATCCTATTTAGTTTTCATTTTTTATTGATATTACGATATATTTACAATTTTGGGCTTATTAATATATTGATATATATATATTAAAATATGCTAAAATGACATGATGTGATATAAATAATACGCTTATGCATTATTGATCGAGCCACGTTTTGTGTTGGTATATGATTTAACCAAATAACAAAGGAGAAATTATGTAAAAGTTTGGTTGTTACCTTGCATGGTTAGGTATCAAAGTTTAATTTTCTTTAAGCTATTTGGATAATTTGATAGATTTAACGAGAAACAATCATTGTCAAAAATATTATTTGATTTTATTTTTCAAAGTAAGATTTTATGATCATTTTCAATTTTGTTTTTAATGTTTGCTTTTCTTTCTCTCTCTCACCACTTTCACTTTGTCTTCAACAACGACAGTGCTCTGTCCCATGTATTTCACCTTCGGTAATAGTAGCAACGATAACGAGCAGAGTTGTTTCTTCTTCCTCCAACAATGTGACAGTTGGTGGAAAACAAACAGAGTTTTCAAATGTTAAACGAACCAAGTGAATATAGCAAGATTGAGAAAGTGAGCAAGAAAGAAAAGAAAAAAAAATGCAGGCAAAAATCTTTAGATCACCAACTATGCGCTCTCCCTTATTTAACTATATAAAATGCTTGGTGACAGTAGCAAAATATTAGAAAACTTTGTTTGGAAAAAGTCAATCAAAATTTCATTTTTCCAAAATTTCTTAGGTTATCCATACAAAAATTTCTAATAAATTACTTTGGGTGACGACAATATGAGCATGAGCATGACTCAACAATAATTGATATCTATTCTTTATCATAAAGTCTTATTTATTGTACCAAAAGAAAATGAGGGGCAAAATTAGTAAGTTAGGCCCCACCCACCCCACTGTTAATTTAAGAATTCTTCATTATAGAAACTTCAGAAAAAAGGAAAAAAAGAAACATCTTCACTATAACTTCGTCGCAAGTTTAGAATCCTTTTGGTGAAAGAATTGATAGTTGCTAGCAATTAATGAAGAGACATTTGTGAAGCTCTCAGTGAATCTGCCATATACATAAAAGGTGTTACCATATTTTGTTTGATTTTGTCATTCTGTTTAACAATAACATCTATAATAATTCTAAAAGTCAAATGTTTCATAGCCTAACATTTCTCCTAACTTTGTCTTTTTTTCAACCAAAAACATGGCAGCTTATGTCAAGTTTTGTTTGATATATTATATTCTTACTCCACACTATCAAATATTATTGTCGATATATCAATATTTTTACATTTTTATGAGCTCGACTACAATATGGGAAGCGATTGGATATATGCTCCACTCTTTTTTTTTTTTCTTTTTTTGATATCCGTGAGTGTTTGAGCCAGCTTACGCGCACCTCGACTAATCAGGACAACCCGCCTGATCCTACAACATTTGGGTGTCAATGAAACCCGTAGGATATTAAATCCTAGATACGTGAGCCATTTGATTGAACCTATAACTTTTGGCCCTTTGGCTTTTTTAAGATATTTCCACTACTACTAGGTCAACCTATGATGGTTGCTCCCCTATCTTTTATACATATGAATTTTTTTTTATAAAAAAAATAAAAGTACCACGTGACATGTAGTACATTTTTATTGGGTGTAGCAATGAACTGCACAATGATAGATTGCATCCAAGTATTTTCCTTTCTATTATATCATAAAAAATTCATGAAATATAATAATAATCAACAAAATATTACTAATATAAATATAATATAAATAACAAACGTACATGTTAACTTGTTTTTAAAAAAAATGTTTATTTACCGATTCAAATATTTTATTATTTTTTTCTTTTAATTTTTTTTCATAAATATCCATTAAATAAGTATAAGGCATACATTAATATTTAATTCTATTAGATTTAGACGTCGACATGGATATATTAAATCTAGATTTAGTGTGTATAAGCCTGCAAAAAGTCTTTGAAACTCATAACTAAGAGAATCAGAATCAAAATCCCAAAAAGTAGCAAACAAAACACAATTCTAAAAGGCAGGTTCCATGAGTGTATGATGTAATCTAGTTGCAAGTTTTTGTCTTTCTTATTTATCCTATCTGAAGAAATTATTTTTAAAAGTAAGATATTTAATTATTTGGTACTTGAGTAACAAGTTTGAGCTTTAGGCTAATCTATTAAAGTAAAAAGCTTGTTATTCTTTTCTTGTTTATATATTTATGAATTCTTTTTTTTTAGAGGAAAAAGAATACTCTAATCTTACAATATGTGTTATTAGTTTTTTGCACTTCAAGTTACCTTACTTTATCTAAAAATTCAAAGTTGAAGTAGTAAATCATTCTCGTAATTTCTAGTCTATTTAGTTATTATATTTTGTGACGTCGAAAATATATTTACTTGTACGCATCAAAAGCATATTATTCCTTTTTACTTTGTGAAATTCATTTAAAGTTATTATTGATTTTGTTATCAAATTGTACATTACTTGTTGTTCTTAAATTTTGGCATCTCAACTGAAGTTTTGGATCACTTCAGTGAGGAAGCATTAGATTTTGTTGTTATTTTGAGTTAGTTTAATTAGTTGTAGACTTTTTTTTTTTAAAATGTTGAATAATTTTTTATTTTTTGGTACCATTGGGCATCCTGGTATGGAGGAGGTTTGGTTTTGTTATACAGTAATGATTGTCCAATACTTTATTTTAAAGTAATGATTTTTAGTGGATTAAATTTGAGCTTTTTGTTTTGCTGGAATTAATTATGGTCATTGGCATTGAAAGAACAACATTGTAATTTTTATGTTTTATAAACTTTCTTTTAAGTTACTCAAAAAAAAAAAAAAAAAAAATCTTTTAAGGATTGTTTAGTATAGCCATAGCCTGATTGAAGTTTGTGGGAAAGATGAATAATGTGATTTTTTGACATTATTGTATAGTTTTTACTTAATTAATTTTGAAATTATTCATAGTTGCTTATATCATACAATGTTGTTGGTAAGGAATAAATAGTAGAGGGAATAATATAAGGAATATATATAGGGAATTATATATGAAAAATATGTTTGTATTTTTGAAGTTATCAAATTTGTTGGAGCATAATATATGCATGAAAGATTATGGTTGGAAAATTTGATTTGAAACATACACAATACACAATAAATATATAAGTTGACATGTACACAATGTTAATTAAAGAATTAAATTTGACAAGCAATTAACGCTGTTATAATATAGATTATATAAAAAAAAAAAAAGTATTAATAATTTGCTGTTTGATCTTTTGTTTTTAATATTTATGAAAAATCTATTGTTTGGATAAATTTGACATCTCAACTCTCAACTATCAAGTAAAGTATAACATGATGTTTTTTTCTAACTATATTTTCAACAATTTCTTCTCGATGGTCGATTATATGACAAGTAACTTTAAGTTTTGAAAACATCAAACAAGACTTTTATCATTTAATAAAAAAATCTAAGTCGGTTAACTACTTAGTAATGTGGAACTAGGCTACTTGAGTATACGAGAGAACGAGTCCATGAAATCGCTCATCTCTATCGAGCTAATTAGTAGCGTTTGACAATATGGAAGTTATCCACGTAAAAGACTAACTCAGTTAAACTATAGATCACAATGTGAACATTTAAAGATCTTTGTATTTAAATTATTTTATTTTAAAATTTTAGTAATTAAATAAAATATTTAAAAATCTAAATTGTTAAAGTGAAATAAATATACCCTTAAACTTTAAAGGTTATGTCAATTTTAATCTCGAACTAATAATTGTATCAATTTAGACCCTGAACTTTTGTAAATATGTAAATTCACACTCTCCTATTTAGAAAACCTCGTATGAAAATTAGAATTGTATCAATTAAACCCTTAAATTTTTATAAATGAATCAATTTAAACTCTTTGACGAAATTTCATTTGAAATTCGTCCATATATTCACTCTAATCGTCTTATAAAATCGAAATGCGAAGAAGTCTACACATATTTGAGAATTAATGCATAAGTATTTTTCAACTATAATCATAACGATGAGTATAAATTGATTGATTTATGAAAGTTTAATCGACTTAAATAATAAATTTCACACGATACTAGTTGAATGAAATTAAAAAAAGGTGGTAAATTGTGAGGTTTAAATTAATACAATTATTAATTTTGGTTTTAACAAAAAGAAAATAGTATTAATATAATAATAATAATAAAAAAAAATCTTACCGTAAAAGTTTCACGTCACCAACCGTGTAAGCCTAATTCTTTTGAAACTTAAGAAAAAGTGAGAGAAAAAAGAAAAGCAATTGAGATTAATGTAATAATTAAATTGACTAAATTCTGTGTTCTTTTTCTTAATTAATAAAATAATAAAAACAGCACTCGGATTCAGAGGAGAAGAGAAGGGGTCAAAACTCAGATACCAATAGTCATAAATTTCACACAAAAAGGGTCAAACAAAGCACAGCCGGAAGAGAAGCAATTTCCCTTTCAACAATCAGCGTTTAGCTACAGCAACGCCCCAATCCACCAGCACAACCACCGCACACGGTGGCGCGTGAAGCTGCTGCTGGGCATTTCTCCATGTGCTGACGGCGGAATCCGGCCGGAGAGGTGATGGGTCAGGGCTTGAGCTGCGGCGAACGCCTTGAGAATGGGCTGTTCCGAGCTGTGCAGAATGGGGATTTGGAGCTTGTTGAGACTATGGTAAAGGCTGATCCAACTATCTTGCAACAGACAACTCCTCGTTCGAGGATGTCTGCTCTGCACATCGCAGCTGCTTATGGTCAGATCGAGGTGGGTTTCTTTTTTTCTTTCCTTTTCTTGTTTGGTGAATCACTAATTGGACATTTGTATCTGATGGTGCCAATTTTTGCTGTTTAATCAGATTCTTTCTCTGCTCTTGGATCGGTCTATGAATCCTGATGTGTTGAATCGCAACAAACAGGTGAGGATTGTAACTAGAATCAATTTGCAGTTTCATCACTGAAACTTGATATAAAATTTGAGTATGTTATTGTTTAATCCATTTTCTTAGCTCTCTGTATCTCCTCCTTTGGTTTAATATGATTCTGGTTGTGATTGACTTAGACCCCGTTGATGCTGGCTACAATGAATGGGAAGATATCCTGTGTGCAGAGACTTATTGAAGCAGGAGCAAACGTTTGTGTCCCAATTTGTATGATTTATTGAATTTTCTTGGTGTATGCTTATTTCAATTACAAAGTAATCATTAACAATGTGTTGTTTTCATGATTTCAATAGATTCTGATGTTTGATTCTCTAAATCGGCGAACCTGCCTGCATTATGCTGCTTATTATGGTCACTCAGATTGCTTAGAAGCGATAATTTCTGCTGCCCATTCAGCTCCAGTTGCAGCCACTTGGTCAGTTTCTCATCACCCCAGATTTTGTTCTCCTGTGTTTTGATGTCTTTCTTACCTTGAATTGGATTTCGTTGGCAGGGGATTTATCAGATATGTGAACATTCGAGATGGACGAGGTGCCACTCCGTTGCATATAGCCGCACGTCGACGGCAGCCACAGTGTATTCAGATCCTTTTGGCGAATGGAGCTCTTGTTTGTGCTTTAACTTGTGCTTATGGGTATATATATCTAAGCAGATTGTGATGCAGGTTGTATTTGTATAAGCTGATATTTCATTAAAATTAAGAGGGATGCATTGATTTGCTGCAGCTATCCAGGGAGTTCGCCTCTTCATCTAGCTGCTAGAAGTGGTTCTTTAGAATGTGTTCGAGAATTGCTTGCGTGGGGAGCAGAAAGATTACAAGTGGATTCAGCAGGGTAAACTTTAGCAAGTTTTATGACTTGATCACTCTTTTCTGTACCCTTCATTGTTGAGCTCCTTTTTCAAGTCTCGGGGCATTTGACTCACTGGGTTAGGTTTATACCATTTGACGTTGCTGATCCCATAAGCTACATAAGTCCTAAATACGTAAACTCAAACTTCTAAAACCGACACTTTGTCAAATCAGGAAAACCCAAACCCAACACATTTTGGGGTTATAGTTTCTATCATTCATTCCTCTGTACTGTACTTCCCCTTGATGCCTTAATTCATCCTTCAAAAATATTATCTGAAGAAAAGCTATATTTTCATTATGATGTTTCTGTTGTAACTCTGGAAAGGAGATCCAGTATGTTGTTAAGAGAATAATCTCTATGAGGTCTTCAGATGAGAGTTATTCTTGTAGGTTCTTGAAGAAATTGCAAAAGTAATCATATTTCAAAACTATTGCATATAACTTAAGCTTTTCTATGGAATTCTGTTGGCTTGATACGTTTTCTCTAGAGCAAAAAATTAAGTGAAAATGTCCGGTGGCTATTTTTTCGAAGCTATTTTTTTATTTTATTTTTTTGTTCTCACGGATTACATGCTTTCAGAACAACATTAGTGACTCTTCCTTTGACATCATGAACAATGATTATACTCAAGAACCTTAACCTTCTAGGATAATAGTGTCTTTGCAAGTTGTTGCTCTCATTCTATCACAATTGCTTGGAAATTTTTTAACTGCAGTTGTTTTCAATCTTAATTTCTTAAACTTCTCGACACTTGATTGCAGGAGAATACCCTACACGGTTGCTATGAAGCGCAAGAATCGGGCGTGTGCAGCTTTGCTGAATCCTTCAGCAGCAGAACCTCTTGTCTGGCCATCAAAACTGAAATTCATCAATGAGCTAAATCAAGAGGCAAAAGCTCTGCTAGAGAGGGCCTTGGTGGAAGCAAACATGGAGAGAGAGAAGGCCATTTTGAAGGAGAATTCCTACTCACCTCCATGTCCTTTACAATCTGATGCTGATTTGGATGATGCAGAATCTGAGGTAATGTGGTAGATAATTCGTATTGTTTAAAATCAGTAATGCATAAAATTTGTTGAAGAAAATTCTTAATAGGTGTATTTGTGTTTTTACTATTACAATAGAAATAACTCTGCTCTTGCACTGAATTAGGATATTGAAGTTAACAAATGACTGAAACGACCATACTTGAACAGGATCTGTTCTATAGGTTGTACAACTGTATCCTTAAGTTCTAAAGTTAACAAATGACTGGATACTACTGCCACTTAGCTATGCTTAAATTAAACATCCCTCGCATTTCAATTTTCAGCTACATTTTAGGGCAGGAAAACATCCGTATACCCAAAAACACAAAGACAACATCCATATATATGTGAAAACATGAATCTTTCCGGTTGTAATCATCCATTAGAATGGCCTTGCTGACCCAGCTAAACTGTTGCGATGTAAAGATATGATTTCCAATGCGTGAAACACACTGATTTAGCTATCTCAAACTGCACGTATTCTGATTCTTATTCTCTTGTTGAAATTTCTGAACAGGAGTGCGATCTCGAGTTATGCTGCATATGCTTTGAACAGGCCTGCACTTTAGAGGTCCATCCTTGTGGTCATCAAATGTGTGCCCATTGCACCCTAGCTTTATGCTGTTACAAGAAGCCAAATAGCTCGAGCAATTGTCCTACTGCCCCGCTTTGCCCTTTTTGTCGGAGCAGCATTACTCAACTACTCGTGGCAAGGATCAAGGTGACTGATAATGCAGAATCTGAAATTAATTCATCGAAACTAAGGCGGTCAAGAAAGTCAAATTTCAGTGAGGGCAGCAGTAGCTTCAAGAGCTTATCGGCTTTGGGATCATTTGGGAAGATTGGTGGCCATAGTACAGGAAGATTTCCGGTTGAATGTGATGAGGAGGTTGATAAGAGTTTCTAAGTAGCATCTTCTTCGCGGGGTCTTGTTCGGGGTCTTGTTCGAGCAAAGCTGATTATCCAGTCAATGTAAGAGTCTTGGATATGGAAAAACACCAATGGTTATGTTTTTCACTATCTTTAAAAATCTACTTGAATGCCTAAGAAGGACGGCTACAAGCGTCGTTGCGATTTCGATCGTCTTGAGTAAATATAAGGTGGTCGAACCTGTCATTCGTTGTTTTCTTACTGAAGTTGCAGCAAGTTACTATTTCTGAGTCATGAATGCTGATTACTTGTTATGGTTTTGAGTTCTAATAAAGCTTCATAAATTGCTCATTTATTTAAGATCCATCCAAATCATAGCCACTTTTGGCAGGTTCATCTTATCATTTTTTTCCCATGAGATTGAAAGGCATTAGTTAGCTGAGATTCATTTACCATGATATTTAATCTAGGTTCTATATTGTGTGGCTTGATCCCTTTGATCTATTTTTTCATTTTAGGTTCTACTTAAGAATTTATCCTTAAAATAACTTAAATACACTCTCTTTTGGACCTTCATGAAAAAGATTAAAAGTAAAAATTAAAAAAAATAAAACCCTCTTGGTATTTTGACTTCTAAACTTCTAACTTTAATATTTATTATTTTAATCAAACTCTATGTTTAGTTGTTGTCATGTCATGCGACTCATGTCATAAAAGCGATAAAGTCGGAAAGATGTGTTACACTATTTTTATAATTTTTTTTCTTAATTTTAATTTTATTTTTAATTATTATTATTATGTTTAAATAAAGAAGGTTTTCTACTATATTTTAAAACAATTATTCGTAATCACATTATATATTTTCTTTAGACAACCAAACCAACCTCAAAGTAAATACACTTTGGTCCTTTACTTGGTTGTTCCAATTTAATAATCATTTGATTTTTTTTAGAAAATTAAGTTTATAAACACTATTTTTTGGACCTTTTATTGAAATATTGTATTTAATAAAAGTAATTAGGAAAATATTGTAGTTTGGAAACTGTTTAGGAAAATATGGTAGTTGGGAGGAGAGAGAAGATTGAAAAGGGGAAAGAGGCAAAGGTCGAGACCTCAATCTTCGACCAAGGCAAAGGTCGAGACCTCAACCCTCGACCAACGCAAGGAGGCCTCAACCTTCGACCAACGCAAGGCCTACTTTGACCAATGCAAGGAGGCCTCAACTTTTGACCAACGCAAGGTCGAGGCCTCAACCTTCGACCAATGCAGACCCACGGGTGGAAACTTTTGCAGAGATTTCGTCCGCCGCAAGTATCGTCGCGTCGCAGAGATTCCCTACCGCCGCTGCCGCTGCCGTTGCTGAGTGCCTGTGACTTATGGTCGAGGGTTGAACCCTCGACCAAGTCTCTTTAAATGCCGCCACGCCCTCTTCTTCCTTCCATTATTTCTTCTTCCAATTCCTTTCTTCTCCTCCTTCCGAATGCGAGCAGTTCCCGCTATTTCCTCTCGTTTTCGCAACTTCTAAAAAATACTCCATTTTCTCCAAATTTTCTCCCTTTTTTTTCTAAAAAATTTGATCTATCGAAATATTCTCTTTTTTTCCAAATTTACGAGGTTTGTAAATTTGATTTATGAAATATATATATTTTTAAGATAATATAATCTTTTTTCTATATTCTCATGCTATTTTTTTTATAGTATTGTTGTTATATGAAAAGCAAAGATCGATCATTGTCACTTCGAGGAAGAAAAAAAAAGTAAACCATTGCTGAATTTGTGAGTTACAATTTCATTTTCTGATATTTATGTTATGCTAGACATACCATTTTAAACTAAATATGTCATTTCAATGTTCGTATTTATTTTGTTAATAGTCTCTAAATTGAATAATATTTATATTTTGATGTTATGAGTTTTTTCTATAATTTAATGTTTTTGTTTATATTATATTAGATTTATCATATTAATATTATATTAGATCTACCATGTTAATGTTATATTAGATCTACCACATTGATAATTTTAATATAATATTTTTATAATTTGTCTTTGCTTTGCATTTTATATTTATATCTTTTTAACACAAAAAGTTGTTTTTTAATTGAAAAAATTTTAGAATGCATTTTTGTTCAATATATATATATATATATATATATATATATATATATATATATATATATTAGTTTCTCAATTGAAAAAAAATTAAAAAACTAAAAATTTTAGTTATATAATTTTTCAAAAACAATATTTTTTTGTATCTATTTTTTAATTAAAAAAAATTAGCTTAAGAACTTCTTTTTTTAAAAAAATAATACTAATTTTTTTTAAAAAAATAATATTGATTTTTATTAAAATAAATAATATTAGTTTTAGAATTTTTTAAAAATAATATTACTTCTTTTTGTTTTTTAAACTTAGTATTACAGTAAATTTTAATTTTTTAGTATAAATTTATATTTTCATTACATTTTAGATATTACTAGATTTTTTTAATATTAGAGTTTTTAGTTAAATAATTAGTGATGTATTCTTTTTTTAGAAAATGAAAAACAAGTGTTAAGGGATTTATGTTGTTTACAAATGGTCGTATGATTGATGTTGTTGATGAAGTTGAATATGACTGGCCAGCATGTGGGGTTTTAGCATAAATGTGAATAGTGGACTTGTTTTTTAACAATTTGTTGAAATGATTGGGCTGTCACTTGGTGTAGATATGAGATCAAACCACTTAGAAATAATATACAGACATCCTAATCTAACACCATTAGGATCTGTAAAGTATATGTCATTCCCCATTCATAACGAACAAGCGATGAATCTGATGTTTTCAATTGTAATGCCGCTCCCGAACCTAGTGCATTTATACGTTAGCGTGAGTAGGGCAGGCTTGGATATAGACTTTGAATGCACAATCGTTGAGTCAGTTTGAAGACCCGAATCAATGTATTGATCCTGATCCTGATCCTGAATCAGTTGCACCAGCCTATGAAATGAAAATATGGTGGCTGGTAATCAATATAGGGATTTTAGAACAATCGAGCGAATCAATGTATTAATCATGATCCTAAATCAGTTGCACCAGCCTATGACGATGAAAATATGGTGGCTGGTAATCAATATAGGGATTTTAGAACAGAAACAGCTGATGAATTCGAGGAGTTGGATTTCGATGGTCGTGAACATGATATGTCGTCAGATACATTCGCTAATCTTGACATAAATATAATAGATAGTGTTAGAGAACTGACCCAGTTGTAGCCCCAGTAGTCGTTGACAATACCCAATTGTATAAGGGTATGATTTTTCAAGACAAAGAAATGTTACAACATTTGGTCTAAGTGTTTTGCTATCAAGTGTCACGCACCATATGAGGTCGTGGAATCAACACCGAATATTTGGGCAATTTGGTGTAAGAAATGGGAGGATGGTTGCAAGTGGCGATTCCGTGTAGCGAAGAAAAAATCTCATAATTTATTCGAAATTACTAAGTATGTTGACCAACATACATGTTTTTACTCATTTGGTATATAATTAAATATTGTTTAATTATTTTTTATTTAAATTTATTTGAAATATTATCTAATTGTTTTGTAATTCACAGAGATTGAGCAATAGTAGTCTTCGTTGATCCAGATCAAATATTTACTATATGCAATAATAACGCAAGTTACGTATAGGAATTACACTACATGTACGATATACCTATTGCACCTCCAACAGTTCCTAGGCATAGGGGACGTGCTCGAGCAGAAGAAGATGAGTTTGATGCGGTTGACCATAATGTAGAAGCATTGCCTCCTATGATGCAAAGCAAACGCAGAGCCAGACTGGTTATGTTAGTCCGATGATGATGCAACCAGCCTTTGGTTCAGGATATTATGATTCAAAGGTCGGGCCATCGTCTTCATACATGTATACATATGGACACGACGTCTATGAAGCGCCTGCAGAGGTACTAGAGCAACTAGATCCACCGGAGCAACCTAGAGTGCAAAGTCGACGACATCCGCCTCGTGGGACACATTGAATTTTTTTATTATTACTAACTTTAGTGGAAAAAAAGTAATAAATTGTTGTATTAATATTGACACTTTAATTTTATATTGGTTGGTTAGTGATAAAATATATGTTTGTTATTATAACGGTTTTTAAAAGAATGTTAGTTAAAATAATATTATTAAAGTATAATTCTAAATAATTTATAAAACCACAATATTTTTAAAAATTTATTAAAGTATAATTCTAAATAATTTATAAAACCACAATATTTTTTTAAAATTTTCCGAGGTGGGGAAGTGGAAAGTGGGGAAAAAATAATTAAAAAAAAAAAATCGAGGGTTAAAAGAAGGTCAAGGGTTGAACCCTCGACCAAGCAAAACAAAACAAAAAGCAAAGCCAAATCCCAATTCCCAATAAAAACTACAATATTTTTATAAATATTTCAAAAACTACAATATTTTCCTAAATAATTTATAAAACCACAATATCTTTTTAAATTTTGTCTATTTTTTTCTAATAGTTTTTCTATTTTGTATCTACTTTTTAGGAGTGTTTTTTAGAAAATGGTGCTAAATTTTGAAAACTAAAAAAAATTCATTTTTATTTTATTATTTTTTAAAAAAATTTTGGCTAAGAATAAACAATGGTAAATAAGTTGTAAAAAAAAAAAAAAAAAAGTTTCAAAAAACCCAAACCAAATCAAAAGCTACCAATTAGGGTCTTAATCTTTTCCTTTTTCCTTGAGTTTGTAACAAGTAAACTTTAATATTTAATAATTTAGTTTTTATTCTTTCAAATTTATATCTATTTGATTTTTATTATGAAAATTAATTTTATCAAAACTAAGTATCAATTTTCATAATGACTAAACTTTTATAGTTTATAAATAAATGTGATCTTTAACTAGTTTGTCAATCTACGTTTATTAAATATTAACAACTTTCACGATATGGACTAAATTATTAAAATTTAAAAGCTACCAGGATTAAATTATTATTTATTAAAATATATAAACTAAATTGTCATAAATTTAAAATTAAACTAAAGCCTTACAAACTAAACTTGATATTAAAAGTCCTTCTAACCAAAATTATAAAATTGATTTCTAGAAATGATAACATTTTACCTATTATATATATAATAGGATGATTTGAACTATAGACTTATGGGTCGCTAATATATCCGAATGCTAGTTAAGTTATATTGATTTGACAATCGTTATATCTATTTAATCATTAAAATTTTAAAAGTTATATTTATGTTTTTGATGTTCCTAATTACATTTTAATAAATATATATTATTATCACGATTAATTAAATGTCAGAAATAAGACCTCATTTAAATGAATGAGTATGATTTAACATATAGCGGCATAATAGAATACACTACTTAGATAAAATAAGACCGTGAGGTAAAAAAAGAAGTTGATTTGTACATATCCTTGTAAGTAAATTTTCCATTATTAATAAAGAAAAATTTTAACTTATCAAAGGATTAAATGCAAACTATAGCCAAGAATATCTTTATTCTTCAAACTCAACTCATGTAAACAGCATCAATTATCACATTAGCTTTTCCAGTAGCATAAATGGAAAAGAAAAAAATAAATAAAAGGTCAAAATACTTTTGTAGTTTTTGAGATTTTAGTCGTCGAGATTTGGTTAATAATTCTAAATAGTCCTTAATGTTAGTTTGACTAATAGAAAGTTATATGGAGGTTAAGTGGCTGATTGTGCATTGATGAGTGGGTAAATATATTAATTTAATAATAATTTTGTTGGTGAACTTGTTTATATTCTCCCCTTATTTTTTTTTAATGTTTATTTTCACTTTTTTTTTTTTTTAATGTTTGTTCTCAGGGCATACATGGGTTAGGTAGAGGGTGTTTTTTGGACCAACACGAAAATTCGAGTTAGTTGTGTTGACAATCCAAAAGACCCAAATAAAGTCTCCAACCCAACCCAACCTTAAAATTCGCGTTGGGTTGGGTTTGAGTTGTAATTTACTTTTTTCTTTTTAATTAAAAAAAATTGTAAATTTATCTACAAGATATGACTAATAACTAAACTCTCATAAAATTCAAATATTAAATACCAAATATCTATGATATTTATTTGAAAGTTAAACAAAGACAAATATGATAACAATTTTAAACAAAGAAATTAATCAACACAAGGTAATCAAACTTTAAACAAAGAAAACTTATATATATATATATATATTTTATTAATATATATAGAATTTGGATTGAGTTGGGTCAACCCAATTTTTTTTAGTCAACCCGTGACCCAACCCAACCAAACAAATATAGAAAAAGTTGAACACATTCCAACTCAAGAACAAAACTAACCTAACCGAACCCAACACTCATATTTTGGATTGGATAGTTTGGATTGTTCAAGTTGTCGGCACATTTGAACACCAATAGCTTGTTCTTTTCCCAAAAATCCCACTTTGTTCAGATCCTCCTCTTGCAATTTGGGATTCTTAATCTTCTCCTTCACAAGCAAATGTTGGTGCCTCATGCTCTTGACTTCGGTAGAAAAATCTTTCAAGTCCATGAATGCACCACTTGATCTTGAACATGGTGCACAAAATTCACATAACTAGCAAATAGCCTAATTTTTTCCTAACTGGTTTCCATCTTATGTAGGGTTCCATCATAGATTATTTCTCCATATTTATCACACTAAATTAGTTCATCAGAACAAAAATTTCCAGAGCCGATTTCAACCAAAATTCAAACCTAAAAGCTTTGAATCAAATAAATTCAATGATTCATCAAAAGCTCAAGCCCAAAACAAATTTGAACTAAACCCACATCGAAAAACCACCAAATTCAGCAACGGAACCTAAGATTTGTACGGATGAATTGGAATGAGAAGGTCAGTTTGGAGTGAAATTGAAACAAAACTTTAAAGAAAAAAATTAAAATCTGAGGAAGTAGAGCTGATGAGGAATGAGCCTTTTGAACTGTAGTGATTTGGATTTCATTATTGCCTCCAATTCCTTCATCTACACCACTATGTCGTTTTCCTCTAGTAGGAGTTCAAGTTGGAGCAGTAGAGGGAGAACGTTGGACGGAGTTCCGTAACCAGTCGTAGTGTGAGGCTTGAAGAAGTTCTCATAAGAGGAGGACAAGGACGAGCCGAGAAAGGGCAGATTGGAGCTGGAGGTGTCAACAGATTGGTTCTTCTTGGATAAGAATACACATTTTGGTTCCTTAGGGGAATTTTAATGGTGACAAAATATAGACGATACAAAACACAGAATGAAACAATGGGAAATGAAGATGGAGAAGAGAAAACAAGGGAACAAGCCACTCACCAATCAAATTATTATTAAATTAATATATTTGTTCAGTTATCTTCAGTACTTAACTTCTACGTCATTCTCTGTTAGTCAAACTAACGATATAAAAGCCTTTTAGAACTATTAATCAAACTTCAAGAATTAAAATGTTTATCTCAAAATCTTAGGAACCAATTTGTATCTTGCTCAAAATAAAATAATGCTAAAATACAACATGACATAAGTACTCTTCTTTAAAATATAATCATTTGACTTTGTTTTCTCCAAGAAAAAGTAGAAAATATTTTTTTTAAAAAAATGTTTTTGACTTTTCTCTTGCGTTTTAAGTTACATTTTGATTTGATTTTGATTTGAATTATGTTATTTTTGTATTTAAACTTTTTTGCCAATTTAGAAATCCATCTCTATAATTCTTGTAGTACAACAAATAGAGGAGGATAATTTGAATGTCCAACAACTTAAAAGGGTTACTATTAAATTGTATTCACTTTGGCTATTTTTACTTTATACCATTTATAATGAATTTCTAAATAAGTGTATAAGCAATGTTATTCATAAGTTCGATCCTCAATCCCTAAAATTATTGTAATAATAATAATAGTGAGTGACAATTCACAATCACATATATATACAAATATTATAATTTTAGAGATATGACATTTTTTTTAAAAAACATTTGTGCTTCTATTTGGACATTTTTATGTAATTTTCATTTCATTTTGTACGTCACTCTTATACCATTTTGATAGTATGTCATTAATCGACGCTTTTTTTTTTTTTTTTTTTTTTTTTAT